>LR753334.1:1532500-1582528 GCA_902729485.2 Mus minutoides | reverse complement strand
AACTCAAGAAGGTGGACACCAGAAAATCAAATATCCCCATTAAAAAGTGGGGCACAGAGTTAAACAAAGAATTCTCAACTGAGGAATACCGAATGGCTGAGAAGCACTTGAAAAAATGTTCAACATCCTTAATCATCAGGGAAATGCAAATCAAAACAACCCTGAGATTCCACCTCACACCAGTAAGAATGGCTAAGATAAAAAAAACAGGTGATAGCAGATGCTGGCGTGGATGTGGAGAAAGGGGAACACTCCTCCACTGTTGGTGGGACTGCAAGCTTGTCCAACCACTCTGGAAATCAGTAGGTTGCCAGGGGAGAGAGAGAGAGATGCTGAAAGGATTAGGTTTTTTAAAGTTTAAAAAAAACACTTAGGTTCATAGTTCTGTAGAAATTCCCTATGGAAGTTGTCAAAAATGGTACTTGTGGGTCATTATCCCTTGGCACAAAGCCCCCTACTTGCTAAAGGCAGATTGAAAACAATACAGCAAATCCGCTTTTCCAGATGGTTCATTTATCTTTTCTTTGGGTAGCCCCACCTGTGCTAAATTGAAATCATTCTTAAAGGTCTTCATACTGTATCAGTTGGGTCTTAAGTGAAAAGAAATATATTTTTTGTGTTGACTTTTAGGGCAATGTGTGAAGTTGAGTCAGGTAGGAAGTGCAAGCCAGAACTTGACATTCTCTTGTTCGGCCTGCCAATAGCATCCCATCCCAGTCAAGCTCTCACTGGTCTACAAGATTCTGCTCTGTGGCCTTGTTTTCTTCCCTGACCTCATCCTTGTCTCTTCCTCATACTTCTACCCTGGACTCTACTGTCTGCCCAGGGGCTCTCCTTTTCCTGGTTGTACTCATTCCTTGCTTCCTAATGATTTCTCTACAACAGTCTCCCTTTACTGGGGACTTTGCCAGATATTCTTTTTGTTATTGTGACCTCCCCATTTTTCTTCCCTTCATTTATTTCTCTTCAGTAATTATTATTAAACAACATAGCCTATATTTTACCTTTCATCTAGTGGATTGCTTTCTCTATTAGGTAATATGAGTTATGAGAATACCAGTATACTTTCTTATTTTGTTTTACTTTCTGCTTATAAATATTTAAAACAGATTGGGACCTAATTTATAGTTTTCTTGAATGAATGGAAGAGTGAAGATTGATCATCAAAAATTATAACATCAGTGAGGAAAAATGTAAGTCTCCAGTAATTCTCCACTCCATACTCATAGCTTTGCAAAGTGCCTGTGACATAGTGGGCATGCAATCAATATGAATTTTGCTCATTGTAGGAATGAATAAGCCATTGAGTTATAGCAGGCTCCTATTGCCCCAGTACATCCCAGGATGACACATGAGCTAAAAGTAACCAATACCTTAGTACAATTTTGCTGACAGTTTTGTATTAGTGTCTCATATAAAATCACCTCTGAGTTTCACCTTTTTACATCTATATATCGAGCAACATTTTTGAGAGATTTGAGCGAGGGTTAGAAGAGATAGATTATACACAGTGTTTAGCCAATAGCTTCGGTTAATATTCTATGCTATTGTTTCATCTCTTTTAAAAATCACTTCTAGCCCTAAGACAATTTGTATGATCCAACTTGGATTGCCATTGTTCTCCTTGAGAAAGAATTCAAAGTCACAGCCAAAACACACACACACACACACACACACACACACACACACACACACACACACATTGTTAACAACAAGGCAAACTGGAAAGTCATTTTCCTCTCCCAGTTCTAGTCGGAATTTGTAGCTACACCTGTGTAGGAAATACTGCTGTTTTAGTCATAGAATCCTATCCCAAAGGAGACTAGCAGAAAAGAAAAAGAAAGATGTGTTACACTGCCACAGGAAATTCCAAGCCCAAATTTTTACTGTTGTTTCTTTCTTCCTTATTTGTGCTTTGGCCATTGTTTTTGTTGTTATCCTCCTTAAAGCATAGCCCTGTCCCTGCACATAAGGCTTGGTGACCATGGTACTTGATCTTCTGTGAGTCTGATTTCAGCTAGGGAAACTGGGAGCTCAGAGATTAATTTTAGGAAGTTAAATTTAAAGTGATTTTATTTTTTTCCATGCACGGGCTCAGGAATCAGCCAGTCCTTGTTTGAAGGCACACTTCATTAAAGGCAATCAGGCCTGGAGCCCAGAGACTTCCATTTTACAAAATTAATAGCATAATGGCTATGATTTTCTTCTTATCATCAGTATAATTACTTGAAAAGGGAATTGTTTTAAGAAAAATCTTGATAAGGAGGACTATACTTTAGAATGATTTCTAAATTTATCCCAATTGTGAACTTGCCCTGTTTATCTAAATTCCTGGAATTTATTTTTGCTTTGTGCTGGGCAGCTGTTGACTCATGTATTTCATTAGCCTGTCTTTGTTAAGCTTTAATAAGTTTTAAAAGAGTCCATGGTTAGGGAACAGCACTAAGGACAGTGTTATATAATTTGTTTCCTGAGTTGGTAATATTTGTATTTTGGTCATTTTTTACTCATTATTTGACTGCCTTCTGAGTGGTTAAAACTTTAAGCTTTTTAAAAGTAAATTGAATAATTCTACAATTGGATCAAACACAGTGATATCTTTGAACATTGCACATACTATTAAGGTGGTTTTCTTAGAATAATGATACTTTCTTAGATATTATTTTAATTATGATATGTGAAGATTGGTTTTTGGTATTCAAGTAGAGTAGCTTCCCCGTTCCATGCAAACTAATTTCACTTTTCTGTGCCAATATCTTCAAACACACACTTTCATCAAGAGAACACATTGATTCTCCCATCTCTGATCTTACACTACAAAGCCATGTGGAGGGAGGGATGACAATTGTTTTCATGTTATCTTCTGGGTTACTTTTTTCCTATAGTTCTTTGCCATGTATTTCTGTCTGACTAACACTCTTAGAAGATAAACGTTATGCAGTTTCATGAATTATTGTTTTGGTAACATGTCCAATACTTTTGTTTATCATAAATATTTATCTATTTATTTTTATGTTTTATTTATTTGTCACCTCACTAGATGACTAGCTATTCTGTATGAGCATGTGTATACATATGGAGATCATAGGACAATTAATGGATATTGGTCTCTTTTTCTACCATGTGGGTTCCAGGGATTGAACTCAGGATCCCAAACGTGGCAGCAGTCACCATTAACTCTTGAGTCATTTTAGCAGCCCATACTTATAGACCACTGACACAATAGTTTATTACTTATTATGAAGTCACATAAAATTTAGTGTCTCTAAACAATGGTTTTCATTGTTTCTTAGGTTTCTGACGTTTCATTGGGCATTGATTGAGACTGATAAGCTGTGTCATTCAAAATGACTTCTTTATTGATCTATCATGCACCTTTAAGCTCCCAGATTCAGCTTCTCAATTCATTGAGGTGCTAAATTTCTTTCCTGTGCTAGTCTTTTTTTAAGTCTGGTTGAAAAAATGTTTCATGATGTCATTATCCACTGTGCTATATTGGTCAAAAATAATCACTCAACGTGGCCATCTTTAAAATTGGAAAAGAAATGTTTCATCTTAGAGAGTTGGATGAAACTTTTCTTCCATACTTAAAGCACAACAAGATGAAAGCCAGTGGCATTTGGTGAATCTTTAAAGGAACCACTGTCTCAAAGCAGACAAATATTTAGTACCTGTAGGCAACATTTAATTTTACAATTTGTTTCTGGGTACACTCATAACAAAATACCACACAGAGTGATAAGAAGTGTGAGCTAGTAACTTTTAAAAAACTGCTAGTAGCCAAGTCTGTGCTAGTGCTGGTAAGAGTATAAATCAAGTTAGAGGCTGCAGTGCATGGGGCTGTAGTATGCCCCATAAACCTTCTAGCAGGTGCTTGCAGGTCAGGCCCTTTCAAGGCAGTATCTAGGGCATGCAACATCACCCACTGCCACAGAACTGGTGCAGCATATTTGATCACACTGTGAACCCTAAGATGGTGTTGTTTACTGGAAAACCCTGTTTCTAGTTGTGATGTGGCTCAGTCTTAGCACACACCTTTAATTCCTCTGGCTGAAATGCAGACACATCCTTAGCACACACCTTAAATCCCAAACAGTGAAGGTAAAGGTAGTTTGTAGAAGGAAGCAGCCATGTTTGAAAGTGATGTCTAATTGAGAGACAAAGTGACAAATCAGAAAAAGATTTGACAGAAGAGGATCTGCCCAACTCTCATGAGAAAAGAGAGGAAAGGGAAACTACTTGAGCAGCAGTGGAGGAAGAGAGAGAGAGAGAGAGAGAGAGAGAGAGAGAGAGAGAGAGAGAGATTGAAATTTACTGGGACAGTTTTAGAGAGACCGATTACAGAGAGAAAACAAGCTGAAAACATTCTAGGCCTAGATTAGCTTATATGGCAGCTAGAAGCTTCCAGGACTAGGTCAAGGTTAGAAGACAGGCAGCAAGCCTCTGACAATTACATCAGGAAAATAAAAGTTACACAGATCTGCCAAGATATCTCTGCCTACTCCCATTGTGGAGAGAGAATAAAAAAAGCCTTAATTTGTATGGAAAACACAGACATTAGATTGAGAGTGTTGTGGAAAATTTATCATAGCTAGGGAAAGTAAAAACAAAAATAGCTTCCTACATGGGGAAAGCAGGAGATGGGTGCTAGATCCAACACAGTATGCAAAGAAAGACAAACACCTGAGATCTAGGTTTATAATAGAGGCTGAGTGGACACCTGAAATGATTCTCTCCTCCCAACCACTCCAAGTGCTGAGAACAAATTGTTGTGCAAATAGAGGCACACAGTACAAAGGAGCCAATGCTAAGCAAGGTACAGGTGTTATAATCTAAAAACTCACTAGCACGTGGATCACTGAGGAAACTAAAGGTCAAGTTCACTGATGATAGTCATGGCCACAGTAAACTCTCAGTGCAGTCCAGTTTCTGATTACACTAACATCAGTCTTAACCTAGATGCCAGGCAGAAAAAAAGACATATGTGTTTGTAAATCCCTGCCAATCCACACACCCCCCCCCCAATTATTTTCTTGGACATCTAGTATCCTATATAACAAAAATCTTTTGGAGTATCTACAATGGGAAAGGAAATACGATTTTGAAAGACACTATTGTCTCTCTCTATAAGTAGACTCAGATCTGATTCAAGGTGGTAGAATTTCTAACAGGAATGTAGAAACACTGTTATTAGTCTATTAACGGGTCCAGTGAGAGGAAAATGTGCCAGAAAAGCAATTTCACCTGAGAGTGGATCAAATGGAATTCTACATGTCAAAATAGTAAAAGGATGCAAAGAACATTACTGGTCTTACTGGTACTCTGACATATCCTGGAGAAGTTGTGAACTTGAAGGTAGTTCAACAGAAATTATTCAGATTGAAACATTAAAGAAAGAAAAAAGTGCAGGTGTGAGCAGATCATCCAGGTGCTGTGAGACAGTGTCAAGTGGTAAACACAGGCAGACTCAGAACCCCAGAGGAGAGGGAGGAAGGAAAATTGGTCAGCCCTGTGAGTGTCTTTGTGCTCAAAGTATAGCTGTACAAAACCACTAAGTGCAGGGAATTAAATAAACTATAGCTGTGTCACTTCTCCTTGCTCCTGTCATCTCTGCTTCCAGTTGCTGCTACAGATTGCAATGATCTTGCTTTGTGCTCCTTCCCTATGTTCTAGGAGACAAATCTGCTCTCAGTAGAGTACTTCCTGCAAAAGGGAGTACACAAATGTGTGGGCTCTGTAGCATTTTGGGTATTGTAATTTTTTTTTAAGATTTACTTATTTATTATATGTTAGTACTGTAGCTGTCCTCAGACACACTGGAAGAGGGCATTAGATCTGGTAATGGATGGTTGTGAACCACCATGTAGTTGCTGGGATTTGAACTCAGGACCTTCAGAAGAGCAGTCGGTGCTCTTAACCGCTGAGCCATCTCACCAGCCCCTGGTATTGTAATTTTTTATGACTGAAAAAAGAGCAAGAACTGTCACCAAGTAGTTCAGAGTGATTTTCTGGCTGGCAATGTCTTTGAAGTTGAATACTATTTTAAGGCAGAGGTTTGTAAGTGTAAAGAATCTTAATCACATAGGAATAATGCCTTTGAAATATTTTCTTTGAATGATATACTTGCTGGTTCAGAGAATCTCATTTCTACAAATGATATTATAATTTTAATATACTTATTTTCCTAATGTTGTAGGCATCCATGCAGATGAAATTTTCTTCTTGGTCTTATTTGTTACATCTGCAAATTAGGCTACTTGCTGTGACCTGTTGTCTGTAAATGTTTTTCTTTTATTCCTAACATATTGTTTAGAGAAGCAAGCTTAGACTCTTACTGGAGAAAACAATATAAAGTGTAGTGGATGAGATGCTTTCTTTGCAACAGGCCTCAACTTTTAGAATCTGGCGACTCCCATTAAGCTAAAGTCTAGATATAAGTCATTGGTCTACAGGAAAGAAGACTGTCTAAATTCAGCTTTTCTAAATAGTTCTAATCACTTGATGTTTGAATAAACTAGATTCATGTTACAATGAACACTTTATTACTATGCAAATGTTATGCAAGAGGATTGACAGATTTGTTGTTATTTGTGACAAGAAAGATACTGCTCAAAGTTTATGGGGGAAAAAATGCCAGGAGGGTTAGGGTAGTCACATGGTTGATAAAATGCTTATCTGGGAAGCATGAAGACCTGGGGATCTGGATTTTTGAGTTCCATCCCCAGAATCCACATTAAATAAAATTAAATGAATAAATATAAATAAATAAAGTATCCAGGCCTGGTGGCTTGTGTCTGTAATCCCAGTACTCAGGAAGCAATGGGAAAAGAGTGTCTGTGAGGTTGAGGGCAGGCAGCCTTGCCTATACAGCTAGTTCCAGGACAGCCAGGGCTAAATAGAAAAAAACCCTGCGCCTTATTCAGGGTTTCTATTGCTGGGAATAGACATCATGACCAAGGCAACTCTTATATAGGAAAACATTTAATTGGGGCTGGCTTACAGTTGAGACATTTAGTCTATTGTCATCATGGCAAGAAACATAGCAGCATGCAGGCAGACAAGGTGCTGAAGGAGGAGCTGAGACTTCTACATCTTAATCTCCATGCAGCAGGAAGGGAACTGTGTGCAGTAGCAGCTTAAGCATCTGACACCTCAAAGCTGCCCTACATGACACACCTCCAAAAGGCCATATCTACTCCAACAAGGCCATGCCTCCTGAAAGTGCCACTCCCTATGGGCCAAGCGTTCCAAAATAAGAGTCTAATGGGGCCATTCCTGTTCAAACCACCACACCTTGTCTCAAAAAGCAAAGAAAAAAATCCTGCACCACCAGTGGTGAAGAGGCCAAAACAAGGGTCCACTTAGTAGGCCAGCCACTAGTCTAGCCCATTAGAGCTCCAGACCTGACTTAAAGAATAAGGTGAATAATAGCTGAAGAACAACAGCAGAGGTTTTCCTATGCTCTCTGTCTCTGTCTCTGTCTCTGTCTCTGTCTCTCTTTCTGTGTGTGTGTGTGTGTGTGCATTGTTGCCATCAATATTCCCTATGTATATATTAGATGGTAAAGTTTATTTACTTGGCTCTATATACCTACATAGAATGTATATTATAACTTGGAAACATATTTTGTACCTTGGGTCACAGCTTTATATATAAGCCATAAACACTCAAATATGTATACAATCCAAGGAATCCTGCCCCCCTAGAAAAAAAGATAAGTAAAATGATGCTCTCTAGGGAAGAGCACGCTTCTGATTTAACTACAGTTCTGAAGTGAGTCCATCGTATGTAAAGCACAGTCATTACCACAAATGACATGATGAGCCTACCTGAATGATTAACCACATTAATGATTTTACATATGCATATTACTAAGTCTTTAGCCAGAGAGTCTTTCAGGATTTGACATTACTTGTTTTGTCCAGTGGTCTTTTGTGGTGTCATTGTCACCATCAATATATTTGGTTTGGTTTGGGGAGAAGATAACTGCAAATGTGTAGAAATGTGTAGAAAAGGCAGGACAGTATCTAAGAAACCTCTAAGTAACCTAAAAGCTTTCCTTGTCCCAAAGGATTGAAAGCTCAGAGGACCCTGGCCAGTGATGTGAGTGTGTTGAGGGGCGCTTCTGGTAGCAAGGATGTTTGTGGAGAGTAAATGGGCAGGGAGAGAGAATTTGGGGGACCTGCCTTAAAACCATGACTACTTGTCATGTTATAAAATCGAGAAAAATCAGCAGCCAGCATCAAAGCAGTGCGTGTGGTGGAGGGTTGTGGTTGACAGACATTCTGATTATTCTGAGGATGACATGGAAATTGGGGGAGAAATGCACGGCAAATTTGAGCATCAAGAGCTGCGTTGTTTTCTTAGCTAAGAGACTTGCATGCCAAGCTACTCATTGTTGAGGAATTAGAAGCATCTGGACTCCCCAAGTGAGCTTTCATCTCTGCCTTCATAAGAAGCCCAGGAAAAAGGCCTAGGGCAGCCATGTAAGTCATCTACACTTTTGGTTAAAAGCAAACAAGCAAGCTAGAAAACCCAGGCCTGATCCAGCCAACAGTGTTCTTACAGACCAGTGGGAATGGTATTTCTTCTAGAAGGAACATTTGAGAATGTTTTCACAGTGTGAGCAATATCACATACGGAAACTGGTACATGAAAAACTTCCTGTCAAGATTAAGGAAGAGGTTGGGCAAGGTAGAGCATGCTTTTAATCCAGCACTTGGGGTGGTGGCAGAGACAGAGGCAGGAGAATCTCTGAGTTTGAAGCCAGTCCATCTACATGATAAGTTCCAGGCCAGCCTGTCTAAAATAAATACATAAGCAAATAAATGTCTCAAGGACTAATTTTCCATGGCACCTGATTTGACTATACTTTCTCCAAAAGTTTTTAGAAGAAACAAAGATTGTGTAAAACCTTCTTAAAAGGAGCTTTCAGGAATATCCTTTAATGCCTTCAAACTAACTTTAACAAAAAAAGTCTTACATTTTATTTTATTCATTTGTGGGGACATTGTAGGCATGAGCCCTGTGCATGCCAGACCGATAAGAATCAGAAACACCTTTCAGGAACCAGCTCTTTGCTTTCATGAGGTTGAGTCTAGAGTCAGGACTCATGCCATGAAACTTGGTGGCAAGTACCTTTACTCACTGAACCAGATCCTGGACCTTTACATTTTTCCTAGTTGTCTCTTCAGTGTTTTAGTTTTAATTTTTGTGATTATAATAATATTATAACATTTCTTCTTTCCCATTTTCCCCTCCAAATCCTTCCATATCCCCCTGCTCACTCTCCTTCAAAGTCAGGGCCTCTTTTTGCATGCATATATGTGTATTATATACATAAGTATAAGCTATTTAGTTGATACAGTGTTACTCCTATGTATGTTTTCAGGGCCCAGCATTTGGCAGTGGACAATCAGTTGGTGTGCTTTTCTGCATGGAAACCCACCTCTTCTGCCTGCAGCTTTTCTTAGATGCCTGTAGTTCTTTCTGAAGGGTTGAGACCTTGTGGTTTTGTTTTCTTTGCCCAGGTTGTCATGCCTATTGGTGTCATTCTTGTTTAGCCTATGCTTATAAAGTCATTTGGTGAGATTTCATGGGTGCAGCTTCTGAGGTTACCAGGAGACACAATCTCACAGAAAATTCCCTCCTGATCGCCTGGCTCTTGTCACCCACTCCTCTACACTGTTCCTCGAGCCTTGGGACTCTGAGTGTTTTGTAGATGTATCCATTGAGACTCAGCTTTAAAAATGCCTCAAGGAATCATACTACTATCTGTAGATGTCCATCAGCCATGCATGAACTATGTTACATGAAAGGGGGGCTGTAAATGAATAGGACAGGGTGTAAGAGAAGGATGAAGCCAAGACAAAAGTTCCTGATGAAGGCTCAAAGTTTAATAGTCAGCACCAAGTTTATATAGGGAGAGCCCACAGACTCATCCTTTGTTTCAGCTAAATTATGTTGCTTTGTTTCAGCTGGATCATGTTGCAAAGCAAACTCAGGGGGCAGTCTACTCCTGTAGGAAATCAACTCTAGTTGGGTTGTTAACTGTGGCAAACACTTAAGGTAGATTTAGTCTGCTCAAGGCTGGGGGAAGGCCACAATTATCTATTTACACTCCTCCCCCAAACCCTGTAATTTATGCAATTACATATATACATATTTTTTAATGAACTTTTCTCACCTGGGCTAGCAGTTATTCTTTAGGTTTTTAAAAATGTATGACACAAAATTTAAAATTTCAAAGAGTAGACTTCATCTATTGTCGCAACCCCAATCTCTGACCAGCAGAGAGTGGGAATAAATGACAGGAACTCCAAAGCAGGTCTCATGCAGTTGCAGCCCCTTCTTTTTATTTGCAGGTCTCATGCAGCTTCTCCAGCTTCCTCTCCTTCTTCGCCCATCATCATCCTTCATCCAATCATTAATCCCTCTGGGACTGCCTACAATTTATCCTCTTCCATTTACTCATGTCACCTCACACCACCCAATCATAGACGCACACGTCCAAGGCAGCATGCAGGATAGGCTGATAGAATGGTATTGCAAGGCATTACACTATCTCTCTAGCGAGTTTCATGAGTTTCACTCACTGCTTTTATTGCAGCATGACTGAGACTGGGATAAACAAATGAAGTTTGTGGTTGCGGTTGGCATAGAGCAGGACGCCATCTTGGCTCATGTGGCCACACCTGCTTCCCACAATCTATCATATAAAAGCAGTCCTTTTCCTTTTGAAAAGATTGTTCTGGCACTCAGAAGAAAAGCAATTTGAAGTAAGGTATCCTTTCTATACCCATTAAGCTTTGGAATTAAGACCAACTTAGGTCGGGGGCTGGGGAGACAGCTCAGCAGTTAAGAGCACTTGTAGTTTTGCCAAAGATCCTGAGTTCAATTCCTAACAATGATGGCTCACCACCATCCATAATGGAATTTGATGCCCTCTTCTGGTATAGTATATTTATACATGCAGACAAAACATCCATTATACATAAGTTACATAAATAAATAGACCTTAAAACAAAGATTTTAAGGAAAGTACACTGTCAACAGGACACAAAAAAGGCAACCAACAGATTGGGAAAAGATCTTTACCAATCCTACATCTAATAGAGGGCTAATATCCAATATATACAAAGAACTCAAGAAGTTAGAGTCCAGAAAATCAAATAACCCTATTAAAAGTGGGGTTCAGAGCTAAACAAAGAATTTTCAAATGAGGAATATCAAATGGCTGAAAAGCACCTAAAGAAATGTTGAAGAGCCTTAGTCATCAGGGAGATGCAAATCAAAACAACTCTGAGATTCCACCTCACATCAGTCAGAATGGCTAAGATAAAAAACTCAGGTGACAGCAGATGCTGATGAGCATGTGGAGAAAGAGGAACACTCCTCCATTGCTGGTGGGATTGCAAGCTGGTACAACCACTTTGGAAATCAGTTTGGTGGTTTCTCAGAAAATTGGACATAGTACTACCTGAGGACCTAGCTATACCACTCTTGGGCACATACCCAGAAGATGTTCCAACGTGTGATAAGGACACATGTTCTACTATGTTCATAGCAGCCTTATTTATAATAGCCAGGAGCTGGAAAAAACCCAGTGTCCTTCAACAGAGGAACTGATACAGAAAATGTGGTACATTCACACAATGGAGTACTACTCAGCTATTAAAAATGATAAATTCATGAAATTCTTAGGCAAATGGATAGAACTAGAAAATATCTTACTAAGTGAGGTAACCCAATCACAAAAGAACATACATCTTATGCACTCACTGATAAGAGAATATTAGCTCAAAAGCTCCAAATAACCAGGATACAATTCACAGATCACATGAAGCTCAAGAAGGTAGACCAATGCGTGGGTGATTTGATCCTTCTTAGAATGAGAACAAAATACTCACAGTAGCAATTTGGAGATAAAAGTATAGAGCAGAGACTGAAGGAAAAGCCATCCAGAGGCTGTACCACCTGAGGATTCCTCCCATATACAGTTACCAAACCCAGACACTATTGTGGATGCCAAGAAGTGCATGCTTAAAGGATCCTGATATAACTGTCCCCTGAGAGGCCCTGCCAGAGACTTACAAATACAGAAGTGGATGTTAGCAGCCAACCGTTGGACTGAGCGCAGATCCCTAAGAGAGGAGTTAGAGAAGGAACTGAAGGAGTTGATGAGGTTTGCAACTCAATAGGAAGAACAAAAATATCAACCAACCAACACCCCCAGAACTCCCAGGGACTAAGTCATCAACAAAGGAGTACATGTGGCTCCAGCTACATATGTAGCAGAGGATAGCCTTGTCATTCATCAATGGGAGGAGAGGTCCTTGGTCTTATGAAGGCTCAATAGATGCTCCAGTGTAGGGGAATTGAGAGTGGGGAGGTGGGAGTGTGTGGGTGGGTGGAGGAACACCCTCATAGAAGCAGGGGGAGGGAGGATGTGATAGGGTGTTTCTAGGAGGGAGGGAAACTGGGAAAGAGGATAACATTTGAAATATAAATAAAGAAAAATATCCAATAAAAATTTTTCCTTTCAATATACATTTCTTGGCATCCACAATAGTGTCTGGGTTTGGTAACTGTATATGGGATGAATCCCCAGGTGGGACAGTCTCTGGGTAGACTTGACTTTCTTCTTTTCTGATCAATTCTTTTATGTTCCAACCTTTTCCCTCTCTTTTCAGTGTCAAAATAAAGTATGAATAATTTGATGTGAAGAAATTCTCTATTCTTTCTGGAAGATGTTATTTTTCTTTGAATTCATTTATTTTGTGAGATACTTAGAGAAAGTTGACATCTAGCTCAGGTTGTTTCTTTCTCTTAGTTTCCCAGACAAGCTGGTTGCTGTTCAACACTCTAATGAATGTGAAGTTTTAGTGATGTCAAGATAATCATTACATTTGATTTTGTTCAGTAAGTCACAGGAACCCATGTAAGAGTCATGCTTGAGACAATGATTCTGAAAAATACATAAAATAGTATGTTTGGGAGTATGTTGAATGTGTGTGTGTGCGCGCGCGCATACATAGAAGGGAAAAGACAAATTATGTATCCAATTAAAGAAGACTTTAAAAACAATCATAAACTGTTTGAGATACTTTGACATCAGGGTTAAATGTAGTTCCATGCTTACCTAACACACCCTGGCCTTGATCCTAGCCCTGGGAATAAATACTTCAATAAGTGCATAAAATAAATGTGTTCATAAATAAATATCTTTCCAAGAAAGAACGATAGATAAATGAGGAGTGATGTGTCCTGCTGACCTACTGCTGTAAGAGGATCTTTGTTTTTGTGTTGATTTTTGGTTTTATTTTTTATTAGTTTTTGCATATGAAAACCTACTGAATTACTGAATGTCTCCTTTTCTGCAGTATTCAGAGCACTTAGAAAAACCATGAATGTTTCTTGACATCTGAAAACAGAGAAGGTGACAGATGGAAATAGGTGAGTGGGGTTTCTTCTCCACTCAGGGAGTTCTCAGAACTGTTCAGAGACCCAGTTGCTTTGTTTGATATTCTTTCTTGTTCCATCACTTCTGATGGTAGAGTAATTACATACAGGATCTTCATTCATCAGCCCAAATGGCTTCTGCTGTTTAGAGAACTTGAAACTGGATGAGGTGGCACACGCTTATATCCCTAGCCCTCTGATCTCAGGAACTGCTTGCTGTAGGTTGAGAGTCTCTAGGGTGGGAGGAACTGTCCCAAGAAAACAAGGAAACAAAGGAATTTTTTAAGGAATTTATTTAGGAATTTAGACTTCCTGATACTGTGTCCAGGTTTCATATGCTCTAGACTCAGCGGGGTATTCTAGAAGCAACTGCACACATCATAGTGGAGCCTCTCAGATGCATTTTTAATTCCTTTGGGCCCTTAGCAGTCTTCCCGCCCAGTGTCCATAAACCAACAAGTGAGTTCACAGCCTATTTCATAGACAAAATAGGCACCAGGAGAAAACTTTTCCCACTCATGCATGCCCAACCCGTTTCGTGCTTTCTCCTGATATCACAGAAAATGTGTTCATGTTTATGGTCTGCTAATCCTGTCTGTGCTTTGGCTCTCTGGCCTCATTCTGCTCAGCAAACTTTCTGTGGGTTTTTGTCTCCTTGACTTTTCTTCCTCTAATTTCTTCTATGCAGCTATAATATACTTCACACTTCTTTTGTTTTGTCTTTTGAGACAGCATCTCATGCTGTGTAGACTGGCCTTGAATTTCTGGTTTTCCTCCCCCGCATTCCAAGTGCTGGATACAATTACATGCCACTGTACCTGGATACAAACTTTATTTTTAGTCTGAATACACCAAACAGCTTCTTTCTTACTTTTTTCAATCATAAGTTTGTAGTTGGATGCTAAAGAGGTTAGAAAGGAAAGAAAATACTTTCTGCATGCCAACGGCTGAAAATATAGTAAGACTTTCCATTGCATATACTGTTTCTAAATTAAATTTTTCTTTATTTTCTGGTGCTAAAGATGTAACCTCGGGCTTCATTCAGTCACTAAGCTTGGTCTCCAGCTCTGTTTTAGTAGACTAATGTATATTAATTGTATATGTTAATGTGATTTACTGTTGTATTTTATGTATCATGATCAAAAGAGCATAACTAGCTTTTATTACTTGTTATTATTTCCTTGTTTAGGGAGCTTTTGAGTTCCTTTCTGCTAGGTCTTCAAGTTCTGACATCCCATGATGTCAGAGCACCAGAGCTCATTTCTTCTGCTTAGCTGAGTTTTGTTACCTATTTTTGAATCTCCCTTTATACAGACCCCAGTCCCCTAGCCCATTTTCCCCACAATGTTGCCCCTGGCCCGACAATTCCTCCTGCATACTCTGTTTTGTTCCTTAAATCTCTTCATAACTCAGATACTTCTCTCATGATGCTTCTTTTGATATCCTCCACATCTGGGTGGAATGTCTAGCAGGGATGTACATTATATTGCCTTGATCATCCCCCTCATGACACTTACCACAGAAGTAAGGACTTTAAGATCACTTGGACCTACTCATCAAGATCTAAGCTTTTCTGAATTATTACAACATCTGAATTGCTAGATTTCTCACCTCACCAGTGCATTTGTGAATATGTTCATCCAAGCATCTGTGTTTGTGCATCTGTGTGTCACTTCTTTATTTCTTTAAAATTTTTATTGATATTTTATTTATTTACATTTCAAATGTTATTCCCCTTCCTCGTTTCCCCTCTGAAAATCTTCTATCCCACCCTCCCACCTCCCTGCTTCTATGAGGGTGCTCCCCCACCCACCCATCCACTCCTGCCTTACCACCCTAGCATTCCCCCTACACTAGGGCATTAAGCCTTCACAGGACCAAGGAACTCCTCTCCCATTGATGTCAGTTAAGGTCATCCTCTGCTACATGTGCAGCTGGAGCCATGGGTCCCTCCATATGTATTCTTTGGTTGGTGGTTTAGTCCCTGGGAGCTCTGGGAGGGTCTAGTTGGTATTGTTCTTCCCAAGGGGTTGTAAACTCCTTAAGCTCCTTCAGTCCTTCTCTTAACTCCTCCATTGGGGTCTCCATACCTTAGGCAGATGGTTGACTGCAAGCATCCACATCTGTATTAGTAAGGCTCTGGCAGAGCCTCTCAGGAGACAGCTATACCAGGCTCCTGTCAGCAAGTACTTCTTGGCATCAGCAATAGTGACTGGGTTTAGTGGCTGCATATAGGATGGATCCCCAGGGGGGCAGTCTCTGGATGGCCTTTCCTTCAGTCTTTGGAGGAACAATTCTGGGTTAAAATTTTGAGAAGGGTGGGTGGCCCCTTCCTCAACTGGGGACCATGCCTAACCTCTGGATATGGTCTCTACAGGTTCTCCCTCCCCTTTGTTGGGTATTTCAGCCAATGCCATCCCTGTTGGATCCTGGGAGCCTCTTGCTTTCCTGGTATCTGGGACTTTCTGTTGGCTATTCCCAGTTCCCCATCTCCCATTGCTATACACCTTTGTTCAATTTCTTGACCCTCTGTACATCTCCCCAGTCTCCTCCCACACCTGATCCTGCCTCCCTCTTTTTCTCTCTCCTCCTCCTCCTCTCTTTCTCTCAGACTTTCTATCTATTAAATTAAGAATTATTCTTTGCTGAATATAGTGTCACACACTTTTAGTCCCAGCATTCAGCAAAGGCAAATTGAGCTCTGTGAGTAGGCCAGTCAGCACTACGTAGTGAGACATGGTCTCAATATATCTATATCTACACCTAGTTATATATAGATACACATAAATATATATTTATATAGGTATCTATATTTATATATCTATACATAGAGATATCTGTATAGTTTTATATATAGCTATATCTATATATAAATATAGATATAACTTTTATATTCTTTTAAAAGAATTGGTTTCTAAAACTATTCCAAATATTAGAGATGAATGAATACAAATTCTTTTTAAAGAATATACATAGTTTTATATAGAGAGATATAAATGTTTAGATTTCTATACTTCTATCACTCTACAGAGATATCTATCTATCTACATACATACTTATGTAGAGATAGAGGTAGACATAAATTATAGATATATTGTCAAGTGTTCAATCATTTCAATTTTTGGTTGTTTTATCTGTTTCAGTTAATATCTTTGCCATTTTTTATTTATATTGTGAGAGTTTATATGCTAATCTTAGTTTATATGCCAATCTTTCTGTGACTGCCCCTGTGTTTTATGGCGATGTGTATAATAGTAGGTTTCATCTGTGATGTTCCCCATAGGGTCAGCAAATGTGCTCTCCTGTGTCCCGCCATAGTGTGCTGCTCCACACAAGCCTGAAAGTAGCATGGCCAAGCATTACAAGCTAAAACGTCCAAAGCAGGGAGCAGAACAAGAGCTGCTTCCTCTGTGTTCATTCATCTCTGATATTTGTGATAGTGACTGAAACCAAATAACACAACTCAGTTGTTCTTCTCCAGGGATTCTGCCCTCGTACTCTGGGAAGAAGACTTTCTAAAATCGTTCTCTGCTGTATCTTTGTTTTTGTTTGTTCGTTTGTTTTTTGACAGATAATCATTTTGTTGTTGTGTTCTTAATTGTATCCTTTCAAATGATGATTGTTTTTGAAGATTCACTTTATTTAATAACAGAGGCTTGCATAATTTCTTTGTGTAGCAGGTATGTTTTTGTTGTGGTTTGGATATGAAGATTGTGGAAAGCCTTTTGGGGTACCGCTTGGCAGCAGTCTGACATTGGCTAAGGACAAAGAAGTGGGCTTCAGACAGGAATCTGACATTGGAAGTAAGCTCTGGCAGGACTCTGACATTAGGGCATAATAAGGAAGTAAGTTTCAGCAAGAATCTAACTTCAGGCTGTAATAGAAAAATAAGGTAAGGTAAGAATTTTTAGTCTTAGGGTGGAGCAGAAGAACCAGGCTTCAGGCAAGATTTTGCGCTTGGACAAGGAAGTGGGCTCAAGTATTTCAGTCATTATGACAAGCCCTTTTAAACAACTGTCATGGGAGTAATTTCAGGACTCTGCATGCTGCTTTGTTAGTTCCTTATTGTACTGCTTGCCCAAAATACTTGCATGTAATTAAAACGGTATAAAAAGTGGGTTGGAAAATAAAAGTTTGCCTTCAGTCTCAGAATTGACTGGGGTCACACTTCAATGTTGTCTGTCTGTTTTTCTTTTTAATCCTCACTCCCGCGCTGGAGAACCTGTTGACTGACTGAGTGCGCTTGGTCAGAAGATCACCTCAAAAGATGGCTTGTTAAGGACTTGGTGGCCATTGGTGGAGGTTTGGTGACTAGCAGGCCTGTCCTGGGGCAGTGATTATGTCATAAGAGCCTGTACTTAGTTGATGAATTACCCATCAACAGTTTTATCATTTCATAACAGTTTTGAGATGTAGATTTGAGACCTAGCCAAAGGAAGGGGCCATGGGGGAACGCTTGTGAAGAGCACATGTTGTCTCTGTCCCTTCTGATTTCTCTGCTCTCTAGCTACTAAGATGAGCAGGTGATACTACCATTATACACTCATTGCACTTACCCAAGTGACCATGACCAAAACCCAGAGATTAAAAGCTAAATAAAATTCCCTCCTTGTACCAGTTTGAATCAGATATTTCTTCAAAGTGGTAAAGGCTAGCCAATCTGACTTTCTATATTGTTGTATGGTTTCCTGGTTGATCTCTCTTACTACTAGGAACAAAGTAATGTTTGCATTTGGGTGAGTGCAAAGACAATAGAGAAAGTAAATGGAGAAAGATTTATTAATTGTAGCCAATAAGGGGAGCCTGAGGGGTCATGATGTGAAAGTAGTTATCACGGCAGATAAACAGCACATGGGTTTCGTTTGTTCCAGATTTTTTTGATTGTTTTGTTTTGTTTCAATTGAGAAGCCTCTGTAATACACATAGAAAAGCATATATGGGGCGGACACGTTTCTGAAATGCAGAGGAGACAAATTCTCCTGATGATGCTCAGTGCACTACATCCATGTCCCTGATTTACTGTATGTCACCTGTGCTAGTTATTTTTCTCATTGTTGCAAAAGGATGCCTGATAAGAGCAACTTATGAGAGAAAGGCTTTATTTTAGCTCACAAGTTTCATGGTAGCATCCATGGTGGCAGGAATGGATCCTGTGCATGGCAGCAGGAATATGAAGCACCTTACCCCTATCGTAGGCAGCAACCCAATTTTTCCAGCAAGACCCTACCTCTTAATGGTCCCACAACTTTGGAAAACAGAACCACGAGCAATAAATGTTCAAACACAGGAGCAACTAGGAGATGTTTCACATTCAAATCGTAACATCTCTTAATGGCTCAGACTAACTCCCTTGTAAGTCTCTCCAACGCATTTTAGTTGAAAAAAGAGAGAGGGAGAATAGTTTCAAGATATTTAATAGTGATTTCAAAAGACAGCAACAATTTCCAACCGTTTTAAATAAAGACTTATTTTAGGTGTATGTTTTTTTTTTTTTTTGCCTACATATATGTATTTGAGCTCTGCATGCATGTTTATTGGATCCCTAGGGACTGGGATTATATATGGATGTGAGCCATCACATGCATTTAGAGTACAGAACCTTTGTCCTTGGCAAGAACATGTGCTCTTGGCCATCAAGGCATCTACTTCTCCAGCTTGCTGTCAGTTTTCCAACAGGGTGGATTAGGCCTGTACCAGTGTCCACCTCACCTATCAGGTAAGATCAAGCTGAGGAAGCTCTGATGAATATTTTCAAGGCTAGTCTAAAAGAAGTAAAAATAACACTTAGAGAGATGCCACATGCCACAGGGACCTGCATAATTTCTGCAGGTACATTTCTGTTGTGGATTGGACATGCGGATCCCCTCAAAAGACACCTTGTTAAGGTCTTGGTGGCCAGCAGGCAGGCCTTGCTTGAGGGAGGGGGCCTTACTCCGGGCATTAGCACTAGTGGATCCTGTAAATATTATGTTAGAGAGAGCTCTTTAGGGTTTTTTTTTTGTTTTGTTTTGTTTTGTTTTTTTAGATTTTTCTACATCTAACATCAGGAAACACAGAAAGGAGAAAAAAAAAAAGCATGCCAGGAAGTTGTGGATTGTTCTCCATCTTGTCACTTGGTCATCACCAACACTCTCCTGCTGCAGCCTCCCTCTGCCTCCCTTGTGACACACTTCCTTGCTCTCTCTTCTATGTTGAGAACCCTCCAGCTTCTTTTTGTCTAGCAAAAAAAAATTGTTGCAGTAATAGTTCATTTTCTTCATGATAATGGTGTTAGTTTTGTTTCTCTGTTTTACAGAAGTATCTCTTTGTGAGGTATCCTGTGATTGGGGAAAACTCGTCAGCTAATCATTTTAAAGTACCTTTAACCAGAAGTTTCTAGTGCATTACAACACACTTTCCAGTAGAACATTTATGTGACAATAATTATGACCATAGGACAGCACTGGAACCAGCCATGTCTTCCATCTTCGTTACTGATGTATACACAATTAAGTTTTAAACCCAGGACAAGCTGCTGAGGTGCCTACCCATCACACCAAAGCAGTCCTAGCCTCCAGCATCACTTAATCCCTACTGTTATAGGGTATGTGTGGCATACCCTTCCCTTTACCCTGAACTTTCCAGCCCAGGAGCTGAGCTGCCCATTCCTTAGAGACTCTTCCCCTATATAATCCAGACATTTTGGTCACATACTCTCACTGTCCTTTTGTTGTGTCTTTTGCTCCTTCTTAAACTTTAGCCTCCTGGCGGCTGTACTTGGTCCCCTCTCTCTTTTTCCCTCCTCCTCTCCCCACATGGTTCAGGGTCATGATGACTCTGGACTCTCCCATATGTTTCTGTCTCTGGCTAGATCTCACACATATGTATAATAAACTTTCTCTCCACCATATCTAGGAGTAGCCATGTCCTTTCCTTTCCTTTTTATTTCTTTTCTTTTTCATTCATTCACATATACTTAAACATGTATACAGACACATAGACATGCTACAAGAGAGCCCCAGATCCAAGGAAAATAATATGAATACTGGAAAAATATGCTAACATTTGAAGATAATACAGGGCCTTGAATTAGGTAACATCTATTGTTTTCACTCCTATAAATTGCCTGGACCATTATAGACAATAAGCCTTAATTATTACAGCTTCTTGTGTTCCTATAGCTTGCAGCTTGACAAATCAGTTGCTCATATTAAAAAGAAATGAAATGTTATTTTTTTACTGAACATTTTGCTGGCCTTGTTAACTGCCTTTATTAACAGAACATAATGGAGACACCTAAAACATGGTAGGCAGAAGTCTGGTGTAGCCATCACAGGAGGAATAGCCATTTAGAGGCATGTCAATACACTCCAACAAAATTTATATCAAGTATAGAACATGGGAATAAGGCCAACTGGGACCTCATAGTCCTTGTGGAGCTGTCAAATATTACATCTGCATGAGTGAGCCTAGTTAGACCAGAAGAAAATCCATACACACAATCATTTCACAAAACCACAGACAGATTTCTCTCTACTCCCACCCTCTCTTGTCTCACATCTTAAAGTCATGTTTGAGTTATATTTTACTTTTAAAATATGGCCCGAACCTCATGAATATTTTTATTGACTTTCTATGTTACATCTGTATGCATAAGAAGAGTAAATGGATAGCTCTCTGTGCATTCTTTCACAAACAGTGATGGGTGCCAGATGTCACTAGCTCTTGTGAGTGCCTCCAAGCCCTCTGTGAGTCCCTTCACCTGTCTACACTACTGAAAACAATCTGTCCACCATGCATTTCTCTTTAAAAATTCAATCTGATAGTGTCATCTGCTTTATCCTAGGCCTTTACTGAAATATCTAGAATGCAAATGTCATTCTAGTGAGATTTGGGAACTTGAAAGATAGAAATCCCATTTTCATTTCGGAAGTTGAACCACATCATAAGTGTTGTGGGTGTGGATAAGTAACATTGATTGTCAGCTTGACAAGACTGAGACTCACCACAAACACAGACCATTGAGCTTATAGGTGAGGGATGATCTAGGTTAGGTTGACTGAGGAAGACCTACCATGATATATATGGGCAGCACAATCCCAAGGAATAGGGTCCCAGACTTTTTAAAAAAAAAAAAAAAAAGGAGAAAATAAGCCCAACACAAGCATCAGTTTCATCTGGATTCCTGACTGTGGAGGTCATGTGACCAACTGCCTCACATCTATTGCCCTGACTCCCCACCAGGATAGACTGTGCTCCCTCAAACTGTGAGCCCAAACCAAACTCTTCCTCCTTAAGCTTGCTTCTTGTCAGTTATTTTGTCACAGCAATATATTAAAAATTAATTAGTATTACATATGTGTGTGTGTTTCCCAGTTCTTAATTCCGATATTGAAACCTACCCCCAGGTGCTGCTGTTGAGGAGTGGAGTCTTTGGAAGAGAATTAGGACTTGAGAACTCTGCCCTCATTAATCAGATTACTGCTCTAATAACAGAAGGCCAGGTGAGCTTGTCTGCTTCCTCCATGTGAGCACATAGTCTGAAAGTTCTATATGAGCAGGGATTCCACCAGGCTTCAAAACTACTGATACCTTGATCTTAGACTCCCCAAACTTCAGAAGTGGAAGAAACCAATGTGTGGTATTTTAAGACAGTTTAAGGTGTTTTGTTACAGTAATCTCAAATGTCTAAGACAGGAAAGTCAGTAAATACTGACCATGGAATAATGAATTAAATTAAATTGTTTTGCTGTATATTTGTACCCTATAATTAAGGAGGGTTATTTACTTTTTAAAAAAAAAAAACATGCAAAAGTGCTTGATTGTACGCTAGAAATAAAACAATCAAGATAGGAAATATATTCTAATTTTAATGTGGTTGAAAATTATAGCATATATTTAGTCAAGTTAAGTATTAATCTATAATCATAAGCTATTCTGAAATGGCATAAAGAAAAATCAAAAATAGGAAATCTTTATTTGCTAAAGAATACCTGATAGCCCTTAAACCTCATGAAAGGTATGCCCTCCCCCAGCCTTACATAGGCTGACTGAGACTTGGTTTGCCACAGTTGCTAGCTCACTTAGGGTGGAGTCTTCTGACCTAGGGAAAGACTTTTGTCTGCCACATTTGCAGCTTCCTGCAAGAAGGTACCCGCTGAGCAGCTGAGCTTGTTTTCCTGACAAGATCCTGACAAAGCAATCAATGAGATCCTGGTATAGTGGGGGATGGGTCCTCCCACCCCACCCACCACCCCCTTTAAAAATCAGACCCTAGAATTAAAGTTGAGCCTTGATCAGACAACTTTGTCTTGGCTCATTATTTCTCTCGCTGTCCTTCCTATCCATCCCCAGTTTTCCTTTCAGGAACCCAGTAACCCGTGGTTGCTGGCTGCTATAGAAAAGAACAGGAAAGCCAGACACAATGGTTCACACATGTGAGCCCTGCCCAGGCAGAGGCAGGAGGAACATGAAAGTCTTGTTTACATTAAAATGTCATACAACGTTTCTTAATAAAAGGGTATGATATTGGTACTTGAGTGGGTAACTACATAGTAAGAAATGAAAAAGTAGCCTCTAGCTATTTTAATATGTGGGGAACTGAATATTTAACACAAGCAGTATACAGAGATCAGATTTCCTTTGCTCGCATGACATGGAGTGGCATAAGCCTCTCATTTTAAACAATTAGACATGTAGCCATAGGTCAGACTTAGGTAATTCAGTCCTATAATCTCAGCCTCTCAGGGAATTGCGGACACACAATTGTTATTTCAGGGCCTGCCTGGTATAGAGTAAATAAGGCCCTGGGTTTGATATCCAATATCACATGAAAAAAAAAAAGACAAATAAAAGAAAGGAACAGATAGAAAAGGAAGAGAAAGAGAAAGAACAGAGAAAATTAAAGGCCTGTTAAAGGAAACTACAGTATTTAGAACTAGCTTGCAGGCAGCTTACAACAGTGATTCCTGAGAAAGGTGAAACAAGCAATATGAAGACCATTGACACATTGGATAAGCCAGAGCTGAGTTTCCTAAATGGTTATACAACCCCAAGGGACCAGCTCTAAACAGGAAACATAGAAATAACACACACATATTTACACAATGGAGTACTACTCAGCCATTAAAAACAATGACTTCATGAAGGTCACAGGCAAATGGATGGTACTAGAAAATATCATCCTGAGTGAGATAACACAGTCACAAATGAACACACATGGTATGTACTCACTAATAAGTGATTATTAGGGGTAAAAATCTCAGAATACCCCATGATACAACTTACAGACCACATGAAGCTCAAGAAGAATAAAGACCAAATTATGGATGCTTCAGTCCTACTTGAAATGAGGAACAAAATAATCACAGGAGGTAGAGGGTGGCAGGGACTTGGGAAGAAGAGATAATGGGGGAGAGGAAAAATGGAGGGGGGGAGGATCAGGTGTAGGAGGAGACTGGGGAGATGTACAGAGGGTCAGGAAATTGAACAGAGGTGTATAGCAATGGGGGATGGGGAACTGGGAATAGCCAACAGAAAGTCCCAGACACCAGGAAAGCATGAGGCTCCCAAGACCCAACAGGGATGGCATTGGCTGAAATACCCAACAAAGGGGTGTGTGTGGGAGAACCTGTAGAAACCATATCCAGAGGTTAGGCATGGTCCCTAGTTGAGAAAGGGGCCACCCACCCTTCTCAAAATTTTAACCCAGAATTGTTCCTGGCTAAAGGAAATGAAGGGGCAAAGAGTGGAGCAAAGACTGAAGGAAAGGCCATCCAGAGACTACCTCCCTGGGGATCCATCCTATATGAGGCCACTAAACCCAGTCACTATTGCTGATGCCAAGAAGTACTTGCTGACAGGAGCCTGTTATAGCTGTCTCCTGAGAGGCTCTGCCAGAACTCTACTGATACAGATGTGGATGCTGGAAGTCAACCATCTGACTTAACTCCTCCCAATGGAGGAGTTAAGAGAAGGACTGAAGGAGCTTAAGGAGTTTACAACCCCTTGGGAAGAACAACAATACCAACTAGACCCTCCCAGAGCTCCCAGGGACTAAACCACCAACCAAAGAATACATATGGAGGGACCCATGGCTCCAGCTGCATATATAGCAGAGGATGACCTTAACTGTCATCAATGGGAGAGGGGTTCCTTGGTCCTGTGAAGGCTTAATGCCCAAGTGTAGGGGAATGCTAGGGTGATAAGGCAGGAGTAGGTGGGTGGGTGGGTGGGGGAGCACCCTCATAGAAGCAGGGAGGTGGGAGGGTGGGATAGAAGGTTTTCAGAGGGGAAACTAGGAAGGAGAATAACTAAATGAAATAAAAAAATAAATTATCAATTAAAAAAAAAAAGAAAAAGTGACACACATCCAGAGGTCAGATGTGATCAACCCTCTCTTTGAAAAATGTCTCTCAGGATCCTAGCAAAATATTATATATAATGAGACATATATCATATATATATATATATATATATATATATATATATGAGACATATAATCACATATATATATTATATAGAAAATATTATAATGTGTAATATATACATAATATCTATAGTATATATAATCACACACACATACAGTCCTGAAATCTGCTTTTCCAGATCCAAAAAGAAAACAACATTCTTAAACAGTTTCCAATAGGTAAAGTCGCCTGTACACAGGATATAAAACTAAGATAATAATGATTTGACCACAACACTAAGTGACCAATAGATTCAAAATTTTAATGTGTAATAAATTAGCTTAACAAAGCTTAACAAAGTAAGAATGTCAACAGAATATGAGAATAAAATAACTGCAATTTGTTTTTGTGGGGATAAAATTGGGTTCCAGGTATGCTTGATAAGCAGTCAACATTGAATTACACACTCAGCCACAAATTACATTTGAGAGACATCAGAAGCCAGAGCATTTGTTTCTAAAGACCCTTTCTAAGGAAGGATCTTATTTCAGAAAGAGTCAGAAAGATATCAAAAATTCTCAGTTGAGTGCTGGAGACCAGAGCCTGTGAATTCAGAAAGTCTGTGAAGGTTGTTAAGCCAAGTTCAGATCATTGAGGTATGTCGTGTCCAAGTTCAATATATCAGTGTCTTTATAAAAAGTTTGAATCATGTTGAGGCTGATGTGCGGACATGAGAAAGGTACTCTGTGTAAATCCAAGTACATCTGAGGCTATGAGGAGTTGCAAGAGGTGTGGACAGACTCTTTACCCTCTTCAGAAGGAGCTAACTGTGAAGATCTCTCCATCTCGGTCCAATCTACTGGTACTTGGCTATAGCAGCCCTAGACAATGAAAAGCAAGGGAAAACTTATCTGATACATGAAATGATTGAATTCATTCATCCAGGGGCCTTGGGAAAACAATACCAGGTTAATCATATCTATTAGATCCTGAAGCCATTAGTCCTTGATTAGGATTTGAACCAGAATGCTCCAAAAAAGACTGAAAATTTTTATAGATACAATACAAATAAAATCAAGCCTAGGTGATGAGACAATGTTTTGAACTCATTAAGAAAAATTATGTTTCTCCTTTCCATTTAGGATCCATGGTGGGGTGTGGGGGTGAAAATCTGAAAATAAAAAGTCTGCCCTTTAGCAGGTGAAATGTGTTACGGACTAGATTCCAATTATCCTAGACAACTTGCTAGGGATCATTTATGAGAAGTCTCTATCTAGGATTTACTAATGGTGTGAAACTGGGTGTGATACCCACAGAAGATTGAATAGATCACAGCAACAGAATAGAGATCTAGAAGCAAATCCAGTGATATGCGAGGAGAGAAAGAATGTGAATCCAAGGCAAAGACCCACATGCCTTTCACATCTGAAGAATGTACTTATTGTATGGTTCCTGCTATGTGACACTGTAGAAAGCAAAACAAGGCCAACCATAAGGTCACAGTGTTTGAAGAGTATGGAGCAACGGAGGCAGGAAAGACTGGGTAGGTAAAATATGGGTGCAGCTATACAGGAGTCGGAACCCACAGAGTGGCTCCTGATAGGAACCATGGATGGTAGTGAATGGCATGTATCAATGCTGATCACTGTTTTACTTTGAGCATAGCTTGAATCCCCTAGCACCTAAAATCTCAAGCTGCTAGTAACAAGAAGATAGGGACTCAGTTCAATGATTCTGAGTAGAGGTAAGGCCTGTGGGAAATAACTAGATTACTGTAGGTCTTTAAGTGAAATTCTGGTAGCTTTAGAGGGAGGAAGGGCAGGAGGGAGGGAGGATAGAAGGAAGGACAGAGGGAGAGAGGGAGAGGATGAGGAGGGGGGGGAAGAAGGAAGGAGGGAGAGAGAGAGAGAGAGAGAGAGAGAGAGAGAGAGAGAGAATACAAAGATACATGTGTATTCCCAACATGATGTGATATGGTAGCCAAATTCCTACCTCATATGAGCCTGCTTTTGAATTTCCAGTCTTCAAATCTGGAGGTGGGGGACAATTATTAAATATAGTTAGGTCTCCTCAGTTATTTTGTTATTGTAATACAAAACTGAAAAATCAAAAGTAAAATGGGTATGTTAATGCAAAATGTTAATAATGGACCTAGGGAGAAGTACAGGAAAGGACATATGGAAATTGTATTTTCCTTCTGATTGTTCTGTAAATATTTAAAGGATAAAATCCAATACTCTTTTTATAAACAGTGTAATTAACTGTTTAATGTGTTTTCAGTTTATAATGATATTATTCCTAAAGTATTTTGGAAGATTCTTTTCCGTGTCTGAGGGATAGCTGGCTTATTAAATACCCATTGTGGTGAAATTACCTTTGTGCTTTAGTAAGTGTGATTGTTTTTTGCTAATTACCATCAGGTATTTATTGTGTTTTATTGTTAGCTTGAGAATAGAATAGATGGCTTTGATTAAGTCATTAACAAGATGAATAATACTTCTTTGCTAAAGCAGTGAAATAAGTACATATTTTTTTTGTTTATTCTTTTCCTTAAGCAGGCTCACAATCTGCAGTGAGGATGCTTTACATATACGTTTTTTTCCTCTAAGGAACATTTATATTTGCTTCTCCTATTGAAGAATAGATAATGGAGAAACAGAAAGCAAAGCCGGACTCATCCTTATTTAGAAGTGTGATGATGAAGCCCTGGGAGAACAGAAGCATCCCCGTGAATGCTCTTTCCCCCTCTGTATCATATATTCAGCAAGCAAATGTTTGTTGACTGGTAATTGCAGGCCAGGATCTAGGTAGACTATTGGTCACATTGACAAAGACTGTAGTTCATCTTGTTGGTGGATCTGCAATTGCAATAGAGTTATGGAATCCATTATATAGGAGAGCTATAATTTACTGTGAAGCTTGGTGGTTTAGTCTGGAATTCTAGTCTGACTTGGGCACACATTGCTGAGTAGGAGGGACACAAGGTGTAGTTAGAGGTGGTGGGTTATAGTTGACACTTTCAATTTGAAAATAGTGAAAAAGGCTATTCTATTCTATTCTATTCTATTCTATGAAATACTCTTTATTTTGTATAATTTTGTGACCATAGAACCAGTTCTTTACATGCTCATATCAGCTTGGTACAGAAACAATTCAAAGTTGACCTTCCCTTTCCTGGCTTCCTGGCTCAAATCTCATCTGGGATAACCAGTCAATATTCATGTGTGAGAAAGAGGGCAACAGAGGGACCAAGTAATTCTTAATGGGGCAACCTTTGTCCAGGAGATAAAAGATGAATGGCCAGGGAAGAATAATTAGAGAAAGGCCAAACTCTAGAGAACATCAGCTTTTAGAAATGGAACATGGAGAACTTGGCATGGATGAACTGGAGAATCAAAGAGAAGTGGGGACAATGACATGGCCACAGAAGCAGAGTCTTGTAATGTTCTGTTACTGTGAAGAGACACCATGACCAAAGCAACTCTTATAAAGGAGAACAGTCAATTGATGCTTGCTTATAGTTTCAGTTCAGTCCACTATCAACATGGCAGAAATCAAGGCAGCACGCAGGCAGACATGATGCTGGAGGAGCATTGTTACATCTGAATCCACATGCAACAGGAAGAGAGACACTGGGATTGGCTTGGGCTTTTGAAACCTCAAAGACCACCCCCAGTGTCACATACTTCCAACAAGGCCACACATACTCCAATAAGGCTACACTTTTTAATCTCTCTCAAGGAGTATCACTTCCCCATGACTAAGCATTCGATCATATGAGCCTATGAGGGCCAGTCCTACTCAAACCACAACCCAGAAGAGAAAGAGAGAATTTGGCTTGATGAGTGTCAGTCAACACTGTAAAAAGCATGGGAAAAGTCACATGATGCAGGGAATGACCAGCCTTCAGTACTAGCAGAAACAGAAACACTAAGGGACAGTTAAAGATCAGCTGTGGCAGTGATGACCACTTGAGAGGGGATGAAGAAAGACTGGAATATAAAGGAATGAAGAAAATAAGTCATTGGCAAAACCTCAGTGATTGGTTAAACATACATTTATCCTTATATAGTTCTTAGTGCTAGAGGGACAATGTTAATCATACTGAGTTATAACCAAGGTCGTAACAAGGCTGTGTTCTCTTGGGTTTTGTAAGCTCCTTGCTTCTCCCAGATCCTAGAGGTTGCCTGGTCCTTGGCTTGTGGGCACATTTATCTGCCTGTAAAGCCAGCACGGTTGCATCTTGTGTCATTTCTCCATAGCTGTGTTTCCCACTGTAATAACACCTGGAAAGGTTTTCTGCTTTTACCAGTTTGTGTATAAAGAACACCGCATGGCCTGCCTATAATCAATCCTCCTGCTTTATTTTTTTTTTAAAGATTTTATTTATTATTTGTAAGTACACTGTAGCTGTCTTCAGACACTCCAGAAGAGGGCATCGGATTTCATTACGGATGGTTATGAGCCACCATGTGGTTGCTGGGATTTGAACTCGGGACCTTCGGAAGAGCAGTCGGTGCTCTTACCCGCTGAGCCATCTCACCAGCCCCCCTCCTGCTTTATAATGCAAGCAAAGGCCTCACTGATATTGGCTTACCTTGATCATACCTGTGTGTAATGACCTTTCACCTTCAAAGTAGCAGTCTCTGTTACTGACATGTGGTTGCAGCTGTGTTTATGTTGGGCCTCATTAGTTTCTCTACTAAAGACAAGGTAGGAAGAGAGAAGTATGGCATGGTTTGAAGATCTGTAAGGTCACAGAGACCTATACTGAGGAAGGGACCAATAGGCTCTGCCGGAAGACTGGTACCACAGGGAAGGTGCTTTCCTGAGATTAACACTAGACTCATTGGTTGTTTTACTGGGATGTTAATAAGCTTAGTTTTTATAATGAGAACATGATTTCTCATGACATCATTAGATTAGGGCGACCAGGGTGACTTGTTCTTAATCAAGTTCATCTGGAGAGAACTCTAGCCTCTCACTGAAGAATCATTCAAACTTTTGATTTGTTTTCTATGTCCCACAACATCACGTCGGTAATTAAAATGTGACTTCCAAGTACTATTTAAGCCATTTAAGCTCTTCACCTTCTAAGAGTAAGATAGAACTAATGAAATAAGATAGAACTAATGACTTACTCAAGAACTTGCTGTACTTGATCTGATTAAATTGTAAACAAATTGAAGTGCAGCAGCTGGGGAATTAAGCATGAACCGAAACCTACATTTGTAAATAGTCTGAGGAATCATCTGGTCTGCTATGTGTACATTAGTGTAATTTCATTATTCTACCTGTTTCTGTCTATCAAGATGTCATGAAGTCATCGTCTAGAGATCACAGCCTTTAAGGTGACAACGAAGACCAGTTTCTATTAAATGAGATAGTCATGTAGTAAAGCAATCTTGTCTTTTGTTTTTAAGCTCTTACTGAACTGGCATCAGACTTGATCTGTGACTTTCCCTGAGCTGATAGTGGCATTGAGATGTCCAAGAGACAAATATGATTGGTCTCTGAAAGGCAAGTGGAGAGCTCTCTTCCTGCTAAGAGGCAGCCTTGCACTCGCCAGCCTTTCAAGCCAGAGTAGTCTTTCTCTGGGCTGGACCAAAAGAAGCTCACTGTGCTCTGCCCGTGGGCCTTTTGAATCTTAGAATCGATTCTAACTGCACCAACCAAGTTCATGCATATGAAATAAATTTAATGGCTGAGCTAGTCCAGAACTCAGCCATTTCTATCTTCTCTCCCCCATCCGCACCCCCATCGCATTTTTATTGGAGGCTTTAACCTCATTAGTATTTCAAGGAAAAAAAAAAAACCCTGGCTCTTGTCCATCATCTTGCTTGTTGCCTTCCTTTTCCTGGCAGGCACAGCCTGAGGTTTCAATAGAGGAAGTGGGAAGGGACACAACACATTCAGAGCCTGTGAAAGACCTTATTTACCATCAAAGTGAAAGTTTCCAGATACTCTAGCCCTGTTTTCTTATGCTCTTAAGTCTTTGATGAGAAGTTACGGACTTGAGCCAGGGCTGCAGAGGTCTCTGTGAGAGTCCTCTCTTAGAGAGGACTTGGCAGAGTGAGCTACAAGGTGTCCTGGAGTTGTTCATTAATTACAAATGACACTGAGGCATAGATGGCGGAGGAGAAAGCAGGGCAGAGAAGACAAACAGCATAATGGTTTCTGCGTGGGCACTGCTGAGAGAAATAAGAATTTCACACAATTAAAATGAGTATCTTTCTGGTAGCTTCCACTTGCTTTTTTTCTCCCCAAGACAATTATTGAAGTGTGTCTTTTAATGGAATTATTTAAGTACCTGACCCTATCCCTAACTCAAGTGTAAGTCTTTAGAGGGTGAACTCCAAATGTTAGGGAGTCTAAGAATCTGAGGGCCCTGTTGAAAGAATATAGGGTATAATGTTTGAGATAATTAAAGAAAAAAATCATGAAGGGTAGGTGAAGGGATATTCATTTTGATAAGACCTCCAGTAACTGCAGTGCAGTGATCTATGACTCGTGCTCTGGAATATTTTCCTAGCACCCATGGTCTGCATGATCCTGGGTTCCTAGCACATCACGGTTCTCATACTGGTCTCCCGGGTATCTTGTAGAACACAGCCAAAGGTTCTGGATGGCTAAAGCCTCAATGATGACTAAGACTCAAGTTCGTTTTTCTGAGTGTAAGATGCTTGCTCTAGAGGTCTATACGTAGACAAAATGTCTTGATAGAAACGTGACTTTCTAACTGGGAATAAATGGCAAGAGAAAACATTCTATTTCATTCAGAGCACTGGACGGAACTCTGTCTTGTTTATATCATTTTTTTTTCTCTTGGGGGCAAAAAGTGCATTCATTCACCACTACCTATAGAACACAGAGAACTTGGTTCCCACCAGCTGCTGGGTGCATTTCATCTGCTTTCTGGTTTCTTTTGTTTATTGTTTACCAGGTTCTGAGAGGTCTCTCTTTTGTGTGCCTTACCCTTTGTTCTTCTGCTACTGTGTGAAACTGTCCACACTATTTGCCCTTTGCTCCTGGCTGCCTCTAAATAGCCAGAAGCAAGAGAAACAGAAAAGCTACCTTTTCCATCAGCATCATTCATATTATTTAAATATAGAATCTTTAATATGAGAAGAAGGTACGAGATTCCTTTTTGTTTCATGGAAGTCACAATCATATCTTGAAAAGACTTATGGGAAACTGGGGATAATTTTAGTGTAGATACCGAGGAAAACATCTTTAGTTTATCTCAGGTTGCCAAATCTTGGAACAAATTTGGCTACCTCTTCTTTGCCTCAGGAGTGTGACTTCCATTTATTTAAATGTCATTAGCTGTACACTATGTAAAGTAGAAAAAATGGCTCTGAAAGTATGTGTTGATAATATCTAGATTGAAATGCAAATGGATCACTTGGTTTGTTAGATTTATAGGTCTTGGTTCTGGTCCCAAGTGAGAATTCAACAAACTTAAACATTAAAATCAAATGTGTTGGTCATTCCATTTTTAAAACGGAAGATTATAACTTATCTAGCTTCTGTGTGTCATCTGTCAATCAGGTATCATCCACCTGTCTTTCAGGTATCATCATCTATCAATCACCTACTATGCATCCTCATCCATCATTTGTATCTTTTTAAAATCACAATTCTTAAAAACAGCTGAGAACAAATATTCTTGAATTTAAACTGATAGTGAAATACTATAGTGAGACTCAAAAAATTTAGACACACAGGGTGTTAAAAAGTACTCAGCCAGGGTGATGCTTACTCCATGTGAATCAGTGCATAGGTAAGGGCTGCTACTTTACTCTAATATCCTCATTTATCACGTTAATTGGCATTTCAAGCTTTGACAGAAGGTTGTCTGCCTGTGAAATAACATTGTTTGCTGTTTTTTTCTTTAAACCGAACCTGTTTTGTACTAGACGAAAACTCAAAATCAATGTGTTCCTTGTCAAACGCGGGAGGGTAAGTGGTGTGGTTGTTTTTGTTCCCAAGCAGTTATGTAACCGCGGGGACTTGTTTCTTTGCTTTCAGACTTGGTGCAAAACACATTAAAGCTAAACAGTGGGCGGGATTCCCAAGAGCAGCCCTCACAAGTGTCCTTCTAGGTTTGGGAACCTCAGATTAGTTCCATCCTTTGTGTGTGTGTGTGTGTGTGTGTGTGTGTGTGTGTGTGTGTGTGTGTGTGTGTGTGTGTTTAGTTAGCTGGCACGATACACTTCCCCAGGGTTGTGTTTCCTTTTTCCTGAGATTTGGCTAAGGGTAAAGGGTCGGAGTCACATGGATTGAAAGCATTTGATTGATGTCCAAGTCACCGCTGTGGCTGGAGCCGCCTTCCCTCGGGCTGGAGCCGCGTGAGGCCGGAGCAGCGGTCCGGGCTGGGCTCCCGCTCTCCCGGGACTGTCCTGTTCTGAGTCCCGCGCGTCCCCCGCGCGCGCCGCAGCCCAAGCACAGTCCTCTGCCCACACCCCGGCCTCAGGCCAGCATGTAAAGCTGCGCGTTCGGGCTGGGACACCTCAGAGGCGGCAACTTTGCTGGCGGCAGTGGCGGCAGCAGGCGCGGGGCAGCGCACTTGCCCCCAGCCCCGCGTCCCGCCGGCCACCATGAGCGACGAAAGCGCCAGGGAAACAGACAAGCAGCTTCGCCTGCGCGTGTGCGTGCTCAGCGAGCTGCAGAAGACCGAGCGCGACTACGTGGGCACGCTAGAGTTCCTGGTGTCGGTGAGTAGCTGGCCCCGCGCAGGGCACCAAGTCTGGAGCATTGTCTGCGCCAGCACCCGGCATCCGTAAAGGTGACGCGGGGACCGCGGGGACTCGGGGGACAGGCCTGTGGCTGAACGAGCGCAGAGTGGCCAGGGCCTTGAAGAACTCGCGTGGGAGAAGTGACCTGTGGCCATTCTGCCTGTCCCATCTGCGCTTAATTTTCTTTATCCATCTCCCAGGGCAAATTTCATTGTGTCATTTTCCTTTTCCTCTTGGCTCATATTTTGTTTAAAAGCTTTGATTTTGTACCTCAATTTGCTACCTTCAGGTATATGCAGTGTTTAAAAAGTCCTTGAATGTTGTGTAGCCGAAGCCGGTTATTAGATCAACAGCAGTGAAGTCTCTTTAGGTATAGTCATTGAAACGTTGGATTCTGAGGGTGGAGGCGGTGCCAGAGCAGCGAGCGGGGTCACCATCCTTGGCAGCTGTTGCATATTAAAGCCACATGTGTGCGCCTCCCCAACAGCTCTACAATCTTCTTTCTTCTGATTTAAATCTGCTCTCCACTTGGGTCCTGGTCTCCGACTATTTGAGGGTGGTGTCATAAAACTCGCCTCGCGTCCGACAATTTCAGGGTTTCACAGACTGGGCAGGAGCTGTTTCCAGGTCCCAGCTTGACTCACTGGAATTCTGGCCCAAAAGCATTTCATTCAGTTTCAGAGCAGAAGAGGAGAAACTGTGGGAAAATGAACTCCTGAGACATCACCTAAGGATGGAATTTTCCTCGCTGCGGAAAATACAAAGAATTTACAGTCATTTCCTGTCCTTTCTGATATATTTGAGAGCATCCTTCAGAAAAAAGAGTTAAACCCCACCCAGATCCTCCAGCCTTTCTCCTTCATCCCAGTGTTCTATACTGCCCCCAACCCCAGGTTCGAAGGGAAATGTTTCAAACACTGAACTTCCTCTCGAGTTTCCTTCAGTCTGTAAAGTTTGTGCTAGCAGCCACCCTGTAGAAATTCACTTGGCTGTGTCAGGAAGAACAACATCTCAGGTCTCAGGAGATGCATAACACACAAGCTGGATTCTCAAATTCAGTTTACCCAAGCCTGGGGGCCACGTTCTTTGAGGTTCACGTGTTGGGAGAATACCCTGGTACCCAGTGGATAAGTAGGATTATTGTACGTGGTCACGTAGCAGTTACTGACAAGAGAATGTTTTAAAGGAGATAAAACTTTTAATGACTTCAAATTTGACTTTCATGAAACTTTGTTGGGTGATAAGTCTTTGGATTTGAAGGGTCTGCGACATTCTTAGAGAGAGCCTTTCTGAAAATAGATGGAAACTGGGACTCCCAAGGCTAAGTTGCAGAAACAGGGAGTCTCAAAACTCAACTTGTTGATCTTTATTTAAAATGTCAATGTTCACCTGGCACATGCCCTCAGTCACAGCAGAGACAGGCGGATTCCTGAGTTTGAAGCCAACCTGGTATACTGAGTGAGCTTCAGGACAGCCAGGACTACACAGAGAAACACTGTCTTCAAACAAGCAAGCAAACAAACAAAACCAAAAAAAACCCTAAACACACATAAAATGTTTGTTTTCCCTTTTATCTGAACACTTGATTTTTGGATTTAAAAATCTCATTATTGCTGTAACAATGAGACAAGAGATAATAGAAGTATAAAATCAATTGCATTTTTTTAGAAATAGTATTCTGTTCATTATGTGCATTTGCATATCTTTTTATGCAAATGTACTTACGGGTCTCATTGTCTTTCCTCCTTCTTCCCTCCCTCCCTTCTTCCCTCCCTCCCTCCCTCCTTCCCTCCCTTCCTCCCTCCTAGCCTCATTCTGTGGCCCAGAGCTGACCTGACACAAACCATGCAGCCCAGACTGGCCTTAGACTTGCTGATACTAGAGGCATGAACTCCATGCTTAGCACTCTGGATGTGATTTTTAAAATTAACTCTGGCTTCTTTTTGTCATAACTACTCAAAACCTAAAATCTATTCATAGTACATTCCTCAGTTTTCTCTTCAGGGAATTGTTTGCAGCAGCATTGAATTCCCCTTTGAATTCTGCTTGGTCATCTGTAGTTGATGTGCTCAGTTTAATTTTCAGATTAATTTTTTAATTTTCAGATTGCACCATGATCTTTTGTGCGAAAAGCTTAAAATTTTTTCTATTGTTTGGGCTGAAATGTTCCTTTCCAGGAACCCATTCTAAATGAATGATAAGAATTGGAGATAACCAATAAAAGATACTTTTTATTTTAAAAAAAATTAGTCATAGTGTTGAACAAATTGACTGATAAATTCATTGCCAAAGCAGAAAAATAAAACCCAAACTGATAGTTTCTTCCTAAGTCATTTATAGATCTAACTGGAGCTCGGTGGTTTACATCTGTGCCTTAGCTATAAGCTCACATAGTTGAAGGGTGACTCCTATCTTTATTAGGAGGAAGAGGTAGAAAACACATTTAGCTTTCAAAAAAAAAAAAGTGTGTTTACACATTCCTACAAGTTGGCAAACAAAATGGTATTTCCTTAAAGAAAAGTCACAGCTGCAGATCTTACCCACTCCTACAAGGTCTTTCTAGTCCTGCACCCCAAATTTAGCCTTTGCTTTTCCACACCCTCCCAGAGGCTCCAAACTGTTTCCATCACTGTCTTTTTCCCATCTAATGACGCAGTATCATTTTGTATGTATTTCTCTTTAGCTTATTCAGGAACACATTGTTTGCTTTCCGGTAGCTGCCATTCAGTGACAGGCCATTGTAGGAGTGTGCTGTGCTATGCTTTTGCTGGATTATGCTAACCTTTGTTGTTCTTTGAGAGCAGGTTTTGCTGGGTAGCTCAGGTGGACCTTGAGCTAGTCATCCTACAGATGGTCATCTTCTTTTCCTTCCTGGGGCTACTGGCGTGTGCCACCATACATGACCCACCTTTATACTTGGGATGGTCTCTTCTTCTAAACTTGGTAGAGTCCTGTTGGGCTCTGGTGGAGAGTGAACTTATTTACTTGCGTTTTTCTTCTTACTTTTGCTTGGGGAGTGAACTTTTGTGCTTCATTAGAAATACTAGAGCCAGGCGTGGTGGCGCACGCCTTTAATCCCAGCACTCGGGAAGTGGAGGCAGGTGGATTTCTGAGTTCGAGGCCAGCCTGGTCTACAGAGTGAGTTCCAGGACAGCCAGGGCTATACAGAGAAACCCTGTCTTGAAAAATCAAAAAAAAAAAAAAAAAAAACAAAAAACAAAACAAAAAAAAACCCAAAAAACACCACACCACCACCACCACCACCACCAACAAAGAAATACTAGAAAACATTTCTAGATAAATGGTTTCATCAAACTAATAACCAGTAGTGAATATCCTAGTCTTGACAATAATTGGTGGATTGCTTTCTCTTTTCAGTTCATGCCACAGTACAGGATCAAAGACCATTTGAGTGGACTGGGAAGGGAGACATTAAGGTGTACTCTGTGTATACACCTGTATATATGTATATATGTACATATACATGTACATATATACATATACATATAAATATACGTATCTCTGTGGCTCAGTAGGGCCTCTACTTGGTTTAATGCTTGGCCTATACCATCCTGAAATTCTTAACAATTTTATCTTTTCAACTTAGGTTTTGAAAGTAATGTCAGATGGAACTAGAGAGCAAAGCCCCAGCATGTAGGTACATGAGAGAGCAAATCGTGTATTTCCATACCTTTGCTATATTTTCCTCCCAGCATTTTGAACAAGGGCTCTCATTTTTACTTTTCACTGGTCCTGGAACTTGTATGACTGTTTCTCAGTGAGCTTGTGGAATTGTGGCAGGGTGACCATATAATTTATGGTGTAAATCGGGATGCTTGTAAGGGCCAAAAAAGGGTCATTTCTAATCCCAGTGAGAAGTAGGTGTGAGCTGGGATTGTTCCTGGCACGTTGTCTGGCACAACCATGCCATAGTATGCGATCACTGGGCAAAGACTTTGGGCACTGAATCTTATGAAAATCAATAGATTTTGATATTTATTGCTTCTTCAGGTTTTGATAACCTAAAATGTGAGTCTTGTCTCTGTTACTTCAGTCATTCCTAAAATTCTTAGGCTTCTTTTTTCTCTCCAGTATGTATTTTAAGAATAATAGCATTTCTCAAGGGTGCTGTGCAGAGGACACAAAGAGTATTAGATTTGTTCATTGTCTGGCTCATGTGAGGGTCGTGTTAAATGATTTCTTTTACTTCTGCTGATGTTATAAAGAGCTAGGCAGAGAGGTCCTCATCAGTTTTAGATTTTTTTCTTCTATTATTCTCTTCTACATTTTTTTCTATGTTTCTAGGTCCTCTGGCATGGTGTTTTTTTTTTTTTTCCAAATTGCATTTATCTATTTGTTTTGGTGTGTATGTGTGTACCCATTGCTGATACTCTTGTAGGCATCAAGGACAGCTTGAGGGAGTTGGTCTCTTAGCTTCTTGTAGTGGTGCTCTCTGGAACTCCGGAGGCCCTCACAAGCAGTGAAGGGAGCTGAATTTTATAGCTTTAGGCTCACTACCTTGTCTTCTCCTGATGTTCATATTTATACCTTTGCAAAAGCAGTTAGAGAAGCCATTTTTATCTAGATGATCCATTCCCAAAGACAGTGGAAGGCTCCTTTGCTTGCTCTGTGAGCTTTGCCAGTTGCAGACGCTGGTGAAAACAAAAACACCGACCAAAGCAAAGGAATCCGAATGCGATCGCACCTGAAACAATCTGCTCTGCTCCCGACTGCCTCTTCCAATGGCCCCTGAAAACAATCTGCTCTGCTCCCGACTGCCTCTTCCAATCACCTGAAAACAATCTGCTCTGCTCCCGACTGCCTCTTCCAATGGCGCCTGAAAACAATCTGCTCTGCTCCCGACTGCCTCTTCCAAGCAAACACTCATTGATTGGACTCCTCATCCTTGTGTTATGGACTGAATTATCTTCTTTTCTCCCCCAAAGTCATATGCTGAAGTCTTACCCCTGTGGAACAAAACCAAGGTGAATTTACAGACAGTATCTTTAAAAGGTGGAAATAAGTTTAAATGACTCTGTTAGGTAAGCCCTGAGCAGTGTGATTGAGCTTTTCAGAAGCAGTGATTTGAGCATACATAGAGATACCATGGGTGTGTGCAAGTGCACAGGGCCAGACAAAGGGAGGATGCAGAGAGAAGGTGGCCATTTACAAACCAAGGAGAGGTTCTTACCTAGAAGTTTTTATGTGAGGCAATATGTTTTGGTGTAAACTATCAGTCTGATATTTTATTTGTACAGTCTGCCTGGTCCTGTGGAGCTTGGGCACTGAGGGAATGAAGAAAGAACAGATACATGGTGAGGCTGGTACCAGGTGGGGTTCTTATCCTCTACGACCCTCATCACTGAAACCAGGAACCTCTTTCTGTTTATTTGGTATAGCATAGGTGGAGGGGTTAGCTTGTCTCAGTGGGGGGTCTCTAGAGGCCAGAAGTTTCAGGCTATGAACTATCTTGGAGGAGGAAGCTATAGTTGCTGGTCTTGCACATACTGATGGATCCTTCATAAGCACTCATACTGGGACACTTAAGAAAAGTTTTGCCATTTCTCTTCATATGGGAGATGGCTTTCCCAATGTCCCATGGGCCAGTTGGTCTTTGAGTCCCTGACATGGCCTTCCCATGTCAAAATACACCTTCACTCTGAGCTTCCTCTGCTTCTTACAACAGCCCTAGAAGACAAACATTCACTAACATTGTTCATGTTAGGTACTGGAGACATAAACAAAAGTTAGGCATACTTTATTGGAGTAAAAAGAAAAGTGCACAGATAATTACAGTTGTGTGTTGGAGCTGTGGATTCTAGGGTAAAATATTTGGTTTTGTATTCGCTAAGAAGGGCAAGCAGAGTACGGTGGACAACATGGAACAGTGCTGGGTCTGTATGTATGCTGATTAGATGGGTAGAGCCATTATTGAAAAATAAAATGCAAGGGACAGACAAGCAGGGGTGGGGGAGTGCAATTAATCTGGTTTTGGATGTTTGACTGATTTACAAATTCCCCTATGATTTTTGAGGTCAGGATTGTGAAACCTAAGACATTTTGAACAGAAGGTATAGACTCAGAAGTTAGTCTTGGATGAGAAGCATACAAGTCTTGGAAGAGATTGCACAAGGGGACTACTTGGAGGAGAAAACCAATAAATGAAGGAGAGTAAGAAGCTAGAGAGCTACTGTTCAAAGGAAGGTTAGGGTACATGGATGACTTTGGCCATTTAAGATTGAAACAAAGAATCCAGAGGTGGGTGGGTGAGGGGAGAGAGAGGTGGAAGAAGGAGAAGGGTAGGGAGTGAGGATAGGGACAGGGATAGGCAGGGGCAAGTGTGTCCCAATGTCAAGGAAGGATCTTGTCACCAGAAGAAAAGTCTAAAACGAAGGGATAAGTTGAGACGTAAGACATAACAGAACCCGAGGAGACTTTTTGGGCTGTTTGGTGGTAAATATGATGACAGAAATAGTAACTGTGTTAGTTACTTTTTTTTCTACAGATGCAATAATCTCTGTTAGCATACAATTGAAGGGATGGAGGTTTTGTTTTGGCTTTCAGTTTGAGGGAACAGAGTCCATCTTGATGGGGAAGAGCCTGGTGGCATGAACAAGAGGCTGCTGGTTATATTTCATTGGATGTCTGAAAGCAGAGGACAGGAAGTGGAATGATAAAATCCTCAAGGCACCTGCCCCCACCCTGCCAGTCCCCAAGTGCCCGTTTTTTTCTATGGCTTCAACTTGTAAAGGTTCCACAGCCCTCTAAATGAGTACTGCTAGTTGAAGAGCAAGTGTTCAGATTCATGTTCCTGTGGGGACGTTTGCACCCAAATCTTAGCAGTAGTACATGGAGATAATTTTGTCCAGAGATGTTTAAAGAAGTGGAATAAAGTTAAGGAGAAAGAAGCTAGCAGAGAAACAAAAGTGAACAACAACTAAACAAACGTTACTAAAGCTGGGATATGAGTAGGATGTTTCTTAAGTTTCTGTAACCACTTCCTCTGCCGCTAAAACAGGGCAGCCTGTGTAGCCCACCACACATTCAGGTGAGCCTCTGCAGCATTGGAAAATAAGGCAGGCACTGGATAGCACTCAGAAACCTCCCTGCCACAGAACAATTTAAAGTACCATTGCTAGTGTTCACAATGATTAGGTTGTCTCCTGAGTGTCAGTAACCACTTCCTCTGCTTGCAGTAGGAACTAGGCAGTCTGAGAAGCACCAGAGGCCTGGCCTCTATACTGTACTGCTGACTGCATGCCCAGAGCAGGGACAGGGAGTGACCTGGATGTAAATTCTGGTATAGAAACTTACAAGCCATGTCCTGAAAAGCAGGGGCCTTCCAGGAGGCTAGAAAAACAGTTTGTTCTAGGAAACAGTGGATGCTGGTGAGGCCAAGGGAGGAAGGGAGTTCCCAGGGAGCGTGAGGTTAAGGGAAGGTGATGGTTTGTACCTGTAGTCTCCCTTTCCCTATGAAGTTAAATGCGAGGTTTCTGTCCGCTGTTCTGTTTGGGTTGTTTGCTCTTCCTGAGAGGGAATTACCCTGGAGAGAATAGTAAAGATTTAGAACATGCACATTCAGGAGTAGGAGAGCAAACTAAACTTGGACATCTGAGCCATCCATGTATGGATGTCTTTGAAGACTTATCCCTTCAAATGTGACTTTAAAATATGAAGCCCATGCATTTAGAAGTCAAAGTTAAGAGCTAAGCTCGTTGTGTTGTTGCCTGTTTTGTGACCAGCCTGAACTTTTGGAAGTAATGATAATCATTTTTCTTTAAAACTGTAGTATAGGTTGTATAGAACTTCTATTTTGCATTAACTAGGTTTTGTAGATACTTTACAAAGTGAAACATCTGTGCTGTTGAGGTGGCACAAGTTTAAGACCTGAGTTAGAATCTTCAGAGCCCTTGTAAAAATCAGATAATTCAAGTGATTGCAAGTCCAGAGCTTTTGTGGGAGATGGGAGTATGAGACATGAGAACCTTCTGAGGGCCAGCTAGCCTGGCTTATGCAGTGGAAACAGCAGAGACCCTTTCTCAAACAAGGTGTAAGGAAAGGACCAACACATATGGTTGTCCTATGACTTCCAATTACAATCCCTGCACATAGTTGCACACCTTCACATGTAAGAATATGTGCACACACACTGTGCTGATCTGAATAAGAATGGAATCCTAGGCTCACATGTTTAAATGTTGGGTGCCTAACTGGTGTTTGGGATGGACTGGAAGGTGTGGCCTTGTTGAAAAGGTATGTCACTTGGTAGGGTATGAGGAAAGTGGTGCTTTGAGGTTTCAAAAGCCCATACAATTCCTAGTTAGCTCTGTCTCTCTCTGCTTCATGCTTGTGAATTGAATGTAAACTCTCAGCTACTGCTCTAGCATGTCATGCCTGCCTGCCTTCCTGCCTGCTGCTATGCTCCCTGCTGTGCTGATATTGAGCTCATAATCCTGTAGAACCATGAGCCCTAATACATGCTTTCTTTCATAAATTGTCTTGGCTATACTGTCTTATCATGCCAGTAGAAAATAATACACAGGATGGACACAGAGACACACACACATAGACACACACACACACACACACACACACACTCACATTGGAAAACATACAGATACAAATGGGTTATCTTGTAGGGATATGGGGTCCAGTGTCTGGCACGGACATGGCATCAGGGAGGCAGGACATGGGGAGTCAACTGCACTTTCCCACACTGTCACCAAGCGGGTGGGTGCTGGGCTGTAGGGATCCTGATGAAAAGAGGCAGTCCATGGTTTTAAGACATTTATTGTCATTGCAGAAAATGGATGAGGAGAACCATACCCCACTTCTCAGGGAGTGTCTGGGAAGGAAATCTTATTGGCTAAGCCCTCCAGGCCTTTAGGTGCCTCATTAAAATGGAGATCTGTCTTGAGACTATGTGACCTGTGGTCATGTCTTCTACATGTGAATGGGCTTGGGACATTGCCCTTACATGACTGATGGCAACAAATCTATGGTGGGCTGTGGCTGGTGACAGGGGCCTGGTGCCCGGGAATAGGCAACGTGCATCTGTCCCTTCAGAGTTTCTGTGGTTTCAAACCTTAGCTCAACCAGGATGTAGCCCTTTCAAGGTTCCCCATTATCTGACAACTGGTATGATTAAGTTGTCTCTCATACTTTCATCAATGTATTGTGGAGGGCTTTTATCATATACTTACTACTGATAGCAAATAGAATCTTATGTCTGTGTTTTACATATTAGTTTGACTTAAAACTTGTTTTAATCTGCATAAATTCTTCTACATTATATTTATTATGAATTTTGATAATTGAAGAACTTTTATTATTTTCTAAGAGGTTTGCCAATTCAAAATTTTTTTACATTATTAGAATTATATCTGTTGGATGAAAATTAATATCTTTGATTTATAAAATTACCACTGTAATCCCAGGAAAATATCTCTAGGAATGTTTCACTGCTTAAAACTGCTGGCAACTCACACTCCCCATGGCATTGTGTTTAACAGTGAATTCTGAGACATCTAATATGAATATCTTTTCTTTCCTTTCACTCATGTGAACAATTCCTGCCTGATAATTCAATAAGGGTAACATTAAAAAAACTGATCATGGGGCTGAAAAGATGGCTCAGCTGTTAAGAGCACTGAGTGCTCTCCCAAAGGTCCTGAGTTCAAATTTCAGCAACCACATGGTGGCTCACAGCCATCCGTAACAAGATCTGACACCCTCTTCTGGTGTGTCTGAAGACAGCTACAGTCTACTTAGATATAACAATAAATAAATCTTAAAACAAACAAACAAACCAGAAAACTGATCATTTAAATGGAACTCTTGCTTTGAGACTCAGAAAACGGATCATTTAAATGGAACTCTTGCTTTGAGACTTGGTTTTCTTGGATAAGTTTGTTGTCTTCCTGCCTTACCATGTAGCTCAGCCTGGTGCTCAAAAGGAGCCCATATTGCTGGAGACAGTCTATGCCAAGGACATTGTGTTTTTTCACTAATACAAAATACATACTTTCCATGAAAAGACAAACCCTTCGTTTGAAAAGGTTAAATCATCTAATTCTTACACTAGTATTCCAGCGGGTTAAATTTAGAATACTGATAGGAAACATTCTCTGGCAAACAGTTTACAGCAAAAGTTTAGTGACATGGAATGCTGGCGCCATGCATTCTTTTACTCTTTAATAATGTTATCTCCTTAGTGTAGGATGCACTAAGATCTAGCTTAGCTGCCACTGTGGCCATTTGAGTTTCTCTGTAAGTTGTCTTCTTGCCAGAACTGGAGACTTTGTAGATGGCGACACAGTTTCAGAGGTTGTGCAAGAAATGAGGATGTTTCCTTTAATGCCCTGTAATGCTTCCCATTCGCCTTCCTTCCATGTTCCCTTGGAATTTCAGCTTCTTCTTATTTGTGACTGTTACCCTAGAGAAGGAGTTCTTGGGATTCCAGAAATGGCCCTTTGGTTTATACTGCTGACTTTCTGTTAATCGTGACAAGGGTGAGGTAGGGGAAGGACACTGGATTCATCCACCCATGTGCTGGGTCTTGCCAGTATTCCAAGATTATCATATTCATTCACCATCACCTCAGAGGTCAATTCTAAGGATAGGGAGGACTTTCATTTAGTATATAGCTTTAATGTATGTTTATATCTTATCTTATATAGAAACCTGTTTTTATATTTCTACACAATTTATTTTGACTATATAGACATGGGCCCATCTCTGTATCCTTGCACAGAACCTCCAAACCCCACACACCCTGGAAAGGGCCTTCTGACTGCCTAAACACTCATTCTTCTTCTTTTTAGTGACGAATACTTTTACCTCTATGGAAGACTTAAATACATGAGGCCATATCTCATTTTCCAGATTTCCTTGTAGATAAAAGAAGGGATTTTTTTTTTCTTTTAGGTTGTGGCAGGGTATTGTGAACAGAGTGACAATAGGTACTTTCTAAATATATAGTGAGTGGTGGGAAATTTTATCTTTTCCTTTTCTTTCTAATTTCTTCCTGGCTGGTATGAGGATGTGGTGGTAGGCATCGAGGCAGCCACTTTGGACCGTGAAATGTAAGACACATGTTGGGAATGGCAGAGGAAGAGAATAGAAGTTGACAATTTCAGTGCCGGCTCATTTGTGTCAGATGAAATGAATCAGTATTTCTGTAACTGCTGTGAAATCATCACATTTGGATTCTGAGTTTTCCTTGAGTTGTTCAGATCATCTCTTAATTGATTCAAGTTAATGTATTTTCTAATTCTTGTTTAATTGAATTTTTAAAAATTCTTTTATACACTACATCCTGACTGAATTCTCCCTCCCTCCTCTCCCGTCAGTCTTACTTTCCACCTCTTCTGTCCTCCAGATCCACTGTCCTTCCATTTCCTATTAGAAAAGAGCAAGCCGTTCAGGGATATCAACTAAACATGGTATATTTGAATGTGTTTATCATCATAATATTTTTAGTTTATTTTTAATTTAAGTCATCTTCTTTAGTTCAGTCCTGGTTTTCATGAATCATACCCAAACTGAATGTTTAAATGTTTTACTAGACATGTACTTTCAGGATTTATCTTAAGAAAAAGAATAGTGCTTAAATTATAAAGTTTGTACATAGTTATTTTTTCTTAGACTTCCAGAATGTTGTGTTTGTTGTATATATTTGGAAGGATACTTTTTTTGACCTAGACCAAATACCATCAGGTTGAATAGCGCAAGGGTGCTTGAGAATGGGAAAGCCACATGTTGTCATTATGGCTGTTCTGTGTCCCTTGGGGACTGGTGCCTAATGGTGGTCCAGCAGCATAACATGCTCAGCTGTACCATGGTACTCAGAGATCTTGGTTCTCTCTGCCTCACTGCTCTGCTAGTTCCCACGGATTAGTGAAGCCACAGTGTAGGATGTGAACCCAACATCCCTGTTCACATGGTTTCTCCAGGTGGTTCCAACATACAGAAAAGATGGGGGAAGCAGAACACTGGGTTTCAATATAATTTGCATGGTTGATGTTGTCTTATCAAGATCCCTTTCAAATCCTGACACTCGGGGGATGGAAGGTGGGAGACAAAGTGGAGGGCACAAGCTCCCTCTAAGGATGTGACCCAGAAATCACACATATCACTTTGACTGTTGTCCTGTGTCCAATAACATGACCGAAGCAGCTATGAGTGAAACAGGAAAATATGTTGAGTAATCAGATAGCCTTCTGCCCTGCTAGAATCTTGTAGAGTCTGCACTAAAAAGGGATTCAGAGGATAAATACAGAGGGGAGCATTTGGTACTCAGTGACAGTTTAGTCTCAGACCCTTACAAAATAATTAATTTTTAAGCTTGGATTTCTATACTCTTAAGAATTTCCTTGTGAGAATATAATTATTTCTCTCCTCTCTTCTGACACACACTGATATTTATTTAATATTTATTTTTTATATAAGGGTTTTTATTAGTTTGTTTTATGTGATGACTACTCTTTGTTTAACTTGATACACTTGGAAAGAGGAACTTGGGCTGAGAAACTGGTCTGTGGGTAAGTCCTATACTTAATTGATAGAGAAAACTGTAGCCTACTGTTGGGTAGTATATCTCCAGGTAGGCTAGCCTAGGCTGTATTACAAAGTGAGCTGAAGCATGTGAGAGGGAATGGACCAATTAGTGACATTCCTCCATGGTTTCTGCTTCAGGCTCCTGCCTTGGTTTCAATCTGTGATGGCCTGCAACTTGTAAGCTAATAAAATCTTTTCCCCCTAAGTTAATTTAGTCATGGAGATTATCACAGCAACACAAACCAAATGAGATACCTCCATGGGAAAACCTTGGGACATTTGGAATTTTTTTGTAATTCTTAGAATGTTCTGGCATCTCCAGAGAATATGACCCAGGATAGTCATCTTCAGGTATTATACGTTTGTTGTGTATCCTATATTGCAACTCACAACATGCATAAATATTAGTAAATAGTAAATGGATGTCTGTGTGGGTGAGATAGAGAGAAAGATATAATTTTCACAGTAATTTCTTAGAGTGTAGAAGTCCAAGAATTAAAATACTGGAGAATTCTAAATCGATCTTCTTTTTGGCTGTTCCAGAGCATTTTGCCCATAATCTCCAGGTTTTTCTGATTTTTGGGAAAGGTTTGATTAATCTGGACTAGGAAAAAGAAGGCAGATGTCAGGATGGGGGACAGACCTTGTTGACTTGGGAAGTGCAGAGGTGATTGAAGGTGGTTCATCTTAGGCAAACCCTCAGGAGCAAGCGGGTGGCAGCAGCTGCTGGTCGGCCTGAGACTGTCAGGGCCAGGCAACCACCCAGTCATGATCCTGAAGTCAGCATGTGCTGGCCTTATGGAAACCAGAAGGCGCGGTGGACCTTCTAAAAATAGATGGTCTTGGGTCTCCGGTTGAATATCTGTTAATACACATTATTGAGATTGCTGGTTCCGTTTAACTATTCTGAGGTCAAGTTTAGATCTCTGTGTACTTAGTGTTTCCTAACAGAGTTGAATCTTTGATTTTGGTTTAAATATAACTCTTCTCTTCAGCCTATATATAATTAAATCATGAAGTAAAATTAGTATATATATGTTTGTGAGCTCTGCATTTGGTCAATATTCCATATGTTGCTTTAGCAGAAGTTTAAAAAGTAATTTAAATATAAAGGTCATTGTTAAGATGACCATCATGCTGGAAAGTGTCCTTTACGCCAGGTAGCCTGTATTTCTTAATAGGCTGGATGAGGGGAGAGGAATTGGCAATGCTGACATAGAATGAAGCTCGATAAACAGGCCAGCTAAGACTATTTAGTTTCTAGTAAAAAGAAGCATAAGTATATAGTCAGAATGTCTGAAAGGTGTTGAGAAATGGGTGAGCATAGCTTCTGGTTATAACACGAGAAGTTGATGTTTCCTCTGTGTGTAAATAGGATGATTTTTATATGGTGAAATTAAAATATTTAAAATACTATGTGTATTATGTATGTATACGTATCAGAATGCTCATGCCATGGGACATATGTGGAGGTCAAAGGACAATTTTTGGGAAGAAGTTCTCTCCCTCCATCCTGCTGGTCTGGGAGCAAAGCTCAGACAGTTGGGTTTGGTGACAAGGGCTATTTCATCAGCCCAGTATAGTGAAGTCTTTGAAGGAAACAGATTGTCCCAGTTACTTTTTGGTTGCTGTGAAAAGACACCATGAACAAGGGAATTTATGAAAGAAAGAAAACATTTAATAGGTGCTTGCATACAGTTTCAGGAGGTTAGTCCATGATCATTATGAAGGAAGCATGGCACCATGCAGGTAGCCAGATGTGGCACTGGAGAAGTAGCTGAGAAATTACATTTTATCCACAAGCAACAGGTAGAGATGGAGAGAGACTGGGCCTGACATAGGCTTTTGAAACCTTAAAGGCCACCCTAAGTGACACATCTCCTTCAACAAGGCCACACCCTCTACTCCTTTCTAAATAGTCTAATAGCCTATGAGACTATTCTCATTCAAGCCGGGCGTGGTGGCGCACACCTTTAATCCCAGCACTCGGGAGGCAGAGGCAGGCGGATTTCTGAGTTCGAGGCCAACCTGGTCTACAAAGTGAATTCCAGGACAGCCAGGGCTATACAGAGAAACCCTGTCTCGAAAAAACAAAAAACAAAAACAAAACAAACTCTCACATAGAGAATCCTTTGAGATTTAAGATTCTTTCAAACAGTGCTTAGTGTCAGGCAAGAGCTCTTCTCCTTAGCTGTGGGATTTAACACTTAACTTATTTTTCCATAAGGCCGAGGCAGGTGTTAGGAACATGGTCATTGGTAGTAAACAGTTCAGAATTTAGTCCTTTGTTGTAACATACATCTCTGTAATTGGGTATTTGGATGAGATTTAGGTTTCCTGCAATTTTGGAAATCTAAGCAAACCTTTACTGAGATGAAGAATGTCAGCTAGTATGGATGGGTGCTTTTATTAAAACAAGAAAAATTCTTTTATTGGACTTAAAAAATGCACACATACTTACTATTTTGCATTATATGTTTTTCCTACAAATATTTCTTATCTAGACTGTGAGAATTCAAGAGTGTAAGTCCTTTATGATAGTCTACATTTTTGTTTAGACTACAACATGTAGTGAAGTTTACAGTAATTTTAAAAATAAATAATATGAAACTTTAAAATTCTGTTTTTAAAAATAGCCACAAAATAGAACCAGAGTGATTTATTGTTGTTGTTATTGTTCATGTCCAAATCAACTCTACTGGCTTATGATGGGAAATTTTATTTTCAGTATTTCATAGTTCATAGTCAAGGCAATTAAACTAATGTCATGTTCATATATAAAGCTGGGCGTGGTGGTGCATGCCTTTAATCCCAGCACTTGGGAGGCAGAAGCAGGTGGATTTCTGAGTTCGAGGCCAGCCTGGTCTACAAAGTGAGTTCCAGGACAGCCAGGGCTACACAGAGAAACCCTGTCTCGAAAAACAAAACAAACAAACAAACAAACAAAAAGGTTCATAGTATGATTTTTAATAATTACTTTTAAAAGCATATATCCTAGTTTTCTTTCTTTCCTCTATTCTATTCTATTCTTCTATTCTATTCTATTCTATTCTATTCTATTCTATTCTTTTTTGACAAGAGTCATTAATGTAGATTCAGCTGGCATTAAACTCTTTATTCTGGGGCTGAAGAGATGGCTCTATAGTTAAGTGCACTGGCTGCCTTTCCAGAAAACTGAGATTTAATCCTAGCACCAACATGGAGGCTCAAATCTGTCTGTAAGGAACGTGGTTGCTTACATCTGTCTGTAAGTCCAGTTCTAGGGAGTCAGATGACCTTGTCCAACATCTGTTATCACAGTGAGGATATGGCACAGACAAGACCCCCACGTACATAATATAATGAAATAAGGAATCTCAAAACACAAACCCCACAACAACCCGTTATTCTCATGCCTCAGCCTCCCAAATCCTGGGATTACACATTTGGCATATGCCACCAACTGGGGCTTGATTCTTAATGTTCTACAACACATTTCTTGAGCACAGCAGTAGTTTCTATTATTGTTGTAAACTTGAAGAACACATGGCTGGCAAGAATGAAAGCCTTTGTATTTACCCATTACGTTGTATACTAGCCTAAAATACCACTGATAAGTAAACTAAAAAATCCCTGTTCCATAGAACACTGGAAAAAACAAGATAAATAAATAAAACATATAATATGTTTAGATATTTTAAGTGCCTAAAAGAGTAAATCAAGCATAGAAAAGGAATAGAGGTAGGTGTGTATGTATGTGGTTGATATTTTATGTAAGGCAAGAAGGCACACATTAACTTTTTCTGTCAACCTCTACATATGTATGAAAGTAACTTTTCTTTTCCCAGCTAACTGTAATAGGCAGTATTCTGGAGGAACATATTACTTTAACCTCTTAAGTCTTC
>LR753334.1:1412300-1526487 GCA_902729485.2 Mus minutoides | reverse complement strand
CTCCCCTCCCCCTCCCCCCCTCTCTCTTTGCCTTTATTTGTGCAGGTAGAAGCCAGAGGTCAACTTTGGCTGTCTTCCTCTGTTACTATTGCCTTATGCTTTAAGACAGGGGCTCTCTTTGAGCCTAGAGCTCCCATTTGGCTAAAGTGGCCACTCATCCCCTGGGATCTATCTGTCTTTGCCCCTGGAAGAGGAGTTAGAAATATGCACTGTCATGCATAGCTTTTTATATGAGTTCTGGCAAACAAAATTTGGGTTCTCATGTTTTAGCAGCACACCTTTTACCAATTGGGTTGTCTCCCCAGCTCCAGGTTCCCTTCTTAAAAAAACAAAACAAAAACAAAAATAAAACAAAAAGAACCCTAGGAGGCAGGTTGGCTGCTTGAGACAGTGAAAGTGACTTAGCTTTCTCTGTACTTCCTAGGAAAGAGGAGAAACTTGGAATAGAATCTAACTTTCCAATTTTTAAAGAAATAAATGGGGACTCAAAGACAGCATACACCTGGTTTTGCTCTAAAGCCTGTCTCAGTACAAATGAGAAATAGTGGTGACAGATATGGAGGGTGTGTTAGAAACTAACAGATGCTCATCATTAGTGATAGCGGAGAAAGCCCAGATGGGTGGTGCACTCAGGAACCAAGGCAAGAGATGGAGAAGAAAGCTGGATGACCTTTCCCCTCACATTCCCTCTGAGATCTCACTAGCTTTCAGTCTGTTACTCTTCAGAAAATGCACTTGTCAAAGTCAGCAGGGACATTAGAGTGGTGTTGCCTAATCCTGGTTTATTTGGCCCAACAGCATGTCAGACCGTATGTCTGTCCCCAGTCACCTCCTCCAGGACATGTCCCCTGCAGCTATCTTCCTATAGGTCTTTCCACTCAGGTTGATTCCCCATGACCTGTAGTGTTGGGAAGCCCTGGGAATTACCCTAATACCCACACTGACATGGCGGCTATCTTGAGTCCCTCTGGTGTGTAAGCCCCTCTCCTGCAAAGGTAATGGGGAGTTCAGACTGACCAAGGTCAATATTAACTCATGACCTTTCTCCAAGTACCTCTTTGCACAGTCAAGTGACTTCCGAAGTCATATCTTAGCTGGCCAGTAAGGAACTGGATCTTTTTCTCAGTTTCTGTTTGTCATAGGAATAAGGCCATCTAACACTACCATTAAATCTACCAAGACCTTACCCCTTGAGCCATTTCTCTCCACTATTATTCATCAATTGTGTAGACATTTTTTTTGAGAGTTTCATGCTGGCATATAACTCACTATGTAGCCCAGACTAGCCTCTAATTTACAGCCTACCTGGTTTCTTGTCTCTTTTCTTACATTCCTGTAGCTATAGCTTTGGATAGTAGCTTAAATACTTCTTTAAGGACTTTTCAGACATTTGAGGTTCCCAGTACAGTTATACCTTGGTGTCCATAGGGAATTGGCTCCAGGATCTCCCACAGATACCAAAGTCCAGATGTCCAAGTGACACCTTTGCATGTAGCTTAAGCACATCTTTCAGCTTTCTTTTAGTCTTCTCCAGATTACTTCAATGTTCAAAGCAGAGAAAGTGCTGTGTAAACAGCCCTTATGCTTATATCATTTAGGGAATAATAACAAAAATTGCCTGTGTGTGTTCAATCCAGATGCATGTTTTCTTTTGAATATTTTAAATTGGCCATTAGTTGACTTGACATGCAGAACCCTCAGATGGAGAGAGCTGAGTAGACTCCGCTTGAGTGTAGTAAAAGCCAGTGTCTTTCTGGTGGACTCTCAGGCCATGAGCTCTCTCTGTATCTCTGTTTTCACCTTGCTGACTTCACTACCCACTATCTCTGCTTTCCAGCTGTATTCAGCATAGTGTTTGCAGATACACTGCTGACCTTAATCATTCTGTGTGTTTGTGTCTGCTTCCCCTCCTCCTAGATGATGAGGTCACTAGGGAAGAGATTTATGTTTGCTCTTTGCTTAGACCTAATAGGTATACAATAAAGCTTGTATTACTTGTTGTGAGTATATTTAGACTATCATGACACTAAAGGGTATATATATATATATATATATATATAAAACTCTTTGCTAGGAAAAAGTCTGTAATACTCATTTTGGAAATGAATTGGAGATAAAAGATCATGAATGTATCAAATTGCTAAATGTAAAGTATATGATATTGATGATTGAATGATCTGACAGACTTTGACAAAAAGTGCTGAAACTTTGAAGTAACTAAAGATTGGAAAAGAAGCTAAAGAAAACTGAATTTATCTAAGAGATGACATTTCAGAGTATTTTGATTCCAGTGGTCACAGAGGAATGTACTTTCCAATAGTAATGAACAGCTTTGGTAGTGCAAAGGATATTGTTAAGATCTGAATCCTGTTTAAGCACTCACTGATGGCTTTTCATACCTCAGGACAGCAGTTAGTGGGAAACTGCTGATCTGGGAAAGGAAGTAAGCTACTTTGGGAAATAAGGATGTTGTAGAAATTAATGTCTGGAATTATCCTGAGGCCTCCCATGGGGCCCTGCTGTGTTTTCCTAAGTTCTTTGTTCTGATAGCTATGAAACTTTTTTCTAAGTGTCCATTTGTGATTAGGAACATGCATAACCAAAATTTAAAATTCAAGGCACTGATTTGTGCTAATCTCCTTCCTAGATTCCATGTCCTTAATAGTTCTGTGTTTTGGGGTGTTCACCCCTTATATACAGAGGTTTAATTCATGTTCCCAGCTGGGAGAGTTTCAAATGATTTTACTTGGATATGAATGTAATAGGTTTTGCCTTGTATTTCCTGGAATCCTTGTCATAAAGAAACCCATGCAACTGTGATCTCTCCAGTGCACACTCTTTTATACATGAATAAGGAACAAAAGTATGATGTAATTTCATTGTCATTATGTCATAGGTAGCCATGTATATCATGTGACCTGTGAATAAAGCTGTGTCTGAGCCTCTGGGCCACTGCTGTGATGTTCTCCTCCCAGCTGACTCCTTACCACATGGCTTTTATGTGGCTTCCTCATCCCTTTCCACTGTCACAGTATCTGGCTTCCTGATCTTTCTCTTTTGAAAGAAGGTTCCTGGGGCTCCAGTTCCCATCTTTTCAGTGTTTTTCAACTCTGGACCACCACCTTCATCTCCATTTTGTTTTCCTGGGGTTCAGCTTGCTTCTCAGTGTTAAGATGTTTATATTCCTTCTGCTGAAATTCCCTTAGACCCACGGAGGCAATTCTGCTGTTTCCTTCTTTCCTTCCAACTCTTGGATTCCCTTTTCAAATAACTTTTAGTCCTTCCTTTGGGTTTATCAACTCATCATGGATTCTGCAGGTATCTGTATGCAACTGAAGTTTAGTTATAACATCTCAGCAAGGACCTTGGGTCCCTTGGCTTTTACAATAGGATGATGCATTGCACCCTGTGAGTGTAGAAAATTAAACTCTTTGCTCTTCCCTCAGACACACTCATCCTTTTGCTCCTTACCTGTGCCACTATTTTCTTACGTTAAATTCATTTTAAGTTCTGTGTAGGACTAGTGTTCTGCCTGCATATATATGTGCAGATGTATGTATGGTACCACAGAGAGCAGAAGAGGGCATTGGGTTTTCTGGAATTGGAGTTACATGGTGTATGCTGGGAACTGAACCTGGGTCTTTTGTGAGAAGAGTAATCACTCTTAGTTGATGAGCCATCTCTAGTCCCCTGTCTTCTTTTCTGTAATTTTCTTGGGTCTCCCCAGATTGGGAAACTTGCTGTTACAATTGTCTTATTTTCACCCAATACCTAGCAAGGCATTTGTTGTATCAATTCCTTCCCTAAACATTTCTGGATGTATCCTCTTTCCCCACACTTCTACCATTTATTCTGTGAATCAGTCTGGCAGAGGAGTGATCCCCATCCCAGAAACACAGCAGATTTATTTTTCTGTCATTGCATTTTTCTTAAGGCTTTGTTTTCCTTGATTTTCATCCCCTGCCACCAACTGTGTGGTCTCTGCAAATATTAACTGGGAAATTGTAGAGTGTAGACAATAACTTTTACATGGAGCACTGTTCTGAGCCAGTGATGAAATCTCCTCTGCCCAACTCCATGCTCTTTAGGACATTAATTCCTGTATCCAGCACATCTGTGTTATAGATGCTGTCTGCCTCTCAGTCACTCATCAGATGTCTAGTCACAGTAGTGGAGTTTATGCGTTTAAATAAACTTTATTCAATAATACCCCAAAGCACAGGCATAGTTATGGAAGGGAGGACAAAGGGAAGAAGGGTAGTTGAACTCTGGAGTACTGAGTAGCAACATGGCAGGGCATGAGGAGGAAACACAGCAATAGCTAGTCCACCTGTGTTGAGTGGGGACTGGTTCCAAGAATCCACAGAGATCAAGTTCTCTTACAAAATAGAGTAGCCTGCATGGAAACTCCATATTATGAATGCAGTGTGCCATCTATGTGCTTCCAATAACCAGTGCAACGTAAATATGGTGTAAATAGATGTTATATTGTATTATCTATCTCAGGAGTAATGACAAGAAAACAGTTTATGTATGCTCAGTGAAGATTTAATTATATTTCTTTAAAGGATTCTATCTGTAATTGGTTAAATTTAACTCAGTAGGGTTTTGTACTGTGTAGAGTTTTATTAGAGACTTCACCTCCTTGATGGTCAACCATTCCTGGTTTTAGCCTGGCAATGTAGAACTTCATGAGAAGGTTCTCAGTTGTATCTTTCCACGTCTGTGTGCTACACATCTGTGTCCTGGAATTTTGTGTAGCAACAAGAAAAATGTCATGTTTTATGGAAAATATTACAAAAAGGTATGAACTAAGTTTTATAAGAAATGAAAGCACCTTGACAGTTCAAATAATTGTAATAATATCCAACTATTGGGAAATCCTCTCTGGAGGGATAGTTCAGTTCTCATGTAAGTCAGTGAAATACATGGCTGGTATTTCTGCATCTGCCTGAGCTGTTCATTCTGCTAGGAGAGTCTTTCCCTTCCTCATGGTTATCAAAAGTCTACTTGACCTTCATCATCTAATAGTGTCTTTCGCAATGACGTCCCTTAGTAAATCTCCCCACACCACACTCCCCTCCTGCCACTTACTGTATGTTTTATTGTTAGCAACACAGATTTTAGAACTTTAATGTAGCTGATTTCATTTTCCTACTTGTATAGGGTTTAGAATAATAAATGTTGAGACACATCTTACCTCACAAAGCATTATCCTATCTGTGTCTAGTATGGCCAGCCAGCCAACATAAACTTTAAACACATATACTTGTAGTTAGAATACATAGACAGGGAGTTAAATATAAAGTGTGAAAATAGAAGCTGAAAGTTATCCTTATTAAAGTATTTTTATTGCAATTATTTGAACTGTCAAAGAGCTTTCATTTATTATAAAACTTTATTCATATCTTTTGTGATGTTTTCTATAAAATATGACTTTTTATTGATAATAATATGAAGGATTTTGTTGAACATGTAAAGTGTTTTGAGTAGTATATACTTTAAATAATTAAGCACATAGCACTTCAGCTACACATTTAGAATATACTGAAAACTGGTTTAAAAAAATGGTGAATTACTGCCAGAAATGTGTTTGTTGTGTTATGTAAACATTTTCTACAAATGATTGAAATCATGGTTTTCTGGTATCTGAAATGTTCTCTCTCTGGTGTTTGGGTGACATGTGGACTTAACTGATAAAATAGAATATTTCCACTCTTCTGATTAAGATAGAAAACAAAAGAAAAGGAAGGGAGTAGGAAGGAGGGAAGGAAAGAAGGAGAAAGAGAGGGGGAGGGGTGGAGGAAGGGATGGAGAAATAGAGGGATAGAGGGAGAGATGGAGGAAGGGAGGTGTAAATGTAGTCTCCTTCTTCTTCTCTTCTGACAGTGCTTGGGGCCAAACTCAGGGCCTAGGTCTCATGCATATGTCCTTCCACTTAGCTTTATGCCTGGCTCTACGGCTTACTTGTTCTCTCTTACTGTTGTTACATTTTATTTAATTTTGTTATTGGTGGTGATGGTATGTAGTATGTGTGTGGTGTTTATTTTGAATTGTTTTTTGGTTTTGAAGATCAATGTGGAGCCTCATGTGTGCTGTGCTAGTGAGCTATCACAGAACTAGTGTGGAGTTTGAAAAGCATTTTCCTGAGGCCGACACTAAATGTAAAAACATGTCAGTGTTTTTGCCCTGGAAATAAATCTTAGGAGGTATTACACTTGCTCAATAATATGGATTAGTGTTTAGCTACCCAGAAGTATCCTAGCTTATTAAGTTTTAGAGCTAATTTTCCCCACAGAAGGTCTAACAATAGGATAAATAAATGAGGACTGACGTCTTTATTGTTTTTGCTAGATTCCAATAGTGTGGTCTGGCCAAATGCGGGCATGAGAAAATTTTACACTACTTATCATGCACATTCTAAGAATCTATTTGGAATGGTCTGTACAGAAGTAATACCAAGAAGAAGTTACTTAACATTTTCTCCTGCGAGTGGTCACGGTGGGTTCTTCTGTCACAGACATGATCAGAATGTCCTTTTCAAAATATATTTTAAGTTCATCGATTTTCTGCTTTCATTTTTGTAGCTTTCATATCAGCATATAAATAATTTGATATCTAGTTATGAAAAATAAAGAGAAAAATGAGCAAATTCCTCCCCATCTCTCATGCCTGCTGCGCCCCCTATGCTCTAACAAAGATCCAGTTCCTGAGTGATCTGCTTCTTGTACCTTGTTCTCAGCCTGGTCTGTGTGTCTCTCCAGAACTCGTGGACAGCTTCTGGCTTCATGTCCATCATCCCCAGCCTTCCTGACTTGGAACGAAGAGATTATCCAAGGAACATACAACATAATTTGAATTCTTGGTATTTAGTAATTGCACCACTGGGAGGTAATTAGGTCATGATTGGGATTGGTACAAATATAGAAGGAGCCCGATAAAGCTCTCACAAATTTTCTACTATGCGATGCTACAAGTAGAAGTCATTGGTCCATAGCTGGAGGGCCCTTCCCAGAGCCAGATTATGCTGGAACCTGATTCTGGACTTGTAGGTTCTAGAACCATGACAACTAAGCTACCCAGTGTCAGTCATTCTGCTACAGAAGACTAACCAGAGACAGGAGTAACAAATATAACATACAGAAGCCACCAGTGTATTTTATAGTGCATACATATAGAACTCCGGGTGAGGATAAGAGTGTTGCCAGTATCCCCCAAGCCATGTTCTTGTCCTCAGAGAGGGATGGCTTTCTCCAAGGCTAACAGTTAAACAGCTTTACCTTTGAACTGCAGATTAACTTCATCTGCTTCGGTTTTATGTAGACTTCTCTATTCTACAATCCTTTCCCAACTTGGGGAGGAACATGGGGCTTTATATATGTTAAGTGAGCATTCCACAACTGAGCTATCCTTGCAGATGATTATACATGTGCTTTCACATGTCCTTTACCATTTCTTCATAACATTGAGTGTATCTAGTCAAAGCATCCTATTGCTACACATTGTCACCTTTATGAATGCCATCACATCACTTCAATATCTAATTGCTGGTGGCTATCTGATTAAGTCATTTTCTGTTTTCTGCTTTACTACTAACATTCTTGGTGTTTCGGTAAACACTTGCACACCTCATTTGAGTGCTTTGAATGGTTTTCTGGCTCCTCTGTATTGTTATTTTTTTATTTCTATAAGTAGCCTATAAACCAGACTAGAGTCTACTCGCTAGCTTGCATGTTTCCTTTCTCATCAGCTCCCCAGTTAGCAAGCTTTATAATGTAGAGTGGCTATTGAAGAAATAGATTTGGATTGATCTTTTAGATGTTCTAAGGCTCCTTCCAAAAGTTCTGAATTAATTGTGGGATTTATGTTTCAGTATTTTAAATCCAGAAAAAAAAGGGGAAATGTCCTTTTAATTAAACACACTTTCTAAATTAATAACAGCACATTGGAAACATTTCATCTCTTTAGAGCTATTGTTTCTTTTAACTTTTGTTTTGCAAAGAGCGTGAGAAAGAAAATCACTTTGTTTCCTATAATGATAAAAGAAAGGGCTCTAATAGCCCAATTGAAGTTTCTATGCACATGAACATAGTTGAGAGCTCTAAGCTTCAGTGAATCACTTGTTAGGCTACAACTAATAAAACACATGGAGGTGTGTAACGAAACCGTCTGGAGAATGTATTCTCTACTTATATGAGGCATGTGTTACCTTGTATAATTTACTTTAAGAAAAATTAATGGCTACTAACATTACAATTGTGTCTTCACATCTAATCAACTTAAGGAATTTCTTTGTTCTTCTCTTTTTTTTTTGTGTACTATCTGCACCCTTCCTGAGAACTGTTCTGGTAGTATAACTGTTCCAAGTGATCCAGGTTTAGTTATATCCCATCCTGACACACATACTTATAAGCCAGTGCCATATGGAAAAGCTTGACTCTACATTGCCCAGTTTTCCTTTTCTCATATTTGGTAATGTGTAGTTCTGGTTCCCGAGAAATGAATGACAAGGAGATTTAAATGAGTAGCAGATGTTCTCAAAGTTCGTGGCTTGTGTTTGTGATCACTGACTGTGAAAAATCAGGGTACATACAAAGATTAAAGAGTCTTCCCCCCCCAAAAGCTTAAAATGTATCTGTTTACAAACAAACACATGCCATGAGTGTTCTGTGTGGCCCTATACCCTTTGCTTGCTAGTATGTTTTTAAAATATTACATGCGATGTCATTCATTTTCCATCCACTGATATATTCAGCACAGTTACTGAGAGTTTCCCACTGGGTGGACAGTACATGGAGTAGACAGAGCTCTCTCATGGAAGATATTCCAGTTTACTAGAAATGGTTGTGACAGAGCAGGGTCAGTTTATTCTTCACGTGAGTGTCCGGGAAGCTCTATAGACCAGAGAAGATTGAATTGACATGTAAAGTAAGTGTAGGACTTTAGGGAGTAGTGAGACACAGAAGCACATGGAGTGGCTGCAGCTGAGAATGGAGGATGTATGTTTTCAGAGCAATAAGACCAGAGGTTCAGGGCACTTGCTGTTCTTGAGGAGAACCTGTGTTCTGTTTTAAGAACCCATGTGGTGATTCACAACCATCTTTAACTCCAGTTTCTGGGACTCTAATACCTTCCTCTGGCCTCCAAGGGTACACCAGACATGGCATGTGCTATACATACATTTATGTCATCAGAAGACTTACACACATAAAATAAAATAAGTAAATCTGAAAAAGAATATCAGACCAGTGAGCCAAGCTGAAAGAGATATGCCCTAGGTGAACTGTGGGCAGAAACTGGAAGGAGTATTCTGTAGTTTCACGAGGTCACTGGACCTGGCTTTCCTTACCCGTTTCTCTTTATTCATGGTCTGCATGAAATCATAAAGGGCAAACAGATGTGCAAACTGCTAAAATGGTAAGTCATGGTATCAAAAAACAAACTTGTCTTTAAAGAGGAAGATAGAACAGCTTGAAAATAAAGTAAGCCCTGTGGGAGAGCATACCTACATTCCTAGCACTTGGTAGGCAGACCCAGGAAGAGGGCCACACATTTGAATAACAGGTGAGCCACAATTAAAAAGTGACATCTGGTCTCAGCACATCCCTTTCTGCACAGGTGGGGAAAAGAAAAAAAATGAACTTGAAATTTAAAGGCACTCATGAATTCTCTCATGAGAAATGTCTCTGTGAAAGAGACATGGAGTGTTGTATATGCTTGTCTAATCTACAGGAATGGTGTTATAAGTCAGTCATAGATTGTCTCACCAGGAGCCCTATACCAGGATGTGGCAGGGCTTCCTCACTTTCAAACAAGACACTTCATTTAGTTCTGAATACCAGCCAGTGGTAAGTAACTGGGACACTAAAAATATCTCGGAACAATATTGCAGGCAAAGCATCGTGGAACAGAGACTGTTTATGCCTTGAGTTACAGCAGCTAGACCAGTGGCCTGGACAAAACTTGTCTGGAGAGAAGAAACCTGCCAGTAAATAAGCTACAAGTGTACAGAGGGAGGTTTCCTTCTAAGATCGGGTGAAAATGGAAGCATTCCTTTCAGATGATTTTCTTTGTGAATATGAAAATAAACAACACTAGAATGAACACCTCTACCATAGTGACTTCTCAGTGACTTAGAATCCAGTGGAGGACGAAGAACATCTCCACAGAGGGGCTGTGAGCCAAGATCGAATTTATGTCACTATATCTCTGAATGTTTAAAAGACAGTCTTGCTCCTTAAGATCTGCAGGAAGCAGATGGTCTCAGCTGCATGTACATAGGAGTCCTGAAGCCAGGAAGCCCTCTGCTTGAGTAGGGCCATGTGCTAAGAGGTTTTATTGGAGGTTTTACGGGAGAGGGGTGACTTAGTTGTAAACTCTATGACTCTGAAATAATCATAGCTACTAGAGATTGGATTGAGTGTTTGTCCCTGCCTGGTGCTCAGCTGCACACTGTGTGCATGACGGCAGCTTCACTCATTTTGGTAAATGTGAGTGATAAGCCAGGAGGGGAGTTCGCTGTAATCCCTTTCCCGTGAAATAACTTGAGACAAGCTAAGGCAGTTGCGAGCTGAATAACTTTGTGAAGGTTAAGTATTGCCTCTATCCTCCTTGCTCCCATTTAAAATCCGAATAAAAATAACAATTGCACACAGAAATGGTTTGTTGTTGGTTTTTAATATTTATTTTTCTTATTTGTATATTTGTGTGTAGATGGGTACACAAGAGAGCCCTTGGCAGCCATAGGCATTGGGTCTCCCTGGACCTAAAATTAGGCAGTTGTGAGTTCCCCAGGGTTAGTGCTTGGAACTGAACCCTGATCTTCTGAAAGAGCAGATAGTCTCTTAACCACTGTGAATCTTTCCAGCCAGTGCATGACTCATGTGTGTTTGCCATGTAGTGGATGCTTAATCATATTTTAATGATTTTAAAAGTGGCTTCACATATCATTTTGTTTTCTTCACTACAACACCATGTTTCCCCCAGGTAGTGACAGAAAGAAGGGAGGGGGGCCACTTATTGAAATGATATAGATAACTGCTAGAATCTTTACTCTTCACAGAGAAATATTTTAAAAGATGTGCACTGCCTTTGGGGTTTGGGCTGAGAGCTTTGGAACTGGCAAATACATGAGCTTTTCATGTGGAAGAATGGAGGTATGTGTTGTATTTCTGCATCTTCCCCTAAGCCAGCCTAAAATGCCACCCACTTAGTGCACCTTTTAATCCACACTCTTGAAACGGAATGGATTGATATCTCACAGTGTTCCTATGGACAACCCCTTACTTACAGCTGCCCATCCCCCATCCTCTTCATTTGTCTTGCTGGTTATTCTCAAATCTTACCAAATGAAGCTTAATTTTGTCAGGACATCACCTTCCCAAGTGGAGATTTTTTTTGGAATGGTTATGCTTGAGAAAGCTAGGACCCCAAACTTTATTTGATTTCACAAAGCTACTTTATTAAACTTTATTTTTTTTTTATCTTTTCTCCCTAATCCCTTTTGACAGTATTGAAAGATATTTACAGGATAGTTACTTTGCATAGACTGTGAAATGGCACTTCTTTTAAACAGCAATATTAGCTGCTAAAATGTCAAGTTTGGGTACTTTCTCAAAACCAAACAAATATGACTTTTAATGAAAACAGATTTCAAACCTTTATTTGTTATCTGCATTGTGCTGATTGGCTTCACTTTGGTCCTTCCACAAAGACTTTTTATTAAAAAAAGATAAAATGATCAAATGTTCTTCATAGACTAGCAGGTGTGGGTTCTTGCCCATATTGCCCAGCTGTGTGCTGCCTCTGTAATGAATGACATGCCGGTATGTTCTAATTTCTACCATCTCTCCAACCTCTGTGTTACTAGCTTGTGCTCTGAGGTTCTTAACCAGTTGTAGCCCACACTTGAGGTCCCCCTGATTTGTATTTTCCTCAGTGCTGGAGATTAACCCAGAGCCTATGCAAGGCAGGTGAGCAGCACACTGCTCTAAAGTGCATCCTGACCCTTTCTGCATTCTTAAAGCAGAGATCTTCCCCCTCTGTTGATAGGCAACTGTCTATGCAGGATGACCACTTTCCTCACCTAGATGGTCAGAGGGTAATTCTGGCACAGTGTTGCCTTCACCGAGGGACCTCTTTACAGGTTTTGACCACATCTTCTCACCCTCTCTCGTACTGCAGACTCCAGAAAGTTAGCTTTGAGTTTCCATTTGTTCACTTGTCCTCAGAAAGCATGTCCTGATTCTGATTCATAATGTGAGCTCTGCATCCAGGAAAGCAGGATGAAAGTTGTTGGGCCTTTGAAAAAGGTTCCTGCTCTGTACCTCAGTGCTCACATCTGGAATGGCATGGCTGAGAGTGACTTGAGGTCAGGAGAGAGTGGATTCTGGCACATGGCACAATCTAGGCCTGCATCCTTCACTCTGTACTACACGCTGCTCTGGGGATCTGGGCCTTCTCTTGCCCTGTGTTCTCTGTGTATTGAGTGCACCTTTCCCTGTTAACTTGGAATTCTAATTTTCAGATAGAAAAGTGGCTGCTTTGTAAAGTGTTTCGGTACCTCCGGAGCCATACTCAGATCACTCTGTTTCTCTCCTGCTCTGACCTCAAAATGATATGCATGCAAAGCCCATATCTATGCCAGTGTTTCTGTAGGTGTTAGCGTGTCTATTGGATAATAAGTTCATGTGCACAAAGGTTGTCATTTATTCATTTCCTTCCCTGGGAACTAGATTAGTGCCTGGTATACAGTACTAAATAAATAGCTGTTAAACAGTTTTTTTAAAATTGAACTTTATGAGTTAAAGCGATGATGGCATTGAATTCAAGTTGTAGGATTTAAACCCAGAACACTTAACTATTTCTACACATGCATATATGCTTATATGCATTTCCTCCCATCCCCTCCACTCCCTCTCCTACTCCCCCCCCTCCTGTGTGTAAGAGAGATTTGATCAGAATGTGCCTGATTAAATAAATACCCACTGGGATGCATTCATTTATTCAAGAACTCCTAGTAGTTTATAGGAAATGAATTTCTCTGAGTTCCTGCCAGGAGTAGTGGTGAGTTGGTGCCAGAGATCTGTTACTGTCTGCTTGGACACTGTGTGTCCACTGGTTCAAGCTGCATTTTAGTAAATGAGAGCTCAAACACTGTATGATGGGAAGTCCAACTGAGGAGGCTTTCAAGTGCACAGGCTGAGCATGCTGAATGCTTTTCTGGGTCATGTTAATTTCATAAAAAACAGCCAATTCCCAGCCTTCCCCAAAGAGGAAATGCCATGTGGGGTGAAGAGGAAACAGGGTGGAGAGGAGGGAAGGTCCTCCCTGCCTCGCCCTTTGCAGTGTAGTGAGACAGAAACTCACTTGTGACACAGGTCCTCACTCAGAGTTTTGGGCTGTGCAGGAATACAGAGGCATTTCCTTCTGCACTGATCACATTGTTCCAGTAACTCGAGCCACACGGCATAGAAGCAGACAAAACACACCACGTTCCCGCCAGTTGCTAGGCAGAACAAATGCCTTTGGATGTTTGAAGCAAGTGTCCCATGTTGATTTCCTAATCATGACCTGTTTTTAAAGCCAAACACAATAGCATTGTAAACACTCACCAGCATTTGGTAGGCTTTCCTGTCAAGCTAATTAACACATTGCAATTTAATGGGATGAAATAAAATACTTTTGGAAATATCCTTGGAAATTTTGCTTATTTTTCCCCTTTACTTAAGGATAATTTCTAATTTTAGATGAATTGTTATAAATCTTAATTCACTTCACTGGCCAAGATTTAATCTTAATTCAGCCTATAGATTATACTTAATATTGATTTTACTCTACTAGATCATATCCAAGCTTTCTTTTTAAAAAAATCTGATTGATTATTGAACAGGTGGCTGGCTTTTAATCTATGTGTCAAGAGCAGAACAGTTAATTGATGTGCCAATAAACATGAGCACCAATAATGAAGCCTGGTTTACTTACCTTCTTTTATTACCAACGATTTATTGTCAAAGATAGACAACACCCATTGGCACTAAAATATCAAAATTTTAGTTAGAGGTTAGAGGGCAGCCAGTGAACTTGAAAGCCAGAGTGAGGATCGTGTGTGTATGTGTGTGTATGTGTGTGTGTGTGTGTGTGTGTGTGTGTTGAGTTTGGGAGGCAAAAGAGATTTATGACAGCGATTCTCTTCTCTGGATGACCAAACAGATTTTTTGGTGTGAGAATGATTTTAAGGTGTTCCGTTCTGTTCTTCTGGATGGTCTTTTGGGGTGGTTGTTTTACCTGTGTAGGGATGCTTCATCCATTCTGTCAAGCAGTGGTACCCACCAGAGCTGCCGACCCAGGATGGTGGTCCTCTAATGCTGTTATTAGGACCATGTGGTTTCCAGCAGGGCACACAGCTCTGGCAGAGGGCTTTCAGAACCTTTGTGGGTAGGAAGCCATGTAATGCAGTAGACAGACTTCAGGCCAGATATCACTTGGCAGATGAAAGATCAAGGTTAATTTCATCTGGTTGGCAAAAAGTTTTGAGGGAAAAGTTCATATTCATAATGTTTCGTTTGGTGTGAGGCAGGAAAATTGGGGGAAAGGTGACTGTACCAGCTAGGTTTTGTCAACTGGGCAGTTACCTACATATAGCTGGGAAGTCGGCATCTCAGTTGAGGAAATGCCTCCATCAGATTGGCCTGTGGGCATATCTCTGAGGTAGGTTTTTGATTAGTGATTTGATTAATTTACTTAATGATTTAGTTAATTCTTGTCTCCAGAATCTTGAGCTGCTTCTCTGGCTTCCTAGTAAAGGGTAACAAAGTGTAAGGTGAAGCAAATCCTTTTCTCCCCAGTGTTGGTTTGGTCACTGTTTCATTATGGCAACAGAAGACTAACTTGGAACAGGTTTTCCACTATCTGTTTTGGGCTGCCAGGTCATACAGATGAAAATGCTGTGGTTTGCAAGGGATAGCATGATGTACGTTGTTTATTAAATTATTTTAACACCTATTGTGTTTCCAGAAGGTAGCACCCTTATTCTCTCTCATATGAATGCGAACTACTTGGAGTGCAGCCTGACTCGGGAGGTAGCAGAGCTGAAGTGTGGACTGAAGAAGTCTTGTAATGGAGTCGCTCTCTTGTACATGATGGGGTCGCTTTTCTGCCTTCCCATTTTTCTGCTGGTGACAGAGTTGAACCCAGCAATTTCTGTGTCCCCCAAATCCTTACTTTTCAAAATTAACTAGAATTCAAAATTTGTACTTGAGTTTTCCAATATTTTAAGAGCAAACCAACCAAGGCTGTCAGGTTCACCAGCCACTGCATTGTTACCTTTGCTCAGAAACACAACTTTGCCTCTGTGATCTGCCTGCCTATGGACAGAGGACTATACAATTCCTGATTTAAAAGAATAGGATAAAGATATGAAGAGAGACAAGGAAAGAAAGCTAAAACTTCATTAAAAGCAGCCATGTTAAGATAAATAGCACAATATAAATTTATATTTAAATACAAAGATTTTTTAACCTAGAGCTCTGAAAGAGTACTAGATTTCCTTAAAATAGCTGACCTCTCAAATCATCAAAGAATTTAAATAATCTGCTCATGAGTAAAGGAAATACCAGATTATTAAGGAATGATAGTCTTTTGTCTTATTAGTCTGAAAATCATTGGCTGATGGATGTTCTAGGCATTCTGGAGAGCCTGCTGCTTGGTCAGTACTTGAGATAGTTATTCAGGTTAGTATAGAGATCAGAACAACACACATATTTAAAATAATACTTGTAAAATAATACTGGTTTGCATTTCATGGTGACTTTGTTATTTTTAAATAAAAACCTTGCTGGGGGTGATGTAAAGTTTCCTCGATATTAAGTACAAATAGTTTTATCTGTTACTGCCTCACTACCCCCATTGCTAATGTCAGGATATTCTGTGACTTAAAGTTACTATATCTCAAATGGTGGACGTCACCTCAATGACATTTGTGGGGACTCACAGTAAGGCATACCACATTCCATAAACAATTTTCCCCTATGTTTTTTAAATATGCAGCTGATAAGATCAACATGCAAGCATGTTTATAAACTAAATATTTTCTGCTAGATGGAATATGAGTTCTGGGATTTAAGCTTCCAAAGCTGCTTATCTGCAAACTTGTTAAATTCTGCAGTGAATCTACAGAATGCTCATCTTCCTGGACCGCTCTCTGGCTGTCTGAGTGGTTCTCAGGCTTACTGCATAAGACTAATGGAGGCATAAAAAACAAACACAGAAGAAACCTCAAAGTAACAAAACAACAACAGCAACAATAACAACAACAACAACAACAACAATAACAGCAACAGCAACAAAAACCATCAGAGAACAAACAACACCATGCTGATAGATTCTAAGAAGGGCCAGTCCTGGATGTTGTTTTGATTTCAAGCCTTTCTCAGATGGTCTTAATGTGCAGCCAGTGAGAACAATGTTTGTTGATTTTAGGAGAGAATCAGATCTGTGTTGATGCCCCACAGCTGTAGCACTGAGCGCACCTCTGTGCAGCTCTACTGGAATCTAAGACTTCCACTCTGGCCAAAGGCTGCCTACTCTCCAAGGTCCTTATCTGCTTAGTGACTACAGGAAAGGACATTCAACTCCACCCTTTGTTTTTTGTTTTTTTGTTTGTTTGTTAGTTTGTTTTCTGTGAATTTTTGGCAGAAACTGGCTAACAGGATATCTAGATATCTACTGGCTAGATAGTAGAACCATGTTTAGTTTTCTCAACAACTCTAAGAAGTAGCCACAGTTATTATAAATTTATAAAATAACACAGAGAAGGAATGTAATATGACCAATTTCACAACTATGGAAATGATAGAATTTAAGCCAAGCATATCTGATGGCTGTGTTCAAATGCTCCAAGTGACTCATGATTTCAAACAGAAAGCAGAATTGAGCAAATCCGCTCTATAGTGCTGGGGACCAGCCCAGAGGGCCACTGGCATCAAACTAATCATTGTTCCTAGGTAGGCATATAATAACGATAAAGCCAGGACCCCAAGTTTTCTGAGGTGTAAACTAAAAACATTGAAATTTGAAACAAGAATCTTTAACTTTTAAAACAAGGAGGCCACTTAGCCTGTGTTGCATATTGTAATGTTTTTCCCTCTTTCTGAAGAGGGCCCTACCAAAAACAGAGGCACCAAGAAGGCACCCAAGCAAAGGTGGAGCTCTGAGGAGGGACAGCTCTTGCCATCAACAGAATGTCCTTGTCGTCACTTGATTTTCATCTCTACCCTCAAGAAGTTATGTGGACTGGTAGGTTTTTTTAGGGAGTGGAGAATGAGGGGTGAAATAATGTGGGGTATTGAATGATGTGTTGGTCTGAAGGTTAGGTGCAGAGTATTTGCCCAGTTCCCTTGCTGTGGTGTAGTCCAGAATGATGTCACAGATAAAGTTAGCATCTGGAATTGCTCTCTTCTCATGGGTCAGTTTCTAGTTTGTGTGTATATGCCTTAGCTAAGAAGCATGACTTAGGTTTTTTCAGGACTTCCTCATTTAATAAGGTCTGACACTGAGAAACATTTTAAAATGCTTGGAGAAACAGCATTTCATGATTTTATGGGGGAATTGCTTAACATGTGACTTGACTGGTTATTCTTCCTTTTGCAAAATCATTTCTTCCTAAGGAGTGTTAAAACTTGTGGGACATGGGTCTCTCTTTTAGGATCTTCATGCAGGCTACGATGGGATCAGCATTCTTACAAAGAGTACAGTGTGTCTCATTGCACACTCTCATTAATGGCAGCATAACTGAGGGATCTGAATGCTGGCATTTTGACTCAAAGTTAGACAAGAGCTCATTTTCCATACTGGCATGTTCCATGGTTCAGATTCCTTTGGTGTGGGCTGTTCTTCTGAATATAATAGGAGCGAGCTGTCTTTTTGTTGGAGAAATCAAACTTTATTCTTCTGAGGCTATGATTGTTCGTGTGTGTGTGTGTGTGTGTGTGAAATGTGGCACTGGACCGAGGTAGGGAAAGTGTAAGTAATTATTCCCAAGGGAAATCTTCAGTTGACCACAGTTTAGTGGGAAATTCTAGAATTATACAGAACAGTGTTTACTTGGAGAAAATATAGGCTCTTAAAGATTGGGAACTTTATCTTAGGATTTGAAACATTTGAAACCATCCTCTGGTTATAGTTAGAATCAAACTTCAGAATGTTTTCATTATTTTTAGTGGTAAAGAAACAATTATTTAAAGAGATCTAGGTTCATAAGTAATTCAAGGTGGGTGTTCTGTCTAGGAATTTGATAGTTATTTCTTTAAATAATAATTTCTCAAACTAATCCCTTGCTTACTCTTTAAAGTAAAGACTGTTTCTTTATGTCTGAATCTATTTCTCTACTGACTAAGTTTTTTCATATTATAAATTAAATTATTATTATATCATACATGAGAATTTACTAGTATTTAATAGCATATAAGAGAAGAAAACTAGCATTAGTTCATCTTAGAAATAATTTGATTTATTTATATGTGACAGATATTTTGTTCTGTGGCTTTACCTCTGTTCTCATTAATAGATCTAGTTCCTGGTCTATGGGTATTCTTGCCTTGTTTCAATTTTTGTGGCTGTAGAATAATTCTTGAAATCAATGAATATAAGTTATCTACTGTTTCTTAAAGATCATTTTAACTTTTTTGTATAAGTTTTACAAACTACTTATCAGTTTCTTTAAAAAGATCTATTGATATTTTGATATTTTATCTGGGTCTGTAGTGTACCCATAAGCCAATGTTGAGGGAATTGTATCTTAAAAATATCATATTTTTTATATCAATATATTTCTTTCATAGCAATATCAATATCAATCATATCAATAAAAGTAACCAGACTTTATAGTTCATGAACTATGAACTATATTTCCCTCCCCAGTAAATTCACCTTCTATGTTTCTCTGACCTGTGTCTAACTTTCATTGTAGAGATATTTTATTCTTTCTTTATATTATTCATAACAGTTTAATTTCTGAATCATTTGTAAATGCTGTTGTAAAAGATAAAATTAATGTTTATTTTGGTATCTTTAAAGGGTGTGTCCTCTGCTTGGATATATGGTAGGACTTCTTCTCCTGGGGTTGGAATAGAAGCTGCTCCTGTTGATCAGAGTACCTCTTGGTTTTGCAGCATGATCATCAAACTGATCTGCAGCCCTACTGAGTTCTTGCTCTATGGGGTCTCAGTCATGTACCTAGTTCTGCACACCAGCAGAGATTTTTTTCCTGCTCCCTGAGTGGACTTGGAAATTTAGACATCATTTGTTTGCTCATAATAATGGATTATTTTATTAGCATACTAAGTGCTAGGTTTCACTATAATATTTTTATACAGAACTTTCTTTTATAAATTCTTCTCCTGCTATGGGTACCTTCCCCACCAGAGGAGAGTCAGCCTCCAGGGAGGACTCTGACACCTGGACTCAGGTGAGAGTGCCATCTTTTATCCCTGGTCTCTCAGAAACCAGTCTGCACAGGAGAGCGCATGGACCACAGAAGCAACAGAGCTTCTTGGACAGGTTGCTTTCCAGCCTTCATCTTCAGCTAGGAGGCAGAGCTGAGCTCCAGACCACTGTGTACATTCCTTGCAAGAGGAGAGCTTGCCTGCAGAGATTGCTCTGACCACTAGGACTCAAGCAAGAGTTGAATTTCCAGGAGTGCTGACAGAGGCGTACAAAATCACAGGAGGAACAAGCTCCAGCCAGAGACAGCTAGAACATTTAACACCAGAGATTACCAATGGTGAAAGGCAAACTTAAGAAACATATTAATAGAAACCAAGACCACTCAGCATGATCAGAATCCAGTACTCCCACCACAGCGAATCCTGGATATCTCCAACACAACCAAAAAGCAAGGTTCAGATATAAAATCATATCTCATAATACTGATAGAGGATTTTAGGAAGGGCAATAATAACTCACTTAAAGAAATACAGGAGAACACTGCTAAAAAGGTAGAAGTTCTTAAAGAATTATAGGAAAACATTGCTAAACAGGTAGAACTCCTTAAAAAGGAAACACAAAAATCCTTTAAAGAATTACAGGAAAATATAACCAAACAGGTGATGGAATTGAACAAAACCATCCATAACTTAAAAATGGAAGTAGAAACAATAAAGAAAACCCAAAGGAAGACAACTTTGGAGATAAAACCCTAGGAAAGAAATCAGGAATCATAGATGAGAGCATCAGCAACAGAATACAAGAGATGGAAGAGAGAAACTCAGATGCAGAAGATTCCATAGAGAACATGGGCACAACAATCAAAGAAAATGCAAAATGCAAAAAGATCCTAACTCAAAACATTCAGGAAATCCAGGGCACAATGAGAAGACCAAACCTAAGGATAATAGGTATAGATGAGAATGAAGATTTTCAAATTAAAGGGCCAGCAAATATCTTCAACAAAATAATAGAAGAAAACTTTCCTAACCTAAAGAAAGAGATGCCCATGAACATACAAGAAGCCTACAGAACTCCAAGTAGACTGGACAAGAAAAGAAATTCCTCCTGACACATAACAATCAGAACACAAAATGCAAAAAATAAAGAATATTAAAACCAGAAAGGGGAAAAGGTCAAGTAACATATAAAGGCAGACCTATTAGAATTATATCAGACTTCTCACCAGAGACTATGAACTTCAGAAGATCCTGGACAGATGTGATACAGACCCTAAGAGAACACAAATGCCAGCCCACAGGCTATTATACCCAGGAAAACTCTCAATTACCATCGATGGAGAAACCAAAGTGTTCCATGACAAAACCAAATTCACACAATATCTTTCTACAAATCCAGTCCTTCAAAGGATAATAAAGGGAAAACTCCATCACAAGGATGGAAATTACGCCCTAAAAAAGCAGGAAAGTAATTCTTCAACAAACCTAAAAGAAGATATTCGCAAGAACAGAATCCCAACTCTAACAATAAAAATAACAGGAAGCAACATTTACTTTTTCTGAATATCTCTTAATATCAATGGACTCAATTGCCAGATAAAAAGACATAGTTAAAATAAATAAATAAATAAAGCAGAACCAAACAACAAATCCTTGATATACTGTGAAATGAGCTGAGCAAAGTGACATCCTTTTTGAGACCTTTTAGGAAGCAGGTGTTGAATGCCTGTAATGAGATTTTCATGCATCTTCCTAGGAATGAGGAGAGATTCCAGCAAGAGCTTTCAGAGTGTCTTCATCAACAGCAGAGGGGTAGTTCCTCCTGGGAGCACACAGAAGACACCCTACAGGAATGCTCCTTGTCTGGCAGGGGTGTTTCTCATGTTCTCAACCGGTATTTCTTTCAGAACCTCCTTTTCAAAGGTTGATTTTAAGAAGAATGTAAGGTTTTTTCAACAGAATGACTACATAAACACTATGCAACATTTTGCTGCCTACAGGAAACCAATCTTAGGGAAAAAGATAGACAATACCTCAGAATAAAAGGCTGGAAAACAATTTTCCAAGCAAATGGTCCAAAGAAATAAGCTGAAGTAGCCATTCTAATATTGAATAAAATCGACTTCCAACCCAAAGTTATCAAAAAAGACAAGGAGGGGCACTTCATACTCATTAAAGGTTATATCTTCCAAGAGGAACTCTCAATTCTGAATATCTATGCTCCAAATGCAAGTACATCCACATTCATTAAAGAAATTATAGTAACGCTCAAAGGACATATTGCACCTCACACAAGAATAGTGAGAGCCTTCGACACCACACTCTCATTAATAGACAGATCCTGGAAAGAGAAACTAAAGAGAGACACATGGACACTAACAGAAGTTATGAAACAAATGGATTTAACAGATATCTACAGACCATTCTACCCTAAAACAAAAGGATATACGTTCTTCTGAGAAACTCATGGTACCATCTCCAAAATTGACCATATGATTGGTCACAAAACAAGCCTCAAGAGATAAAAATATATTGAAATTATCCCATGCATTCTATCAGATTACCATGAAATAAGGCTGATCTTCAATAACAATATAAAAAATAGAAAGAAAATATTCATGTGGAAGCTGAACAATAGTCTATTCAATGATAACTTGGTCAAGGAAGAAATAAAGAAAGAAATTAAGGACTTTTTAGAGTTTAATAAAAATGAAGCCACAACATACCCAAACTTATTGGACACAAAGAAAGCGGTCCTAAGAGGAAAACACATAGCTCTGTGTGCCTCCAAAAATAAACTAGAGAGAGCACACACTAGCAGCTTGACAGCACACCTAGAAATTCTAGAACAAAAAGGAAGTAAATTCACGCAAGAGGAGTAGATGGCATGAAATAACCAAACACAGGACTGAAATCAATCAAGTGGAAACAAAAAGAACTATACAAAGGATCAACCAAACTAGGAGCTGGTTCTTTGAGAAAATCAACAAGATAGATAAACCCTTAGCCAGACTAACTAGAGGGCAGAGGGACAGGATCCTAATTAGCAAAATCAGAAATGAAAAAGGAGACATAACAACTGATCCTGAGGAAATCCAAAACATCATCAGATCCTACTACAAAAGCCTATATTCAACAAAACTGGAAATCCTGGATGAAATGGACAAATTTCTAGACATATATCACGTACGAAACTTAAATCAGGATCAGATTAATGACCTAAACAGTCCCATATCCCCTAAAGAAATAGCAGCAGTCATTAATAGTCTCCCAACCAAAAACAGCCCAGGACCAGATGGGTTTGGTGCAGAACTCTATCAGACCTTCAAAGAAGATCTAATTCCAGTTCTCCACAAACTATTTCACAAAATAGAAACAGAAGGTACCCTACCCAATTAATTCTATGAATGAAAAATTACTCTAATACCTAACAACATAAAGACCCAAGAAAGAACTTCAGACTAATTTCCCTTATGAATATCTACGCAAAAATACTCAATAAAATCTCGCAAACCGAATCCCAGAACATATCACAATGATCATCCATAATTATCAAGTAGGCTTCATCCCAGTGAATCATAGGTGGTTTAATATACAGAAATCCATCAACATAATCCACCATATAAGCAAACTCAAAGACAAGAACCACATGATCATCTCCTTGGATGCTGAGAAAGCATTTGACAAAATCTAACACCCATTCATGATAAAAGTCTGGGAAACTTAAGGAATTCAATGCCCATACCTAAACATAATAAAAGCAATCTACAGCAAACCAGTAGCCAACATCAAACTAAATGGAGAGAAACTTGAAACAATCTCACTAAAATCAGGGACTAGAGAAGGCTGCCCACTTTCTCCCTACCTATTCAATAAAGTACTTGAATTCCTAGCCAGAGGAATTAGACAAAAGGACATCAAGGGTGATACAATTTGAAAGGCAGAAGTCAAAATATCACTATTTGTAGTTGATATGATAGTATATCTATGTGATCCTAAAAAATTCAACAGAGAACTCCTAATCCTGATAAACAGCTTCTGTGCAGTTGCTGGATATAAATTTAACTCAAACAAATCAGTGGACTTTCTCTGCACAAAGGATAAACAGGCTGAGAAAAAAATTAGGGAAAAAAACACCATCACAATAGTCACAAATAATATAATATTCCTGGGTGTGACTCTATCTAAGGAAGTAAAAGATATGTATGAGAAGAACTTCAAGTCTCTGAAGAAAGAAATCAAAGAGGACCTCAGAAGATGGAAAGATCTCCCATGCTCATGGATTGGCAGGATTAATATAGTAAAAATGGCTATCTTGCCAAAGGCAATCTACAGATTCAATGCAATCCACATCAAAATTTAAACTCTATTCTTCACTGAGTTAGAAAGGACAATTTTAAAATTCATCTGAAATAACAAAAAACCTAGGACAGCAAAACCTATTCTCAATGATAAAAGAACCTCTGGTGGAATCATCATACCTGACCTCAAGCTGTACTTCAGAGCAATTGTGATAAAAACTACATGGTATTGGTACAGCAACAGACAGCTAGACCAATGGAATAGAATTGAAGACCCAGAAATGAACCCACAGACCTATGGTCACTTGATCTTTGATGAGGGACCTCAAACCATCCAGTGGAAAAAAAGACAGCATTTTCAACAAATGGTGCTGGCTCAACTGGCAGTTATCATGTAGAATGCAAATTGATCCATTCTTATCTCCTTGTACAAAGCTGAAGTCTTAGTGGATCAAGTACCTTCACATAAAACCAGAGACACTAAAACTTATAGAGGAGAAAGTGTGGAAAAGCCTCGAAGATATGGGCATGGGAAAAATTCCTGAACACAATAGTAATGGCTTTTGCTGCAAGATCGAGAATCAATAAATGGGACCTTGCAAAACTGCAAAGCTTCTGTAAGGCAAAGGACACTGTCAATAAGACAAAAAGGCCACCAACAGATTGGGAAATGATCTTTACCAATCCTAAATCAGATAGGGGACTAATATCCAATATATACAAAGAACTCAAGAGGCTAGACTCCAGAAAATCAAATAATCATATTAAAAATGGGGTAGAGAGTAGCCAGAGCAATTAGACAACAAAAGGAGGTCAACGGGATACAGATTGGAAAGGAAGAATTCAAAATATCACTATTTGCAAATGATATGATAAAATATATAGGTGACCCTAAAAATTCCACCACAGAACTCCTAAACCTGATACAGCTTCAGTGCAGTGACTGGATATAAAATTAACTCAAACAAATCAGTGCCCTTTCTCTACACAAAGGATAAACAGGCTGGGAAAGAAATTAGGGAAACAGCACCCTTTACAATATTCACGAATAATATAAAATACCTTGGTGTGACTCTATCTAAGGAAGTGAAATATCTGTATGATAAGAACTTCAACTCTCTGAAGAAAGCATTCTCAACTGAGGAATAACGAATGGCTGAGAAGTACCTTACAAAATGTTTAACATCCTTAATCTTCAGGGAAATGCAAATCAAAACAACCCTGAGATTTCACCTCACACCAGTCAGAATGGCTAAGATAAAAAATTCAGGTGACAGCAGATGGTGGAGAGTATGTGGAGATATGGGAACACTCTTCCATTGCTGGTGGGATTGCAAGATGGTACAACAACTCTGGAAATCAGTCTGGCAGTTCCTCAGAAAATTGGACCTAGTACTACTGGAAGATCCTGCAATACCTCTCCTGGGTATATACCCAGAAGATGTTCCAACTTGTAAGAAGGACTCATGTTCCACTATGTTCATAACAGCCTTATATATAATAGCCCAAAGCTGGAAAGAACCCAGATTTCCCTCAATAGAAGAATGGATACAGAAAATGTGGTACATTTACACAATGGAATACTACTCAGCTATTAAAAAATGAATTTATAAAATTCTTAGGCAAATGGATGTATCTGGAGGGTATCATCGTGAGTGAAGTAACCCAGTCACAAAAGAACACACATGATATGCACTCATTCATAAGTGAATATTAGCCTAGAAACAGAATACCCAAGATACAATTTGCAAAACACATGAAACTCAAGAAGGAAGACTAAAGTGTGGGTACTTTGTTCCTTCTTAGAGTGGGGAACAAAATACCTATGGAAGGAGTTACAGAGAGATATTTCTGAGCTGAGACATAAGGAAGGACCACCCAGAGACTGTCCTACCCAGGGATCCATCCTATAAACAACCACCACACCCAGACACTATTGCATATGCCAGAAAGATATTGCTGACAGGACCCTGATACAGCTCTCTCTTTTGAGGTTATGCCAGTGCCTGGCAAATACAGAAGTGGATGTTCACAGTCATCTATTGGATGGAACACAGGCCCCCAGTGGAGGAGCTAGAGAAAGTATCCAAAAAGCTAAAGAGGTCTATAATCCTATAGGAGGAACAACAATATGAAGTAAACAGTACCTCCCAGAGTTTGTGTCTCTAGTTGCATATATCGCAGAGGATGGCCTAGTAGGCCATCGATGGGATTAGAGGTCCTTCGTTTTGTGAAGATTATATGTCCCAATACAGGGGAATGCCAGGGCTAGGAAGTAGGTGTGGGTGTTTTGGGAAGCAGGGCGGGGGGAGTGTATAGGGGACTTTCAGAGAGGAAACTAGGAAAGGACATAACATTTGAAATGTAAATGAAGAAAATATTAATAAAAATAGAATGCAAAATATACTAAACCAAAAATAAAATAAAATAAAATAAAATAAAATAAATTCTCCTAGTATCTTCTCATCTCTCTTAAGGTTTTACAGCTATGAACAGACACCTTGACCAAGACAAGTCTTAGAAAGTACAGCATTTAATTGGGGCTGGTTTACAGGTTCAGAGATTCAGTCCCTTATCATCAAGGCTGGAACAGGCAGAGTCCAGGCAGACATGGGGCTGGAGGAAAGTTTTATTTCTAGTTCTGAAGGCAGCTAGGAAAAGATTGGCTTTTAGGCAGCTAGTTCTAGGATACTAAAGTCCTTGCCCACAGTGATACATTTTCTCCAACAAGGCTACACCTACTGCAAGAAGATCATTCTTTGGGCTAAGCATATTCAAACCATCACACCATCCTTCTACCTCACCTATCTACTCCTGTATCCTCCTTTATTCTGCCCTATCACACATGAGCTGTTGCATGCCTGCCCTTCCTGAAACTCCTGCTTCTCTCCTCTTGTAGTCTTTTCTAGTTTGTAGCCTTTAGCTATACTCATCCTCATATACACAGAATCATAAAGATCTGGGACGTGAATTTGAGAGAGGACATTCAGGCACAGTAGTTTCAATTTTTTACCATCTAAATTTTTGATGAATTTATTTGAACAGTGCTATAATAGAAAATGGGTTCTTACAAATGTTATTTACTTTTATTTAGGCTAATATTCATGTTTTTGTAAACTGAACAAAATAATGTTTTCATTCTGACATTTTCATACATGCCTATGTGTAATTTCCTCATATTCATCCTGTTACCTGCCCTTATCTTTCTTCTATATGACCTTTCCCTTATCAAATGACCCCCCCCCTTTTCTGCTTTCACTTCTTTGAGACAAACTAAAGTTGCCGACACACCACTTTGTGCTGGCTTTGTTGGTTGATTCTTTGCAGAGCAGCGATTCTATCAAGCAGCTTGTAAGGTACATGTTCAGCTCACTGATGATATTTAGAGAAGTCCCCAGTCCACGTGAACCAATAATGTCACTGCACAGCAGGAAATAGTTTGCTCAATTCTTGGCTTGAGCAAAGTGTTACATATTTTACTTCATGACTATGATATTTAATTATGTGGCTGCTTGGATTATGAACTTGGATTATGATTGGGACAGTGACGTCCGAGAGATTGCTGTGGCAGAAACTCACAGTTTTAGTTCTACAGGGAAGAAGTAACCCTGTTAGTGAAAGAACAGAGAATAGATGCTTTAGGAAATAATTATAATTAACTCATTTACTTCATTGGTTCATTTCAAGGGAGATTTTTATGATTTCCTTTACTTTTTAATCCTTTTTTCCTTTAAAAAATTTTTATTTCATTTTTATTTATTTTTTATTAGATATTTTTAAAATTTACATTTCAAATGCTATCCCGAAAGTTCCCTCTAACCTCCCCCACCCTGCTCCCCTACCCACCCACTCCCACTTCTTGGCCCTGGTGTTCCCCTGTATTGGGGCATATAAAGTTTGTAATACCAAGGGGCCTCTCTTCCCAATGATGGCCGACTAGGCCATCTTCTGCTACCTATGCAGCTAGAGACACGAGCTCTGGGGGTTCTGGTTAGTTCATATTGTTGTTCCTCTTATAGGGTTGCAGACCCCTGCAGCTCCTGGGATACTTTCTCTAGCTTAAAATTAGTTTTAATTATTTTATTTACTTTTAACTTATTGAGAATTTCATATATATTTAATGAATTTGGATCAAATTTTCTCATCAACTCCCAAGCTCCTCCCATAACTCTTTCTTCACTAATCTCTTCCAATATCATGTAGTCCTTGTAAAATCCACTGAGTCCACTTAGAGCTACTAGTACATAGATTGGAATAGGGTTATCCACTGCAGCATTGGCTGTCAATCAGGAGCCATATTCCTGAAGAAAACTGACTCTCTTTTCTCTGTCTGCCCTCAGGTCTAGTAGCTCCTTAGCCTGCAGTATGCTTTTGTGCTGGGATTTTGGCTGGATTGGTCTTGCTCATGTAGCCATAGCCATTTGAGTGCAAGCATGCAATGGCCTTATGTCTAGAAAAAATGGCTTTCCAACAGTCTTCTCTTTCTATCTTCTCTTCTGAAATGATGTCTGATCCCTGAGGACAGGACTGATACAAATGTCCCATTTAGGGCTGACTACAGTACAGTCTGTTATGCCCTTCATGTTAGCAGTTGTGTGTCACCATCTATTGTACAAAAGGAGCTTCTTTGCTGAGGGTTGAGAACACTAATCTCTGACTATAAATATGACTATTTAGCAGACGTCCGAATATAGTATTTAGAAGCAGTGCTCACTTAGCAGAATAAAGTAGGTTCTCCTTTAGGGCCTATGACATTCTTGTCTTTCAGAGAAGGCCTTAAATACAACAAGAAAGGAGCTTTGTGTCATTTTTAATCAAGTCAAATTGTTAGGATAATTGAAACTTTTTTTAAGGTTTAGCTTTTGTCCTTATTATATAAGCTGACATGTTCTTCTGTACAATAGCTTCTCAATACAGAAGCATCTGACTAAAGCCGTGTGAGTCTTCTCAGTGTCTGAATTCCTAAGATGACAAAAGATCATTGAGGTGGGAAGAAACACTTTTTGGGGGGTGGAGGTAGGGATAGTGTGGTGTCAGGGGAACCTTAGTTAGCCCTGTAACAGCTATAGTTCAGTAACTGAAGTGGATGGTGTAATGTCATATTAACTTACCTGCTGTAGTTAGGGTGAGAGGGAGGGACTTCTGGAAGATTTTCTTCTATAAACAATATTCTGTCACTGAAATATGAAGTTATTCAAGTTCCATGATTTTCATTTAGAGAGGAGGAAAAGTCAGTTCAGCCAGTCAAGGTGGCTTGGGTATATATCTGCTATAATCTAGGAAAATAGTGACTTCTCGGTTCTTTTCTAAAGTAAGAGTGAGGATATTGACATTTAAAAAATCAGATTTAGAAAATGAGCATAATTTGGTTTCTCTATTGACTCTTTGTGCGGTCTCTAGACTTCAGAAGTGTGAGGCTAATATGCCCTGCTCTTCCTTGGTGTCTGTACATGGTTGTACTTCATACAGCTCAGTGGCTGGTGTCTTTGTCCATTGGTCCTTGATAGACATTCCTGTGTTTAATTCCCTTAGGTCCTCAAGGTCTGCCAGTCAGCCCTTTGCCAGAGACCCTTTCTTTTTAGGTACCAGAGAAGACAATAGGCATGCTGGGAAATGTTGGCCCCTTTCTAGTGATTGTGCAAGCCTGTTGTATCTTTGTGGTCATTAATGAAATTCATAGATAAACTACAGACAGATATTAGATTTTTCTTTGGTTGCTATTGAATAAGACACAGGCCAAAAAATATACATGAAATAGTTTTTAGTTTTCATAGGTTGTTTTCCTCTACCAGAAATATTCAGTTTTTGACAGGGCAGTAAGCCAATATCCATGGAGACTAGCTCATTAGTAACATTTTGCTGCCCCCTATTTTATTTGTGAGACATGTAGAAGAATTTCTGGTATTTCATATTTTATTTTCCCATTTTTGAAACATTAGGGTAGCTGATGACTATTGTCCCTAATTTTCAGTTTTTACTTAGCCCCTTTCTCATATTTTTAATATATCCCATTCCAGGTTGTTTAAATGTTTAAAGATGAATTATGGAGAAAGATTATGAGCATCTTGGAAAAGTTTTTCAAGTTGTATATATTTATGTGCACATAATACATGTTTCTCTTAGCTGGTTATTGATGCTGCAGATCACAGCGTAGAGTGTCACTGTAGTAGACAGCCAGACCTCTTCTCACTGCATTGTCCAGACTGGTCTGCAACAAAACATTTTTGTCTCCACCTCTCAATGTTGGCATTACAGGTAGTTGTCATGATGACTGGATTAATTCTGTTTTGTCGGTTTCCTCCCACTCCTCCTCTTCCTCTCCCTCTTCATCTTTATGTTTGCTAGTTTATTTTGTTTTATTTTGTTTGAGACATGGTCTCATGTAACCCAGGCTAGCCTTCGCCTTCCTATGTAGCCAGGGATGAGCTTGAACTCCTGATTTTTCCACTCTCAAATGCTGGGATTATAGGACTGTGTAGATGTCTGTACACTTCTTCTTGAAGGTCTTCTTTAAGAGACTGCTATTAGTAACAAAAATAATGTAAATTATACTCGGTAAGTGCATTTGGTGATGAAAATTAAAATACAAAAATAACAGAACATATATAGTGGTGTCGTAGATATGATTCTCTCTCTCTCTCTCTCTCTCTCTCTCTCTCTCTCTCTCACACACACACACACACACACACACACACACACACACACACACACACACAGAGTTTTTTTTCCCTATAGAAATCCCAAAGTTACAGAGACTGTTATGAGTTTTATTTCACAAATATGAAACTCTGCCTCAAGTGGTCAAGTTGCTTATCTGGTAATTGGGAGAGTTTGATTTGAAGCAGGCAGTGGCAGCCTGTTCCAACACCTGGCATTTCCCCGCTGATTGGAAATGCTTCCTTTCAGATACTTAATTCTTTAGTTGTTGGACTGTTTCCTGGTAATCTCTGTACTGTGAATGTTTACCTGTAAACTGGCCTAACCTTAGCCAGTTTGGTTATGACTTCACTTGCTTTTGGGAGAGACAAAGAACAGAATTTGAAAGGAAAGGAGATACTATGATAAACTAGGGAGGACCTGTTTAGTGACTGAAGATGGTGAAGACAATATTGGGTTCTAAGAAAAGAGGAGAAAGGGACATGATAAGTCTGAAGGAGCAGTGGATAACAATCTGTACCATAAAGTTTCCAGGGTGTGGGTGCCTCGTTGTTGTAGTTAGCCTTACGGGAAGGGTTAAGTTAGCCCCTATATTTCTCAGGTACATGAATCTCAAGGTGAAAAGAAGTCTTTCTATTAATTGAACAAAATGTCTCCCATAAAGATAACTTATCCTCCTGTCCCTCATAAAATTATGCACTAAGTTAGATCATAGGTAGAAAAGAGAGGCCATGGGTTCCAGGGAGGCAGGGCTTCTGTTTAGATACCGACTCCTTTCATTGGCTTGTTTCTGCCCCCCACTGCTAACATTTCCTTTTCATGGGAACTGGATTCTTGAATAATGACTTGAACAGGAATAGTGTTCTGCACTTTAAATTTGGGAAATGACCAGTTTCCTGTGCCAGAGAAAAAGCTGCACTTAAAAATATTATCTATATTGTGTTTCCCACTTGGCCTTTACTTTCATTGTGCTGTGCTATTTAAGTTATCTGCTATCGATGTAAATTCCCAACCAGTACAATGTGAAGTATTATATCAAAGGCACAATAGTCTGTCTTCACTGCAGCATAAATATTTGCTCAGTATTAAAAATAAAGCAGTTTAGACAATGCCTAATTAAGGGTAAGTCATGAAGACATTCACATGAGATTATGAGCTGGTTTTAGAAATTCATTTCTGGGGCTGAAGAGAGGACTCCATAGCTAAGAGTGATTGCTGCTTTTGCAGAGCATCTGAGAGTTCGGTTCCCAGCATTTATGCCAGGTGTCTCACAGTTGTCTTTAAGTACAGCTTCAGGAGGACTGATGCTATCTTGTGTATCCCACAGATACTTGTATACAAATGATAACATCCTTCCTCCAACACAGACATGTGTTGTGTGTATGGGTGTTTTGCTTCATGGGTATTGGTGTATCATGCCTGCAGATGTCAGAAGAAAGTATCAGCTACTGATGGCATATTAGAATCATCCTGTTCTTTTTTCTCCTATTTTTATGGGTTTTTTTTGTTAATGCCATCAAAATTTTATTATTTTTCTGACATTAAGCTCCTTTACAAACAAACAAACAAACAAACAAAAACCCAACAAACCCAAAACCAAAATGTTCATCATACCCAAGGGAATCTAATGTGATTTTATATTGTAAACCAGGCTGATAAATTATAATTGTTGTTATCGTTTGAGGGTTCATTAGTACTAGAAAGCATTGGTGGGATAGAGAGTATTCATCTTATGGCAGTTTTGAAGAGAAGGTCTCAAATTAGCTTTTGGTTTTATAATGAGCTGTTGAGAATCATGTGATCAGAGCTGAAGCTAAAGCTTGCTCTGGATCTTGGGCATGAACTGGGCGGAGGGTCCCAAAGTCCCCAGAGGACTCTCCATGCTGCTGGAGCCCTAGCACACCCAGCATCTTGTGATCACTGGTGAGTGGAACACAACATCCGTTCCAAAATACTGGTCTTGTGGCAGCAGGAACAGGGACAAAGGAAACCCACCCAACCAGTAGCTGGGGTTTGTTCCAGTCAGGGCCAGTCCCACACCATCTTGGGTGAGAACACGGCAGGCCCTAGCACACCCAGGATCTTGGGATCACTGAGACCAGGCTACACAGGAGAGCACATGGGCAGCAGAAGCAACAGATATTCTTGGACAGGGTCTCTTTGGGCCTTCATCCTCAGGCAGGAGACAGAGCTGAGACCAAGACCCCTGGGCACCTTCTCTGTCAGAAGAGAGTCTGCCTCAGGGAGGGCTCTGACCCCAGGACTCAGGAGGTGGATCTGAGCTCCAGACTACTGTGCACATTCCCTGCAAGAGGAAAGCTTTCCTGCAGAGAGTGCTCTTACCACTGGGATTCAGGAGACAGTTGGACTTCCAGAAGTGCTGACACAGGCTAAAGAATCACAGGAATCTAGCTCCAGCCAGAACAGCTAGAATATCTAACACCAGAGATTACCAGATGGTGAAAGGCAAATGTAAGAATCTTATTAACAGAAACCAAAGCCACTCTACATCATTAGAACCCAGTACGCCCACCACAGTGAGTCCTGGATAACCCAACACACCTAAAAAGCAAGATTCAGATTTAAAATCATATCTCATGATGCTGGTAGAGGGTTTTAAGAAGGACATTAATAACTCACTTAAAGAAATACAGGAGAACACTGCTAAAAAGGTAGAAGTCCTTAAAGAATTACAGGAAAACACTGCTAAACAGGTAGAAGTGCTTAAAGAGGAAACACAAAAATCCCTTAAAGAATTACAGGAAAACACAACCAAACAGGTGGTGGAATTAAACAAAACCATCCAAGATCTAAAAGTGGAAGTAGAAACAATGAAGAAAACCCAAAGGGAGACAACTCTGGAGATATAAACTCTAAGGAAGAAATCAGGAACCATAGATGTGAGAGTCAGCAACAGAATACAAGAGATAAAAGAGAGAATCTCAGGTGCAGAAGATTCCATAGAAAACTTTGACACAACAATCAAAGAAAATGCAAAATACAAAAAGATCCTACCGAAAACATCCAGGAAGTCTAGGACACAATAAGAAGACCAAATCTAAGGATAATAGGTATAGATAAGAATGAACATTTCAAGTTAAAGGGCAAGTAAACATCTTCAATAAAATTATAGAAGAAAACTTCCCTAACATAAAGAAAGAAATGCCTATGAACAGACAAGAAGCCTACAGAACTCCAGGTAGACTGGACCAGAAAAGAAATTCCTCGAAACAAATAATAATCAGAACAACAAATTCAGTAAATAAAGATAGATTATTAAAAGCAGTAAGGGAAAAAGGTCAGGTAACATATAAAGGCAGACCTAATAGAATTACACCAGACTTCTCACCAGAGACTATGAAAGTCAGAAGATCCTGGACAGATGTGATACAGACCCCTAAGAGAACACAAATGCCAGCCCAGGCTATTATATCCAGGAAAACTCTCAATTACAATCGATAGAGAAACCAAAGTATTCCATGACAAAACCAAATTCACACAATATCTTTCCACAAATCCAGTCCTTCAAAGGATAATAAAGGGAAAAAAATCCTCCTTCACAAGGGGGGAATTTTCTTTGCTAGAAAAAGCAAGAAAGTAATCCTTCAACAAACCTAAAAAAAGAGAGCTGAAAGAACAGAATACCAACTCTAACAACAAAAATAACAGAAAACAGCAATTACTTTTCCTTAATATTTCTTAATATCAATGGACTCAATTCCCAAATAAAAAGACATAGACTAACAAACTAGCTACATAAACAGGACCCAACTTTTACAGCCTACAGGAAACCCACCTCAGGGACAAAGACAGACACTACCTCAGAGTAAAAGATTGGAAAACAATTTTCCCAGCAAATGGTCCAAAGAAACAAGATGGAGTAGCCATTTTAATATCGAATAAAATAGACTTCCATCCCAAAGATATCAAAAAAGACAAGGAGGGGCACTTCATACGCATTAAAGGTAAAATCTTCCAAAAGGAACTCTCAATTCTGAATATCTATGCACCATATGCAAGGGCATCAACATTCATTAAAGAAACTACAGTAAAGCTCAAAGCACACATTGCACCTCACACAATAGTAGTGGGAGTCTTTAACACCCCACTCTCAGCAATGAGCAGATCCTGGAAACAGAAGACAAACAGAAACACATGGACACTCACAAAAATTCTGAAACAAATGGATTTAACAGATATCTACAGAACATTTTAGCCTAAAACAAAAAGACATATCTTCTTCTCAGCACCTCATGGCACCTTCTCCAAAATTGAACACATAATTGGCCACAAAACAGGCCTCCACAGATATAAAAATATTGAAATTATCCCATGCATCCTATCAGATCACCAGGGAATAAGGCTGATCTTCAATAACAGCATAAATAATAGAAAGCCAACATTCACTTGGAGGCTGAAGAACACTCTACTCAATGATAACATGGTCAAGGAAGAAATAAAGAACGAAATTAAAGATTTTTTTTGGAGTTTAAGGAAAATGAAGCCACAACATACCCAAACTTATTGGACACAAAGAAAGCGGTCCTAAGAGGAAAACACATAGCTCTGTGTGCCTCCAAAAATAAACTAGAGAGAGCACACACTAGCAGCTTGACAGCACACCTAAAAGCTCTAGAACAAAAGGAAGCAAATTCACCGAAGAGGAGTAGAAGGCAGGAAATAATTAAACTCAGGGCTGAAATCAACCAAGTGGAAACAAAAAGAGCTATACAAAGAATCAACCAAACTAGGAGCTGTTTTGTTTTTGTTTTTGTGTTTTTTAGAAAATCAACAAGATAGATAAACCCTTAGCCAGACTCACTAGAGGGCACAGGGGCAGTATCCTGATTAACAAAATCAGAAATGAAAAGGGAGACATAACAACAGAAGCTGAGGAAATCCAAAACATTATCATATCCTACTACAAAAGCCAATACTCAACAAAACTGGAAAACCTGGATGAAATGGACAAATATTTAGACAGATACCAGGTACCAAAGTTAATGGATCAGATTAATGGCCTAAACAGTCCCATATCCCCTAAAGAAATAGAAGTAGTCATTAATAGTTTCCTAAGCAAAAGAATCCCAGGACAAGATGGGTTTAGTGCAGAGTTCTATCACCTTCAATGAAGCCCTAATTCCAATTCTTCTCAAACTATTCCACAAAATAGAAACAGTGGGTACCCTACCCAATTCATTCTATGAAGCCACAGTTACTTTGATACCCAAACCACATAAAGACCCAACAAAGCAAGAGAATTTCAGACCAACTCAATAAAATTTTTGCTAACCTAATCCAAGAACCCAAGAACACATCAAAATGATCATCCATCATGATCAAGTAGGCTTCATTCCAGGGATGCAGAGATAGTTTTTTTTTTTTTTTTTTTTTGGTTTTTCGAGACAGGGTTTCTCTGTGTAGCCTTGGCTGTCCTGGAACTCACTCTGTAGACCAGGCTGGCCTCGAACTCAGAAATCCGCCTGCCTCTGCCTCCCGAGTGCTGGGATTAAAGGCGTGCGCCACCACGCCCGGCTCAGAGATAGTTTAATATATGGAAATCCATCAACATAATCCACTATATTACCAAACTCAAAAACAAAAACCACATGATCATCTCGTTAGATGCTGAGAAAGCATTTGACAAAATTCAACATCCATTCATGATAAAAGTCTTGGAAAGATCAGGAATTCAAGTCCCATACCTAAACATAATAAAAGCCATGTACAACAAACCAGTAGCCAACATCAAACTAAATGGAGAGAAGCTGGAAGCAATCCCACTAAAATCAGGGACTAGAAAAGGCTCCCCACTTTCTCCCTACCTATTTATTCAATATAGTACTTGAAATCCTAGCCAGTGCAGTTAGAAAACAAAAGCAATTGTGATTAAGAAAAAAGAAACCAAAACAAACTGCATGGTACTGGTACAGCAACAGACAGGTAGACAATTGGAATAGAATTGAAGACCCAGAAATGAACCGATACACTTATGGTCACTTGATATTTGACAAAAGAGCTCAAACATTCCAGTGGAAAAAAGACAACATTTTCAACAAATGGTGCTGGCACAACTGGATGTTATCATGTAGAGGAATGCGAATTGATCCATTCTTATCTCCTTGTCCAAAGCTCAAGTCTAAGTGGATCAAGGACCTTCACATAAAACAGATACTTTGAAACTTATAGAGGAGAAAGTGGTGGAAAGCCTTGAAGATATGGGCACTGGGGAAAAATTCCTGAATAGAACAGCAATGGCTTGTGCTGTAAGAGCGAGAGTGGTCAAGTGGGACCTAAAATATTGCAAAGCTTCTGTAAGTCAAAAGACACTGTCAATAAGACAACAAGGCCACCAACAGTTTGGGAAAGGATCTTTACCAGTCCTAAATATGATAGGGGTCTAATATCCATTATATATAAAGAACTCAAGAATAAGAACTCCAGAAAATCAAAGAACCCTATTAAAAAATGGGACATAGAGCTAAACAAATTCTCAACTGAGGAATACCGAATGGCTGAGAAACACCTGAAAAAATGTTCAACATCCTTAATCATCAGGGCATTGTAAATCAAAACAATCCTGATATTCCATCTCACACCAGTCAGAATGGCAAAGATAAATAAATTCAGGTGACAACAGATGCTTGCAAGGATGTGGAGAAAGAGGGATACTCCTTCATTGTTGATGGGATTGCAAGCTGCTACACCCACCCTGGAAATCATTCTCATGGTTTCTCAGAAAATTGAACATAGTACTACTGGAAGATCCAGCAATTCCTCTCATGGGCATATACCCAGAAGATATTCTAACTTGTAATAAGGACACATGCTCCAGTATGTTCATAGCAGCCTTATTTATTATAGCCAGAAGCTGGAAAGAACTCAGATGTCCCTCAACAGAGGAATGGGTACAGAAAATGTGGTACATTTACACAATGGAGCAATACTTAGCAATTAAAAACAATGAATTTATGAAAATCTTAGGCAAATGGATGTATCTGGTGGATATCATCCTGAGTGAGGTTACCCAGCCACAAAAGAACACCCATGATATGCACTCACTGATAAGGGGATATTAGCCCAGAAACTTAGAATATACAAGATACAATTTGCAAAACACATGAAACTCAAGAAGAAGGAAGACCAAAGTGTGGATACTTTACTTCTTCTTAAAATAGGGAACAAGCCGGGCGTGGTGGCGCACGCCTTTAATCCCAGCACTCGGGAGGCAGAGGCAGGTGGATTTCTGAGTTCGAGGCCAGCCTGGTCTACAAAGCGAGTTCCAGGACAGCCAGGGCTATACAGAGAAACCCTGTCTCGAAAAACCAAAAAAAAAAAAAAAAAAAAAAAAGAATAGGGAACAAAATACCGATGGAAGGAGTTACAGAGACAAATTTTGGAGCTGAGATGGAAGGAAGGGCCATCCAGAGAGTGTACCACTTGGGGATCCATCTCATATATAACCACCAAACCCAGACACTATTGCATATGTTATAAAATTTTTGCTGACAGGACCCTGATGTAGTTCTCTCTTGTGAGGCCATGCCAGTGCCTGGCAAATACAGATGTGGATGCTCACAGTCATCTATTGGGTGGCACACAGGGCCCCTAAAGAAGGAGCTAGAGAAAATACCCAAGAAGCTAAAGGTGTCTGCAACCCTATAGAAGGAACAACAGTGAGTTGTTCTGAGTGAATTGTTTCTGATCTCTACTTTTTCTTGTGTGTAGTACACTACACATATATTATTTATTGATAATGATTGGCTTAAATTATTGGTTTCAAAATAATATTCATTTATTGAAAACCCTACTTTGAATGTGAGTCCTGTGTTGGGCTATCTTGTGATGTGCAGGATAATTACTATCTTCTGATGCTGGGCAGCATCAAGGCTATATGCTTTAATCAGGAGAGGAACCATCTGGTAGTCTGGGAAAGTAGTATTGTCAGGTTGATTCAAACCATTTTTGGCTTATGATATTTTCAGTTTATAGTGGGTTTATTAGTGTGTCATATGTAGCATTTGCAAACAGTATGATTTCTTCTGAAAAGTCTAAAATATGATATTTGTTTTTACATCAAGGGATTCTCCAGGAGTTGGCAGAATCGCTGTTAATAAAGTTGCAGAGCAGAACAGGCAGCAGTCTAACTCTTAGGTCTGTTCTCTGACTTTTGGTTGTTATGTTAGCTACTTCTCTGGATAGATGGACAACCCACTCGACAGAAGCAAATGACAAGAAGAGTTAGTTTTAGCATATAATTTCAGAGTATGGAAGGGCATTGGCAGTGTTCCTGGCAGTGAGAACCAGTCATATACTTGGCTGTGAGAATGTAAGGTGTGTTTCTCACAGTTTGATGGCTGATCATAGAGTTGAACCCTCTATGTAGACTGGGCGTCTAATAACCTTCTAAGCTAGCTCTTGCAACTCTTGCCTGCCAGCTGGTCTTCAAATCTCAAAGAAGCACTGCCCACTGGAGACCAAGTGTTCAGACACAGTTCAAACCCAGATAATATAAGCAAGTCGTGGAAGTAGTCATACTGTGGCTGGGGCTTTCCAATAGTTGCTAGTGATAATGGTGACAGCAGCCTGATATTTTAGATAATGGTGACATCCACTGATATTTCCTGGAACCTTGCTGTGTGCTACACAAAGTACCAGCTATAATACTTCCATTCAATCCCTCCATCATTCTATGAGTTGAGTAATTTTTCACTGTGGGATTTAATAGATAAGGAAACCCATACTTGGAATCCTGGCTTCTCATGAGTCTTTATCTCAGAACTCAATTCCACCTCCAGGATGTTCCTGTGGTTGTATGTGTGTGGGTTTAGTGGGCATTTCCAGATCTGTTGGAGGAGGTATGCAGAGAGTAAACTTTGAAAGGCTTCCAAACAACCTACCACAACACCATATTTTCTCCTATTATCTTTCTTAATTTCTTTAATTGACTTCTCCCTAGACTTGGCTTATATCTAACTGTCTGGAAAAGAGACATCATTTACCTCAAACAGGGCAAGGAAAGCAGATCTTAAGGAATCATTTTTTGGGGGATAAATATGCTAAGAACAATTATTGACAAAATTTATTCCTTAAAAATGCTAGTTGAAAGTCAGTAAAATGATATTATTTGGCATTTGGGTCAACAGGTTCCAGACCTATTGTTAGCTTCTCATCTAAGAGTTAGTATCTTCACTTTAGACTCTGGTGAGACTAAGAGAGCTGGGACATACAGGTCACAATGTTTCCAGCAGTATTTACTTCTGTTTTATTCTATCATGAAAGTAGTACTTTATTTAAACACTTTAAAATCAAATGGCATTTTCAAACTTACAGCCCTGGAATGATCAGTACTAGATATTTGTAAGAGTCAAGAGTACCTTGGAGAGCTGAAGGGGTCTGCAACCCTATAGGTGGAACAACAATATGAACTAACCAGTACCCCCAGAGCTCGTGTCTCTAGCTGCATATGTAGGAGAAGATGGCCTAGTCAGCTATCATTGGGAAGAGAGGCCCCTAGGTCTTGCAAACTTTATATGCTCCAGTACAGGGGAATGCCAGGGCCAAGAAGTATATATATATATATATATATATATTTACCTTGGCAAAATTCCAAGCTTGTGGCTGTAAACTGCAAAGGCTACAGAGATCAGTTTGTAAAAATGAGCAAAACAAGCTTCAAATTTTTTTTTGTTTTTTGTTTTGTTTTTTTCGAGACAGTGTTTCTCTGTATAGCCCTGGCTGTCTTGGAATTCACTTTTGTAGACCAGGCTGGCCTCGAACTCAGAAATCCGCCTGCCTCTGCCTCCCGAGTGCTAGGATGAAAGGCGTGCGCCACTACGCCCGGCTACAAGCTTCAATTTAAAAGACCACGGTAAACTATTGGCTGCTAACTATCAGCTTCAGTGGGAGGCAAGATAGAGAACAGGGATGCTTGTGACACAATGAAGTGACTATNTTTGTAGACCAGGCTGGCCTCGAACTCAGAAATCCGCCTGCCTCTGCCTCCCGAGTGCTAGGATGAAAGGCGTGCGCCACTACGCCCGGCTACAAGCTTCAATTTAAAAGACCACGGTAAACTATTGGCTGCTAACTATCAGCTTCAGTGGGAGGCAAGATAGAGAACAGGGATGCTTGTGACACAATGAAGTGACTATGTGGCTCCCTTATGTCCAAACTGGTGGTGCTCTTGAGGAAGTTAGACTCTGGTCTGTTTATCTTGGTGTTGACACTGGGTCTCTTCCTCCAGTGCTTTTTGCCATAATTTTTTGAGACAAGGTGCTTCACTGAACTTGGAGCTTTGCTGATTCCACAGGACTCACTGGCTGGTCAGTTCCAGGGATCCTCTTGTAGCTGTCTTTCTGGTGCTGGGACATGTGAATGCTCTGGGATCTGAACTCTGATGTTCATGCATATGTGGCAGTCACGTGCCTGACTGAGCCACCTACCCAGCCCTGAATGAACATTTTAACTGTATTGTACTATCCTTAAAATGAGCCCTGTGATGTTCTTCACATCTGCATTAGAACAATTATTGCCCTAGGCCAGAATAACTTAACAAACTTTTACTGACTGAGCTATGTAATGAATTTTTAGGAACTGAAATTTCAAAAAAGAAAGCTTAAGCAAGAGAAAAATTAATGAAAAGTATAAGAGAGAAAAATGATTTTATTTTACTTTTTTAAAGATTTATTTGTTTATTTATTTACATTAAAGGCAGGTTTATTGGGAAGCTGCACTCCGATGGACAAGTTCAGTGGCTCCAAGGACCTAGGCCAGAGAAGTCACACTGGGGAAAGGGGTCAGGGTCAGGGGGCGGGGAGAGGAAAGAAAGGGGCAAACATCTGCAGAGAGAAAGAGAAGAGGAAAAGAGAGAGATCGGGAGAGGAGGGAATGTGGAGAAAGGGAAGGAAGGAGGGAGTGAAGGAGAGAGGAGAGTGAGAGGGAAAGGTTTATTTTAAATGTTAGTACACTGTCACTGTCTTCAGGCACACCAGAAGAGGGCATCAGACCAAATTACAGATAGTTTTAAGCCACCATGTGGTTGCTAGGAATTGAACTCAGGACCTCTAGAAGAGTAATCAGTGCTCTTTAATGCTGAACCATCTCTGCAGTCCCTTTTATTTTACATTTAATATTTAAATGTAAAGCTATATAACTCTGCTGGTAATACTTTCATTTCTTTCCTTTTGGGTTCACCTTCACTATTGCCATCTCCTGTTGCACATCTCTAAAGTCCTGTGTCTGATGCATTATGTTCCAGTCCCATGCTGACAAGAGATGGACACATCCAAGAAAACACTGTTTTTATTTAGGGTTTTGACTTTTTGGGGTCAAGTAGAGAATGATAAATTGTTTTATTTTCATCAACATTTTTTAAAGATTTATTTATTATTATATATAAGTACAGTGTAGCTGTCTTCAGACTCACCAGCACAGGATGTCAGATCTCATTACGGATGTTCGTGAGCCATTATGTGGTTGCTGTGATTTGAACTCAGGACCTTTGGAAGAGCAGTCAGTGCTCTTAACTGCTGAGCTATCTCTCCAGCCCCCATTAACATTTTTTTTTTATTTCATTATGTGTATGTATGTTTTGGCCACATGTATGTCTGTCTACCACATATGTGCCTAGAGCCCATGGAGGCCAGAAGAGGGTGTGAAAGCCTCTGGAATGGGCATTACAGAAAGTTTGGAGATAACATATGAGTTTTAGAAACTGAATCTGGGTCCTCTGGAGGATCAGCCTGTGTGCCTAACTGCTGGCCCATCTCTATAGCCCCTTATCTTCAAATCCAGAGATTATGACTAAAATTATCTGTCTCTGAGATGATCATGAGGTTCAGTTAGAATTAATAATTACTTTGAAACAGGAGTAAAACATGTTGTATTCAGTAGGTGAACACATGTAGAAAGTCTGTCAGTGACGTAACAAATGCTTTTAGCCCAGGACTATGCAGAAACATAGATGACTATCCTTGGGGAATTTGGCACTTGATTGTTTAGATGTCAGTGCAATTTAAGCTTTTATCTGAGTAATCCAAGTGTTGTATATTCTTTTGCAATGACTTTTAGATTGATCAGTATCCTTGAGGATTAGCCTTAAATGGTACTGAAGTACTTAACAGATGGTTTAGTATTTCCAAGATTTTGTAGTTTTGTCTGGATGGAATGTTGCCATGGTAGCTGAGGGACAAATGATTATCTCTTTTAAAGATGAAAAGATGCGGTTTATATTCATTAAACAGGTGCAGTTCAGAGGATGAAGATATACAACCCATTTTTTTGTTTTGTTTTTAATAGCTATGGTTCAGGGCATTACAAAAGGAAACACACTACCAATTTACTTGGAATGGACAGCACATCTCCCCACAACAAAAGGATTGTCTGGCTCCAACTGTTAACAAGATTGAGAGCCCCTTCCATCCACAGATGGACCAGAAGACTGTGTCATAGCTTATAGTCCATGTTGCTTGTCAATATTTTGAGAGACAGAACATACTAAAGAAATTTATAGGTCATAGTGTGTGCTCAGAAATGACTGTCATCTACTGCAGAACAATTGTTTCTTTGTTCCACAAGCTTAATGAACACTGTCTGTCTACCTGTCTGCCTATCTGGCTGTCTGTCTTATTTTGAGACAAGGTCTCATTGTATAGCCCTGTCTGTTCTGGAACTCACTATGTAGAGTTGCTAGGAAACATCATATTTACTTGAAATATGATTTCAAGACAAACTATGGTTTCTGTTCTAGAGTATTTGGGTATTTGGCAGTCATTTGGTCAGTCAACAAAATGAGCCTCTCAGTTCTAGAGAAACAGCTGATAGTATTTTTTGGCAGTGATAGAATTCATGCTTGCAAGTGAGTGTTGAATTTTAGGAAATGAGTTTCCATCTCTGGGAGTTGACTGTTCTCTAATACTTTTTGAATTTTTTGACCAGCTAGATACTGATATTCACACGTGATTTTTCAATAGTATGTAGTGACATATGTCAATATTTAGGAAATAGATAAAACTATCATTAAACTGACACTGAAAATTTACACATTCTCACATGAATATAAAATCCCTTTATGGTAGACCAGTGGATGTTAAAGTTTTAGTGATTTTGCTGACTATGTATGGGTTCAGTATATTTCTATTTTAAATATACATTTTAGTAGGTTGTATTTTCTCTGGATAATCCCACTGAAACAACACATCACAACAATTTTAGCACACATTACAATCCAGCTGTCTTCTTTTAAGGTAGTAATTAAAAAATTGCAAGCATCTCAGGCTGTATACATTTAAGATGAATTTACTTATTTATATGTGTACCTAAGTCTATGTGTGTCTGTCTGTGCAGGAAGGTTGCACGTAGGTGCTAATGGGGTCCAGAAGAAGGTTTTATATGCTGTGGATGTAGAGTTATAATCTGTGAGCTGCCCAGACTGGGTGTGGCACCTGAACATGCATACTCTCAACACTGAGCCACCCTGTAGCTTCAAGTACAAAACTTCTTACAAATTATTTTGAATAAAAAAGCTAGTATCTTTCTAAAACGGAAAAGATGTTATTTATATTGAAATATAAAGGGTTTATTATTAATTTTAAATATCTTAAAAATCTATTAAGTTAATAATTGTTATATTGATTCTGCTTTAATTGGTAATATGTTAGATATTGACAGACATATACAGAAAAAAGCTCTTTGGGATTCACTATTGCCTTTGCAAGTATGAAAGAAAACAGCTGCCGAGAACAGTGCCTGGTCCGTAGCAGAAACACTGCTGAATTTCCTGAGCAACTTGTTATTAAAGTACCTTCTAGATTTCAGATGTTGATACCATCATATGAAAACATGTGGGAAAGGAAGAGCACCCTCTCCAGAGCTTAAGATGCAGGAAGGGAGGCCAGTGACCAGAGGAAGGATTTACAAAAACTGTGTTCAGGAAGCCTATTGCAAGGTGAGCATGCCTACTGTAAAAGTCCCAAGTCAGAAAGTTTTCTGACACTACCATGACACGATAGTGGGAAATCCCATAACTTGTGTCATGTAAATAATTATTAAAAGTGTGTGAAATTATCTTCAGTCTGTGCTTGCTAGTTATGTGCTTCCCATAAATTAGCTTTATGTTCAGTCACTTCAGTGTATTTCACTCTGTGTGTGTGCAAATATTCAAAAATCTAAAAAATCTAATACAACAACAACAAACAACAAAAACTCCCCAGTGTGAAGAACTTCCAGCTGTAAACATTTCAGATGAGGTGACTTGAGTGCGTGAAATGTGAAAGATTTTTGGGTGCAGTAGTTTTTAAATTTACTTTCTACATTGTCTGCTATGTTCAGCATAACTTCTTTAGACCATTTATGTACCTACTATATAAAAGGTATATAAAAGGCTCCATGCTCTCACTTCCACTCTTCCCACCAGACTGCTCAGGCTCTCCAGGGACCAAATGTGTTTTCTTCTTCTTGCTTGCTTGGTGTTCAGAAGTAGGTCCCCTCCCTGTCTGTAACCTTCTGCCCTGGTGTTGGGACACTATTCTCCTACCTTCACTTTTCTCTTATTGGAATTCTTGTCTCCTGTGCCTTTTTCTGACATGCATTGCATGGTGGAAAGGCTCTTGGTTCTTTCCTGCAGCCTTTTGCCATCTTCTGCATACTTTCTTTTATGGACTGAGACTGGTAGTCTCCTTTGTCTCCATCCTTTTCCAAGTTACATCTTCAGGCCAGTGACACTAAGAGCTGATCTCACCAGAGAGAGTGCAGGAGAATCTTTCAGAACCCCAAATGGTGTGCCAACTCCTTGATCAGGATCTCCTTTTGGTGTTCAGTAGACATTTCAAACTCCACATGGTCTCAACAAGCTAATTTTCCTGCTCCCAGATCCCTCTTCCCTTGAATTTTCTCCATTACCTGAAAATAACACCATCAACTAGATGTTTGAATCAAAGCAAGTTTCTGTGATTTACCAAGATTTTGTGTATGCTCTCAGAAAAACAAAATAAATTTTGTTGATATCCCAAAGAATTGACATATGATAATGTTTCAAGTTTAAAAGGCAAAAGGAAAATATTTGTCCTTAATATTTTTTACATCTATTTTCATTGAATGAGTAATTTTTTTGTACAACAGTACGATCCCTCTTGAAATTTGTCCTTTTCATTTCTACATGCAAATTCCTTCCTCATTCTTCATAGGCACATTTCCATATGTGAAATATTCATGGGAGTACCAAGATTTAATACTTACATGATATTGTGAATTTAGGTTGACATTGAGTGGCTAGAATCTAACGTGTAAAACATTAAAACTTGTGAGACTTTTCAGAGAGATGCAGGTCTAGTTGGTGAAAATAATAGGAAAGGCAAAAATGAGCTTAAGGAGGTACGTTAGAGCCTTGAAGTTTCTAAATACGAATGAATGCCAAGAATGAAGCCATGTGGGCTTTGCATGCTATTGGATGGCAGCAACACAGTTGGGGAACCGATTCTTGTGTTTTTCTCATCTACCTAATGAGTCTCTTCCTTCTCTTGGTAGCAATATCTATGATATTTTAGTGTTATTAAACTTTAGTTAGCATTTGAAATTTGACATTTAATATAAGCTTTTGCCTAGCTTATAGTTAGAATAAAACAACATGGATAGATAAAGAGAAAATGAAGCATGTGCTCACAGCTGGGGAAAGATAGTCCATACTGTGGGGATCTCAGAAAATGTTGGGTTGGAAGCACTTTTGGAATGTGGAAAAGCAGAGCATGTGCTGACACACACGTGAGCTGCAAGGTCTTCGGAGAAGCATCTGGAAGCCTCACCTTCTCCAAATGTGATTTGTCTCTCTTGTCTGAACACCTGCTTACATTCCCACAGTTGATGAAACCTAGATTGTGACTCTCCATGGAGGCATCTCCTGGCTGGATCTATAAAACTCTAAGTTGCTGGGTAAAGGGGTCACACACAGAGATGAATATTTGACGTTGAATTGAAATAAAAGGTGAAATGAGAGAATCTGTCTTGCCACTGCAGTTCACTTGATAAAACTTCTCTCTGTTATTGGGAGCCTTTGGAAAGATCAACAAGGCAGCAACTATCAGAAGGTAGGCTCTGGATCTGATTTATCAGAGCCACCAGAGTCCTGTTCATAGTGCAATCAAAACCAGTCTTTCTCAGGGCTCCAGGAAGAGTCAGGAGCCTTCGTTTAGACTCTCCATGTCTTAAACACAACACAATGCATGTCAGCCATGATCATTAAATGCTGTTTTCTAGGGCTTATTTGGAACATATTTGTGCCAAGGCAGGAAGGATCTAATTCCAGTGGAATTATGGAATTGAGCAAATGATAAATGCTGAGAATTTTGTGTGAATTCCTTTACATGCCTTTGTGACTGACTTGTTGCTACTTCCTTACTTGCTCTGAGAAGGCTTCGTGTCCAGGCATTAAACTCTAAGAAACCTATGGATAGAGCCTGTTAAAGATGTATTCATGTTGATCTTCAGGACAGAAGACTTAAAAAAAAATACCAGAGTTTTCATGATTGCACATCCCCAGTAAGCCATCGAAAGTCTGCTTCTCCTGTTGTATAAAAAAGGGACTTGGGGAGTGACTGGGCAGGACTGCTTGTGTGTTCCTGGTTCCTTCCCTATTGCAGCAGGTTCCCCAATGTCACTCAGGACAGAAGATAAAAATGTTAGATGGCTAGGTGTCATACTTGATTAGTTTACATGTTTTCTTCCAACTCTTATTTTGGCTCAGTTTTACAACTTCCAGGATTTCATTTCGTGTTTGAAGAGTGTGCTGGGTCCTGTTTATGAAGAAATGTTTATAATTGCAGAGATGAAGTTTAAGGTTTGCTTGCATGAGACATTACCTGTTTACCATGTGGTCAATGTGAAATGTAAACAAGGCAAGAACAACATTCTTGTTACTGTAAAGCTAAAAGTAAAAAGCCGAGGATCATGCTGGGATGAGGATTTGGAAAGTATTCAAGAGAAACAAATCTGAAATTAAACTGAATAATACTAATAAAATGAGTACTTAAAGCTATAAGATTCAAATGTCTTTTTCCTCTAAGGCCTACTATGTATAACTGTAAAAATATTTCAAATTATAAAAATTATCCACAAGCTATAAAGTAGTTAAAAATTATAATGTAGCTTTCAATAAAATTAAAGTTATGCCCAATACTTTTGTATTTGTTTTATTTAATTTGATGACTGCAAGAGAGTTGAGTTCTTATTTTGTAGCTAGGGAATCTGAGATATGAACTGGATGAGTCAGGAACAACAAACAGTGCTGAAGCTGACGGCAGGGAAGATCTGGGGGCTTCCTTGTGTGATTTGGTTTAAATAGGCTTTGTTTTTAAAACAGAAGTGATAATGTGCTTACAGGCAAAAGTTCAAAATGTTGAAATATACAGAAGTCCCATTCCTGACCTCTAGGCAGATGTAGCTACTGTTTGCAGTTTTGGAGTATTTTGGCCATTTTTTCTCAGTGTTTACATACATTGATATGATATATGTAACATTGATATGAATATGTGTCTATAGATATATTTATACATGTACACACATGTACACATATATACATACATATATTTACATGTCAGTATGCCACTTTGTGAGTTATTTTCACCAACTTTTCATATCACTCATGTATACATATGTGTATAATTATATACATATATGCATATATATGGGAATTGTTTTCAGTACATTAATGTCTGACTGGGCTTTTGCCATCAAAGTTTGTAATATGAATGTACCACAATGTATTTTATGATTTCTGTATGGGTGAGTCTTTAGATTGTTTCCAGTTTTATCACTTTTATGACCAATGAGTATTTTTGTCAGAATATATTCCTAGGACAGATTCTTAGAAGTAGAATTACTAAGTTAAAGGAAAGCCCACTTTAAGAGTGACATATATTGTCAAGTTGTCTTCAGGACTGCTTTCCCAGTTGTTATTCTTTCGAGCAATGACTTGAAGGTGATAATTTGGGGAACTTAATGATCAGTGTCTTCATCAGCAGCAGCCTTAAGTGTACAAATATCAAAGATATGATTCTTATTGTAACTTTTATTTTTTAAATGTCATAGTCAGAGGCACCCTGAACTTTATGTGCCCTGGAAAGTTACATACCTTCACTAGGCTCATGGTGGCAGAATTCTAAAGGCAGACAAAGGAGTGATGGTGTGCTGGAGAATCTACAACTGAACAATATCCCCACATGCTCTTATCTTATCTACCATTAAGTAATTTATGAATAATGTCTTGAGAACATAAGCTAAGTAAGATAAGATGATGTACCTATCTCTCCTTTCCTGTCCCTCCCTCTCTCTCTCTCCCTCCCTCCCTCCCTCCCTTCATCATAAAGTACTAAGGTCACTAAGTGCAAAGTTCTTTTTAAACCTTTTAGTTTAAATATAGATCAAGCATTCTTCTGTATGTAGCCTTTATCAAAAGCCTAATTATCATTAAGAATTTCAGTCTAAATATTCTAAATACAATACCCCTCCCTCAGCCCCTTTCCTTCCTGAAAGCTTGGCATTAAACCCAGGGACTTGTGTCTGCTAGGCAATTATTCTATCACAGAGCAGCCTTCTTAGCCTTTTTCTCAGTCTTAGGCCTACCATAGACCAATGAAGAACTCTGACTTAATCCCAGAAACATAATTTTCTGCTTCTTATGACGTATGAGTATGGTGACACAGAGGTGGGAAAGGATCTTTCCTGCAAGCAGTTACTGGCAAATGTGCCTTAGTGTGTTGATGATGTACCTATCTCTCTTTTCCTGTCCTCCCTCTGTCTCTCTCTTTCTCCCTCCCTCCCTCCCTCCCTCCCTCCCTCCCTCCCTCTTCCCCTTCCTCCTAAAGTACTAAGTGAATTACTTTAGAATTTTAGGTCCTTTTGCCTTTTCAGTTGAAATGTCATTTTTCATTGTATTTTGGTCTTACCGTGCTCTGTAACACTTAAAATTTAGGAAGCACCTGATCCTAAAGGTTTACCCTTGAATTCTGAGGATGAGGTGGATGAATTTAATTCATATAGACTAGATTAGTTTTGTCTCTGCCTCAGCATTTTAATGGAAGTAAAATTCTGAGGTAGGAGCAACAAGGAACAATAATCTCACATAATATTGCAAAATTATTATACTCAGCAATTAGAATTTTAACCTCCAGTTTTGTCTGTTTGCTTGAGACAAGGTCTCACTGTATAGAGGTCTGGCTAGTCTTGATCTTTAGACAATCCTCCTACCTCTGCCACCCAAGTATTGGTATTACCGGTATGCTTTGCAATGCCCAGTGGTAAGCTTTAGTGTTTTGTATGGGACTTAATCTCATTCTGCTCAGTACCAAGTCATTTTATGGTATGACCTTTGCCCTCATAATGTCTTCTCTTGTTTCACACAGGCCTTCTTGCATCGAATGAACCAATGTGCAGCAGCAAAGGTTGATAAAAATGTGACGGAGGAAACAGTGAAGGTAAACATGCAGCTTTAGCCCCTTAGCCAAGCTCGGGTATCATGAAGATGACGCTGTGTCCATTAGTTGTTCCTGCAGGGCTCTTTAGTTTAGGGTCAGCTCCACTGTGAGTCCCTGTACCAGTGACTTGTGTTGATAATTTGAAAGAGGGAGCTAGGGATTGGGGAAGGAAAGGAAGAGGACAGGTTACATGTTGTAGGAAATTTGTTTTTTGTTTTTTGTTTTTTGTTTTTTTTTACCAAGCTCATGAAACCATTTGAAAAGATGAAGAAAAATAAGAATAAGAAGACAATAACTTCAGTATCTGTGAGAAAGTTGAGTAAAGTGGCAGACAGTTGCCAGAGTAGTTCAAGAAGGCAAGAAATGGGGAAATGGGAATTCCAATCTTTATAATCTCTAATGAGCAAGATTTGGATGGTCCACTGAAGTGCAGAAAAGATTGTAATACCCCAACACAAAAGTAATACCAGAAGCATTTCTTGTAAAACATAGGGAAGGGGTCCAGGGATGGAGCTTAGTGGTGGTGTGTGTTCTGGGATAGCAATAAAGCCACTGTAGTCATCATAGGAGCCAACTGAGAAACATTGTTGATTACCCAGGTGGCAGAGGGTTGCTAGAGGGTATGTAGTGCTTGAGGGTCTGGGTTCCATCCCCACCCCACCCCACCCTAATATACATCCCCAGACATGTCACACACACACACACACACACACACACAGAGAGAGAGAGAGAGAGGGAGAGAGAGAGAGAGAGAGAGAGAGAGAGAGAGAGAGAGAGGAAAAGTTGTGAAAGTTTTGAAAATAGAAATAAAAAATGGTAGGGAAATAAAAATTAATTTTTTGCTTCCTGTCTATCTGGGCCTGAGCTGACCTTGGGTGCAAACTCTGAAGCCAGCCCTACAACACCTAGAGGCAGCTCCACTCCTAGGCCCTTTAACACACCCAGGAGCAGAGGGTCCCAGGAGCTTGGTCACACCAGGATCTCAAAGTCACAAAGGCAGCTTGACTGCCAGAATCTCAGGATTGCAGGATCCCAGAATCACAGGATCACAGAGACAGCTTGACTTTGAGGAGTTCTGACACAACCAGGATCACAGGAAGGACATAGTCAGGCTCCAGTCAGACATAGCCAGGGTAGGTAGCACTAGAGATAACCAGATGGCCAGAGGCAAGTATAAGAACAGAAGCAACAGAAACCAAGGCTACATGGCATCAACAGATCCCAATTCTCCCACCATAGCAAATCCTGGATACCATAACACAGTGAAAAAGCAAGATTCAGATCTAAAATCACTTCTCATGATGATGATAGAGGATATTAAGAAGGACATAAAAAACTCCCTTAAAGAAATACAGGAGAACACAGATAAACAGCTAGGAGCCCTTAAAGAGGAAACACAAAAATCCCTTAAAGAGTTACAGGAAAACTCAATTAAATAGGAGAAAGAAAGGAACAGAACCATCTAGGATCTAAAAATGGACCTAGAAACAATTAAGAGATCACAAAGGGAGAGAACCCTGGAGTTAGAAAACCTAGGAAAGAGACCAGGAGTCATAGATGCAAGCATCACCAACAGAATACAAGACATAAAAGAGAGAATCTGGTTTGCAGAAGATACCATAGAAAACATTGACACAACAGTGGAAGAAAATGCAAAAAGCAAAAAGCTCCTAACCCAAACCATCCAGGAAATCCTGGGCACAATGAGAAGACCAAAATTAAGGATAATAGGTATAGAAGAAAGTGAAGATTCCCAACTTAAAGGGCCAGTAAATATCTTCAACAAAATTATAGAAGAAAACTTCCCTAACCTAAAGAAAAAGATGCCCATGAACATACAAGAAGCCTACAGAACTCCAAATAGACAGGACCAGAAAAGAAATTCCTCTCATCACATAATAATCAAAAAACCAAATGCACTAAAGAAAGAAAGAATTTTAAAAGCGGTAAGAGAAAAAGGTCAAGTAACATATAAAGGCAGCCCTATCAAAATTACACCAGACTTCTCACCAGAGACTATGAACTAAGCTAGAACTAAGGTAGAAGATCCTTGGCAGATGACATACAGACCCCAAGAGAACACAAATGGCAGCCCAGGCTACTATACCCAGCAAAACTCTCAATCACCATAGACAGAGAAAACATGATATGCCATGACAAAACCAAATTTACCCAATATCTTTCCACAAATTCAGCCTGCAAAGAATAACAGATGGAAAACACCAGCACAAGGAGGGAAACTACACTCTAGAAGAAGCAAGAAAGTAATCTTTCAACAAACCCACACAAACATAGTTCCACTTCTAACAAGAAAATTAACAGGAAGTAACTATCACTTTTTCTTAATATCTCTTAATATGAAAATTAATATTACTAACATATCCTAATTGATTTTGAAAATCAAAAATACGAGGAATTAGAAATTTGTCAACTGGCATTCTGTGGTGTCTCTAATTTTGTAATGGGAGAAATTGTTGTGTAATTGTACAATATTGTACAATCCACATACATTTTCTGCTTCTTTGTACATGACAGGGTCTTGCTGTGTGCCACATAATGGTCTTGAAATCATGCTTCTCCTATCTCAGCCTCTCTATTAGTAGAATTGTTTATTTGATGTTTTTACACTATACTATGGTTTTCAGAACATTTACATATTTACTAACTTACATATTTCAAAATTATTTATATAGCCAGAAGAAATGTAGACAATTAATTTGGGAGGTTGCTTGTATGACAACAGCAAAGAGTGAGACTGAAGGCTTTGCTTCATATTCATAATTATTGTATCAATTTTGAAGAAGGACTATATAAGCTACTCTTATTTTGAAATGAATGCTTTTCAAAATCATCACAGCCAATGAACCAGAATCTTACCCTCACCTAATGTCTGTGCCACCCTCCAAGCAGAACCATTGTTCATTGAAACAGTTGATGAATGACTTCATGGATGGACCATGTTAATACACACACCATTTCTTAAATGAGTATAACCTGTTCCCTGTGGGCTGAGAATGACAACAGTCACTCAAGTTAAATAGCTTTGACTGTAGCAGGAAATCTATATCTAAAAATCGTGCCTACAATTCATTCCTTGGCGCAGCAGAACTGTCAACTCTTAGCTTAGCTACATTGGAGGTAGAATCCTTTGGTGATGTGAGGGACATTGAAATACAGCCTTATTACAGTAAACTCTAATGTCCAAAAATTGTTCTTATTTTGTGTTTGTACCACAGTAAGCCAAGATTTTAAGCTCTACTAAAAACAAAACAAAGAAACAAAAAGTATCTATTTATGTTCATTAAAAAAACTAATAGTGATATATTATTTTAAAATATCATACAGTTAATTTATTTGAAATTATTTAACATTTATATTGAGAAAAACGTATCTATTTTCAGTATTGCTGTAGACAAACATCTACGTAAGACTGTTCAATTGGTTGTTGTTTTATATCTCACAACTTTTATAATACTCATTATTATTGTTACAATATTTTATAAATTTTAAAGAATATGATAAAAAACGAAAGGTATTGCAGGTTTTGAAGGGGGCACTCTGGGAGGAATTGGGCTACAAAAGGGAAAGAAGAATGTGATGTAAGTCTGTGTACTCAAAATATGTTTTTAAATGTTAACAAAATCAGATAAATTGAAATTATGCATCTTTTCTCATCCTGAGGACATAAAACTTAAAGGAAAAAAAATTTTTTTTCTGAAGTAGTTGCTGACTATGCTTAGTGGGTTGTTTTTTGTTTTGTTTTGTTTTGTTTTTTGTTTTTTGTTTTTTGTTTTTTCGAGACAGGGTTTCTCTGTATAGCCCTGGCTGTCCTGGAACTCACTCTGTAGACCAGGCTGGCCTCGAACTCAGAAATCCACCTGCCTCTGCCTCCCGAGTGCTGGAATTAAAGGAGTGCGCCACCACTGCCTGGCTTTTTGTTTTGTTTTGATCTAAGGTTTTTATAGACACTTCTGAGACTATTTCCTTCTAGATTATATATTTAATTTGCAGGCTTTTCTACCATTGGAAATTCAGTTAACAAGCTTCTGGGTTCAAAGAAAACCAACCTGTGGTTGAAATGGCCTCTAAAACTTTCACTGACAGGGACCCTAGGTGGAAGAAAAGATCTGTGCTGCTGTTTCAGAGTGGGCAGTGTTACTAGCCTTCTGCAGTATCCAACTCTGCCATCTGGGTACTGCACAGTGAACCTGCAGTTGACCAGCTATGACTTCTACACACAAGCAGGAGGGAAGGTTCATTCCAGGATACCTTTCCCAGGGTCAAGGACCTCCCTGAAAGCCTGTCAGCAAGTCTGCTCACACTTGTACTTACAGGCATTCTGGGAAGAGACTAGAACTGGCAGGCTAGGATTTGTGCCTACCCCAACTCCCCAGGCTTTTTCCTGAGAGCCTACATAGTGTCCTCATCCCCAGAGTTTTGTGGGAATAGAAAAGTCTAAAAGTCACTCAGGTTGATGTCCTCCAGATATATACATTTGCTCAAGAATTTCATAAATTCATTGTTTTTAATAGCTGAGTAGTACTCCATTGTGTAAATGTACCACATTTTCTGTATCCATTCCTCTATTGAGGGACATCTGAGTTCTTTCCAGTTTCTGGCTATTATAAATAAGGCTGCTATGAACATAGTGGAGCATGCATCCTTATTACCAGTTGGAACATCTTCTGGGTATATGCCCAGGAGAGGTATTGCTGGATCTTCTGAGAGTATTATGACCAATTTTCCGAGGAACCACCAAACTGATTTCCAGAGTGGTTGTAGCAGCTTGAAATCCCACCAGCAATGGAGGAATGTTCCTCTTTCTCCACATCCTTGGCAACATCTGCTGTCACCTGAATTTTTGATCCTAGCCATTCTGACTAGTGTGAGGTGGGATCTCAAGGTTGTTTTGATTTGCATTTCCCTGATGATTAAGGATGTTGAACATTTTTTCAAGTGCTTCTCAGCCATTCGGTATTCCTCAGTTGAGAATTCTTTGCTTAGCTCTGTACCCCATTTTTTAATGGGGTTATTTGAATTTCTGGAGTTCAGCTTCTTGAGCTCTTTGTATATATTGGATATTAGTCCCCTATTAGATTTAGGATTGGTAAAGATTCTTTCCCAATCTGTTGGTGGCCTTTTTGTCTTATTGATAGTATCTTTTGCCCTACAGAAGCTTTGCAATTTTATGATGTCCAATCACAAAATAAGTCCCTTGATATGCACTCACTGATAAGTGGATATTAGCCCAGAAACCTAGAATACCCAAGATACAACTTCTAAAACACAAGAAAATCAAGAAGGAAGACCAACGCATGGATACTTCATTCCTCCCTAGAATAGGGAATAAAATACCTATGAAAGGAGTTGCAGAGACAAAGTATGGAGCTAGGATGAAAGGATGGACCATCCAGATACTGCCCCACCTGGAGGTCCATCCCATAATCAGCCATGAAATGCAGACACTATTGCATACGCCAGCAAGTTTTTGCTGAAAGGACCCTGATATAGTTGTCTCCTGTGAGGCTTTCCCAGTGCCTGTCAAATACAGAAGTGAATGTTCACAGTCAGCTATTAGATGGAACAGAGGTCCCCCAATGTAGGAGTTAGAGAAAGTACCAAAGAGCTGAAGGGGTCTGCAACCCTATAGGTGGAACAATAATATGAACTAATCAGTACCCCCAGAGCTCATGTCTCTAGCTGCATATGTAGCAAAAGATAGCCTAGTCGGCCATCATCGGGAAGAGAGGCCCCTTGGTCTAGCAAACTTTATATGCCTCAGTACAGGGGAACGCCAGGGCCAAGAAGTGGGAGTGGGTAGGTAGGGGAGCAGGGTGTGGGGAGGGTATAGGGGACTTTTGGGATAGCATTTGAAATGTAAAGGAAGAAGATATCTAATAAAAAACTTTAAAAAAAAAGAAAAGTCTAAAACTAAATTCTGCTTTCCAGGTGGGAGTAAGAGATGCAGTGGTGTAGCTCTCTGTCTAGGATGCTGTGTCCTCATGGGCCTTTTAATTTAATTTTTCAAATTTGCTTCACAACTACGCTTACAGTTTTTAGCTATGCATTTATTTTACAGATGTTATTCTCCAATATCGAGGAGATCCTCGCCGTACACAAGGAGTTCTTGAAAGTTGTTGAAGAATGCTTATATCCGGAACCCAATGCACAGCAGGAAGTGGGAACCTGCTTCCTTCACTTTGTAAGATTTTTTTTTTCCTGTTTATTTTCAAATTCTTGATTTTAAAGATCACGTCTTGGCAGAGTTTTGTGTGTGTGTGTGAATTCAGCATGAGAAGTAAAGTCGGACACCAGAAGTTTGGGGTCTTTTAAGGCCAATGAAATCTTGCCCTCAAAGCCAGAAAAGGGGGGGGGGAGCCTCTCATCATCTATTTCACTCAAAGAATAAACAGCCTTTTCTTTTTCCTGACAAGCTAGTTCTTCGCATCCTCTGTAGCTTTGAATTCTAATGAATATTCAGCCTGTTTCATAATGAATGGATTTTTATGTTTCCCTCAAACATAGAACATTTTTCTTTTGAGGCAGAAACTTCTCACTCTTATAATGGCGCTAGGAGCCCTTTATTAGTCAGAATGTTCCCTTGTTAATTGGCTAGTAGCAAACCTGGAGGTGAACAGACCCTGGCTTCTTGTGACCGATTTTCCTCCAGGGTGCTGTCTCAGAAGTATGTTTGCAGTGCTGTGGAAAGAATGAGGGAGAGGAGCTGAGTTGTTCAGAAGAGGGACCTTGTTATCAGTTTTGTGTATTTGTGCAGGGTAGCTGGAATTATGTAATCAATTTGCAAAAGAAGAAGCCCTGCTTAGTGGAAATTGTCTTTAAGAACTAAAGGGCATCCATACTATAAGAACAAAAATTTTTAAATGTCATGGTTGATCCCATTCCATTGATGCTCATTTTCTGAATGCTTCCCCGAACCAAATGGCTGCCCAATGACTTGTCTAAACAAGTAGATGAGAGTATTATATCCCAAATGAAGCTTTGTGCATATTTTCCATGTAGTCATTTATCTTGTAGTTTCTTTATCTTTATGGGATGAACAGGCTCTTTTTGTAATCTGTACTTTATAAAGATAATTCTGTCAAAGGAAAATGTTTCTCAGGTCTGAGTGGATTACACTATGCATTTCTTGGTTGTGGCTGAGAGCTGTAATGTTTCTCAAGTCTGAGTGGATTACACTATGCATTTCTTGGTTATGGCTGGGAGCTGTAATGTTTCTCAGGTCTGAGTGGATTAAACTACGCAATTCTTGGTTATGGCTGAGAGCTGTAATGTTTCTCAGGTCTGAGTGGATTACACTACGCATTTCTTGGTTATGGCTGGGAGCTGTAATGTTCATTCCCTCAAGTCAGTTTCTCTTCACAGAAGAATTAGATCCCCCTGCCAACTGGAGAAGCTGTCATCCCAGGCCAAAGATGGTCATCGAAACTTTGCCCCTGACAGCCATTTCCTTAATACCACATTATGAATCTATCACCCATAAATGTCACTCAGATTTCTGAACTTTACTCTTGTTCTGGCTCATATCATCTCTTGAGGCAAGTGATTTGATAAATGTGCTGCTGGCTATAAGAAATAGTACTTACTATTCTAACTGTGTGTCTTTGAAATTACAAAGGACATCCTATGTTCTGATATTTGATCAATAAATTATTTGTGTTTTTCACTGGGTTCCTTTGATAGTTATTAATCATAACTCCTTTGAGAACATCTTTACGGATGGTAAGAGAGACCAGAGATCGTGATATCAAAAGTCTTCATTTTTGGAAAGAATTCCTCTAACACTGCAGACTGTGTGTGTTGTTTAGTGGCAGTTTAAACCACTAGAAGATCTTGATGGATCACATCTCTGTCCATCACTGTCCTGCCCATTTCCATTGAATGGTCCTGGTTTGGAGCTCTGTAGACTTGTTCATTTCTCACAGAATAAAGGCAGTTTGACAGTAGCAATAGTACTGTTTCTTGAACTTTCTGTCTGAAACATCTTTCTATGAAACAATCACTGGGATGTTATATTGTCAGGGTCTGCTATTATTTTAGTTATTTGTTGGTGGTCTTATTTGTCAATATCCTTCATAAATACAATTGCCAGGACTGGTTAACATGAAATTTACGGTTTCATGATCTCTGCGTGATTTATTACATGCTTCTTTCCTTTGTGTAAAGTGACTTTCTTCTCTGAGCTTTTCCACTACTTAGCTCACTTATATTATTACATTTATCTTGGTAAATTTATTATCTCTTTTTCTAGGGTGTATTTATAAATTGGGAAAATAAATAATATACGTATATATGCATATATATGTAGTATATCTCTTGAGTATATCTACCTTTGTAGATATCAAAGTAGTAGTGGTATACAGTGATTCTTATTTATTCTGCTCTCTAATTAACAGAAGGACAAGTTTCGTATCTATGATGAATATTGCAGCAACCATGAAAAGGCACAAAAATTGCTTCTTGAACTGAACAAAATAAGAACGATCCGGACATTTCTTTTGGTAAGTGCATGTTCAACTGTTACTATACATTGGCTGGTTGAAGTCATACCTGTAGGAATGGATGTGACACACTCTTATGAGTTACTTCTTAGCACATGCAGACTTTGAAGCTAGTCCATGAACAATTCAACATCCAGATCTGGGATGAGCTTGTGTGTGACAAACACTGCCAATGTCCTCTTCTGGTTGACCTGGAATGAGTGTGTGATCTCCTGGTTCCTGGTGAGCAAAGAACTTGGGTCAGAGTTCACCTTTGCCTTACATCATCAGCTCCCTAGAGATCTGCTTATGCTTTAGAGGACTGGAAGATTGACGGTCACAGGAAGGAAGCAAGTGTAAAGACAAGTTGATCTCCTACGTATATACATTCCTTACTCTGTTTTCATGAAAATATCAGGAATCAATGTCAAAAGGCACTTAAAGGCACGTTTTGACAGCTCTGGGGTGTCACTGTAAGCATCTGATTAAGAGATGAATTGGTAGGCCATCCTCCCACAGTCTGGCTTTCGAGCACTTCATTATCTCCGGTTTCTTCATAGCCCTGTTTCCTCATTTGCTCTAGATTACACTGATTTACTTTCTATATAGAGTGGCATTTTCTTTAAAAAAATTCTTTTGGATAGTTTTATTATATAGGGACGGGTATCCTCAAAATTGTAACCCCTCTGCCCAATATACCTCTTAGGTATTGTGATTAGTGATCAGATTTTAAGTTTCTGTTGACTTTATATGAAGAGAAACAGAGAGTAGTTCGTTGGGCCTGTAGTTTCTTTAATGCATAGCTTTATGTCATGTATTTAATTTTACAATCATTATTACTTAATTATATTCCATTGTATAGATTTGCCATATTGTGTTAATCTGTTTTATAAATTGATGAACATTGAGTGAGACTTATTTATAGGGTTTGCCATGAATTATGAGCATTAGTGCACCAGCCGGTCAGGGCATAAATTCTCATTCTCTTGAGTAGAAACTAAGCGTGAAATTGGTGGATCATATGGAGAATTTAACTAAGAAACTGGTTCTGCTTTCCACAATGATCAAGCCATCGCCAGAAACTTGTGCTGAGATTTTGGGGTTTCTGTCCCTTGCCAACACTTGGTGTGACTAGTCCTGAGATTATAGCTATGCTAGTAGGTCTGTAGTATTTCATTATAGTCTGAATTTGAAACTAAGAATGCTTTTCTGTGCTCACTAACCATGCATATAACCTCCTTGGTGATGTATTTATTTAAATCTTTATGAATTTTAAAATCAGAGTGTTTATATTATAGAGACATATAAATGTTCTTAGTTTTGGGAACAATTTCTGTATCAAATATATTACTTTCCAATATTTCTTCCCAGCCTTGGTTTTCTTTTTTTTTTTTTAATACTGCCTTTTGAAAAATCTAAAGTTTTTTTTTTTAATACTGCCTTTTGAAAAATCTAAAGTTTTAAAATTTGATGAGATATAATTTATTAATATTTTCATTATGGCCATGCTTTTCTTGTCATATTTAATAACTCTGTACTTAGGTGTTGTGCTTATTTTATGAGTTTCCTGAATGTTTTATTTTGTAGATACTGTTGTGTTTAGAATTATCTTAGTTTCATTTGGGGTTGATTCATATTTTAGGTGTAGAAGTTTTTTCAGAGTCTTAAGGTATTCTCTTTGCAGCATCTTGCTACCTGAATTTAGGCAGTTTATTTCTCTTTCTTTTCATTACAATATTATCTAGATTAGAACCTGTTGTAGATTGCTGAATAGAAACACTATGGACAGGCATTATCACCTTATTGTTGGTCATAGGGGTAAAGCTTTGTAAGCTATACATTGTTCATGTGAATGATCTTTCTGAAATTTTTATTACATTTGTAGTTTTAAGAGTTTTCTGTATTTCCCTCCCTCCCTCCCTCCCTCCCTCCCTCCCTCCCTCCTTCCATCCCTCCCCCGCTCCCTCTCTTCCTGTCTTCTTTTTTTTCTGTCTGTCTTTCTCAACATTGGCATTGAAGTCCAGGCTCTGTGCATGCTGGGCAAGTACTTTGTCACTAAAAAACATCATATCTCTTACTGAACAACATCCTTAGCTCTTTTTTTTTTTAATATTGGAAGCTATAACTTATTCATATGTGTGTGTGTGTATAAAACTATAAATAATATAAGTTCTTGCTTATACAAAATAATGAAGTTGTGAATTTACTTATATTCACTTATCCTCATAAAAATGGGGTATTGAGTCCAAATATAATTCTCTTTTATAGCTTTCAATTTTCTTCATTTTCTTTATACTTTCTTGTTAGATATGTCTATATCCATAATTACACTGTAGCTGACTTCAGACACACCAGAGGAGGGCGTCAGATCTCGTTGCGGATGGTTGTGAGCCACCATGTGGTTGCTGGGATTTGAATTCATCACCTTCGGAAGAGCAGTCGGGTGCTCTTACCCGCTGAGCCATCTCACCAGCCCTATATCCATAATTATTATGTTCACATTTCTATTTATCATTATAAAATAATTACTTTTGCCTTAAAAGCTATTTTTGATAAAGTATATTTTTCTTGTAGTTATGATAGATCTCTTGATGTTTGAAATTCACTTTTTATCTCTTATTGAGCAACTGTTTATGATGTTTTAAATTCTGTGGTATACAGCACATAGCCAGAACTTCCTTTCCTAGCCATGCTCATTTTCCTGTGTTTTATATTTGCTGCAGACTGTTATCTCGACTCTTGAAGATTTGACCCTGACTCTGACAGCCTTGCTTGGGAAGACTAACCATCCCTAATTTTTACTATACATCATTTTTACTAGTTTATCTGGAATGCTGGTGCCTTCATTTTGAAGGGTGGTTCTATTGATGGAACTCTTGATTGTATCTTTGCTTTGCCTAATTTTGACTTGAACTCCTCTGCTGCACAGGTTCCCTTGCTTCTGATGATAGTGAACCTGTTCTTTGTTTATTGTTTACAAATTAATTCAATTTCTTCTTGCCACTCTTAGTACTCTGTCTTTATCTTTCTATAGTTTAACTACATTGTGATTAGATGAGGATAATAATTTTGCATTTCTCATTTGTAGATAAGCCTTTTGCTTTTTAATAAATGTTGAGACATTTTAGCATGGCCCAAGTGGAATGTGGCTGTGCTTGTAGCTACATGTGAGAAAGAGGTGGGAAGGACTTTTGACCTCAGGAGCTGAAGACTAGCCAAGGCTCCAACTTAAAATAAAATGAATAAACTGAAACATAAATTGTGATGTTTGTAAGTATTATTAAAAACGGTTACCATAAACTGGATGTTGGTGGCACATACTTTAATCATAGCACTCAGAAGCAGAGGCAGGTGTATCATTGTGAGTTCAAGGCCAGCCTGGTCTACAAAGTGAGTTCCAGGACAGCCAGTTCTACACAGTAAAATCCTGTCTCTGAAACAAAACAAACAAACAAACAAACAAACAAACGTACACTTTTTTCTTTTCCTTTATTACCATTTATGCATACATTAAAACAAAATAATAATTATTAGCATTATATTATTTGTGCGTATAGGTGACTTGCCTCCTTGAATCTTTGTCTACTGTATGTGTGGTGCTTTTGAAAGTCAGAAGAGGGTGTGAAATCTTCTGGTTCTGAGTTACAGATGGTTGTCAGGCACCATTTAAATGCTGGGGATCAAATCCAGGTCCTCTGGAAGAGCAGCTAGTGTCCTTAAGCCATGCCCTGCTGAGCCATCTCTCTAGCCAACACATCCATGTTTTCTCCTGTTGCTTTGGAACTGTTTGCTTTTCCCTAATCTATTTTTAAAAATTTTCTATCCTTCACATTGGATGATTTATGGGAACTTGTTTGTAGCTCACTGGAGTCCTCTTTTCATTCGATGTCTGTTTGACTTGGCTCCTCCTTTTCTCTCTATTGAGGATTCCTGTTCTCGGCTCACCCTTCAGTTATCTCTCTGAATATACTTATGATGGCTGCTTTGAAGTCTTTGTTAAATATAATATCTGGCTACACTGAAGAGTTTTTATTGTCTATGATTAAGTAACGTTTTCCTGATCCTTTGTATATCTCATAGTTTTTTTTTTTTAGTAATCATTCTTTTAATATCTATGAGTACATGGTTAGCTGTCTTCAGACACACCAGATGAGGGCATCAGATCCCATTATAGATGGTTATGAGCTACCATGTGGTTGCTAGGATTTGAACTCAGGACCTCTGGAAGAACAGTCATTGTTCCTAACCACTGAGCCATTTCTCTGGCTCATATCTCATAATTTAAAAATTAAAAAAATAACTTGACATTTTAAATAACTTAATGGCAACTCTGGAGTCTGTTTTCCTTTCTCAAATTAGTGACTGGGCTTTTTTGTTTTTGCTTTTTAATTTTTTTCCTCTGTTCTATTCATATTGATTTGCCTAGACTCGATCTAAGTTCCTATTTCTCTGTGATACCTCTACTCAGTTTATCTTCCTTGTTTAACATTGTGAGATCCCCTCTGTGAGTGCTCAACTTGTCAAAGCTACTCATTCTCTCAGGAAAATGCATGTAAGCAAGGTGTGAGTTGAGGGCAGTTGAAGGCTAGGTGATTTGTAAGGCGATTCACACTTCCTCCCAGGGTATCCACTCAGGTCCTTCTTGCATGACCTCCCCCCCCCCCCCCGCCCTTTTCAGCAGCCAAAGATAAATGCATTCTCTCTCTGCCATCCATATGCTTTTAGGTTTCCTATGTTTAGTTACTGGCTAGTATGCTTGAAGACTTCATATAGAAATGTAGTCTCAGACTAACATTATGGAATGTGGTAGCATTTTGGCCATCACTTCTTGGTATAAGATTTTTGCTCTCTGAGCTCCCTTTATGGAGTGTAAGAACTCCAGTGTTTTGTTTAGTGCATCCTGTCTTTAGCAGCAATCACTTGCGATGGTACTTAGTTTAGTTTGCTTAGTGACTATAAGTCCTACTAGAGAAATCACAGATCAGGAATGTGGGATTAGGTGACTCAAAGCGTACTGCAGCAGACAGAATCTGTCTTGATAGTCTATATCCTGAAACTAACTGAACATAGGTTATTGGATGGCATTAGTATATTCATTATATTTCAGGTGTTAGTTTCCTCATTCATAAAAAGAGGCATAATTCATAGAGTTATCCTTTGGGACTTTTATAACAGTTTCTAGTTTGGGATGATGATGGTATTATCTTGGGCCTTTGCTGATGCTGTTATCTCAGGAAAGTTTTGATGTCATTGATCTCCCTGAAACTTATTCAGTGGACATATTTATTTTTATGACCACAGCACAGCTCACTGTGGGCTGTATGAGCCCACAACAATCATTAACCCAGGAAATGCTCTGCAGACATGCCCACAGACTGATAGAGGAAATTCTTCAGTTGACGTTTCCTGTTCCTAGGTGACTCTAGTTTGTGCCAAGTTGACAAAACTCAACTAAGGCAAGTACTTTCTGTACATGCATGAAGACAATCCAAAGTACTGTTTCTGAGGACTCATGTAATGCTGACTGAGTGTCCACCTAGAACCAAGCCTTAGAAGGCAGAGAGAGAGGATTCCCTAGAGCAAGCTGGCTGGAGTGACCAGGCATAATGGTGAGCTTTGTCTCACTGAGACCATCTCATTGAAGAAGGTGAAAGAGGATTGAGAATGATTTCTGACATCAACTTTGGTCTTCCACGTGCACATGTCACATGCATGCTCACTACACATGTAGGTGTCCACAATATGCAAGAATGTATGCAGATTCCCCATCACCACCACCACATGTGGAAAGAAAAACTTAAAACTACCTAGGACAGGAAGACAGTGGTGGCCCACACCTTTAATCCCAACACTTGGGAGGCAGAGGCAGGCAGATTTCTGAGTTTGAGGCCAGCCTGGTCTACAGAGTGAGTTCCAAGACAGCTAGGGCTACACAGAAAAACCTTGTCTCAAAAAACCAACCAACCAACCAACCAAACAAACAAACAAACAAACAAACAAATAAACAAACAAAAACCCAAAAACCCAAAACAAAACTACATAGGAGTTTTCAGGACACTTCAGCCAGAGCAGGGAAAGAGGGTTACCACAGCTGCTAACACATGCTGGAACAGGAAACTCTGAAGCAGTCATGGAATAGTATAAGATGTAAATAATTGTGTCCAGGGATTTCTCCCAGGAAAAATACCATACATACCTTGAAGAATCTTGGCTGCTCTGCCTGTTGTGATGTCTAGATGAAGTGATCATTCCAAGCTAAGTACACATATTGGCACTGAGGCTTGGGTGCAGGGGAGGAGTTGGTACCAGTGCTGTGCTTTCATAACATTTTCCTCTCAGTTTTTGGTCCTTCCTTAAAATTCATATGGAACATTATTATAAAATTGTGACAGAATATTCTGGCCTCGTAGTACAGCTATCCAAAGTACTTCTCTTTTCTGCATGATGTATAAAGTCTACTTCTGTGTGGCCACCATGGAAGGCAATGCAGAAACAAGTTTCGAGCAGGTCTTCCTCTATACATTTGTTCAGAAGACCTGCTCGACCATTTCCTTCAGTGGGTTTTCTCTTTACTGCCCCTTCCTGGTGAGCCTCATGCCTACCGCCCTGTGACTGTTGATATGTGGGGATTTCTCCTTCACATCGCCAATGTGGAGATCCTCTCTGACTTCCTCTGAGATTGGCTGCCACAGTGTCATTCCTTAAGTGCGATCACATAATAACAGCAGGAACAGAATGGCTTGGAATCACCAGGTTAAAGTGTTCCAGTTTGGCAAAGTGAGTCACTCAGAAATGAATTCAAGTTGGCCACTAGTGAGCAGTAAAGCCTGACTTTCACAGTAGAACTCAACTTCTCTGTTTGCTTTTCTCTAACATGATGACTTTTGCAAATTATTCTTTTTTAATTTCTGTGTGTGTATGTGTGCCTGTATGTATATGTGCCTGATTGTCTCTAGGTGTTCAACATGTGTACAGGTGCCTATGGAGACCAAAAGAGACAGCCACATCCTTTGAAACTCAAGTTACAACAGTTGTGAGCTGCCTGATCTGTGTACTGGCAACTGAACCTGGGTCTATTTGCAAAAGTAGCAAGTGTTTTTAACTCTCTTAAGTGCAGACCCATCTCTCCAAGTACAACATTGTGCTTCCTATAAACAAAATATATCTGTTTTGTCTGTTTCTCTATTTTCCCCCTCTTTTCCTTTTTCTACTTAAACCCTTCCCCTTCATGCTCTCTCAAAAGAATATGTGTAAATTAAATTCTAAATATAGGTTCACTTTGGGTTCTATAACCAATGTGAAGGACTGGGTCTTGACTGAACCTTGTAACATGGTTATGTAAGGACATGCAATTTTCACTAATATTCAGCATACAATGTTATGACAGAATAGTTCACAACCTCAGGTTTGCAGCATGTACTTATGTTTATTTTTCCCGCAGAACTGCATGCTGCTTGGAGGTCGGAAGAATACAGACGTTCCCTTGGAAGGATATTTAGTGACACCAATTCAGAGGATATGCAAGTACCCTCTTCTTTTGAAGGTATTTTAATTATGTACAGTGTGTGTTATTGCCTTAATATTTGACTGACTTATTTAAAAACCATATATTTTAAAGATAACAATATTATAAAAATATACCATAATTACTGAAAAAAATAGCTGTCTTGTCATAAATTCCTGTCTTGAATAGAAAACAAACCTTTGGTAGAAAGAGCATTAAAGGATGCTCTTAGTGCTCTCTGGAGTACACACACTTGTTTGAGCTTCATTTAGAGTAAATGCATTAGCTTTATAGGAGACCCCACTAAATCATTATGATTGGCTTCCACAGCACTTTAGCTATAGAGAACTTTAAATACTTCCACTGTTGGTCTATTTTTGGTTTTTCCATACTTTGGTGACTAGATGCTAGTGAAGTTAAGGTTAAAAGTACATAATTTTAAAGCTTAGTCTAATGGTTAGTTTTTTTGTCAACTTGACACAAGTTCTGGCCATCTGAGAGATGGAACGATCTATTGAGAAAATACCTCCATCTGTTTAGTTTGTGGGCAAGTCTGGAGGACATTTTCTTGATTAACAATTGATGTGGGAGGGCCCAGACACTCTGGATGGTACCACCCCTGGGCAGATGATTATGAGTTGTATATATATATATATATATATATATATATATATATATATATATATATATATATATATATATATATGCAAGCTAACCAACCATGGGAACATGCAGTAAGCAGTGTTCCTCCATTGCCTCTGCTTCAGTCCCTGCTTCAGGTTTCTGACCTCACTTCCCCTCATGATCTACAATACGCTGAAACAAACCCTTTCTTCTCCAAGTTGCTTAGATTCATGCTGTCTATCACTGCAATGGAAACCCAACTAATACACTTGCCTTTTAAATAATTATTTTAAGTGTATGGTGTAGACCACATGGAACCAGAGATGATGGAACACAGTAAAAGAGCTCCAATTACAGAGAGTAAACACTACATAGAGACATCCCCCAAATGGGGGAGTGAAGCAGAAAGCCTGAATGGGTACACCTGCCATCTGTAGTGTGGTTTCACATTCCTGTTACTTTCTGTCATACAGTGATGGTTTTGTTGTTCCACCTTCTAGAATCTGGCTCGGAAATATCCAAATTCTGGGGAGGGCACAGGGTTATTGAGAAAGGGGTTCCAAAATCCACAAAAATTCTTCCCTGTCCAGTGCTCAGCCACTGGACAGGGAAGGCTCTTTCTCTGCCTACATCCTGTAAATGCAAGCTTACAGCTGTTGTTAGCCTGTAAGTCTGTATGTATAGCCTATGTAGGAGCACCCATGCTAGTCAGATGGCAAGAAGAGAACTGTGGCAGATGCAGTGAGAAATCACCCCTTTAAGGAGATAGCCCAGAGTTATCAAATTTGGGAGGGGTTGACATTTGAGGATCAGTTTGAGCTGGCAGTTTCTTGGGGTCTCTTGTTTCAAGGGAGCCAGAAGCAGCTGAGGGCTGACACAAGTCTGTTCGAGCCATGTGTCTGGTCCTCTGATTCCAACTGCCTTGAGGGTGGCTAGTGTGACAAGATATTGGCTCTACCAAAGGAGGCGGACAGGCTTATTACCCATGGGGCTTGGGTTTTCTGACCTAGCTTCCTTAGGTGTCTTTTAGGAGATGTGTAGCCTGTTTTACTTTCCCACAAGTCTGGGGCTGTAAAGCACAATGTAGATGATACTGAATTTCTAAGGCTTTCGTCAGACCCTGAGAAATGAGTGGGCCCATTTTTAAAGCTGTAAGAACTTTCTATGCTTACCCCAGCTCTGAGAAAAGATAGTTTTTTTTTGTTGTTGGTTTTTTTTTTTATTTTTATTTTTTTTATTTTTTATTTTTTTATTAGAGATGCTTAAAGTCTTTGCTTAGGCTGTTCTCAACTAACTCATATGACTTACCCATTTATTCTAGTCTAAGTTCTGCCATGAGTTCTGTTGGTCTCTTTCCATCCCAGTCTACTTCTTCCTCTGTCTGATTGGTGAAATCTTCTTTGCATCTGACTCATTTCCCATAGTTGTATCTTCCTGGAAGTCCTATCTTCCTTATTTGCCTTTGCTATAGGCCATTAGTTTTTTTCTTAAAACTAATCAGAAGGTGAGAGAGGGAGTGCTTACAAAATATGATGTAACCACATGAATAACAATACCAAAGTCAGTCTGCACTCAATTCTCTGTTGCACAGAAATTAGCACTTAAATAGTACAAAGGAACTCTTTACACAGGAGCACAAAAAATCACCTCAACATATTGTCATTCTGGAAACTTTTTTTGTTTTTGTTTTTTGGAGACCAAGTTTCTCTGTGTAGCCCTGACTGTCCTGGAACTAGCTCTGTAGACCAGGCTGGCTTTGACCTCACAGAGATCTGCCTGCCTCTGCTTCTTTAGTGTTAGGATTAAAGGTATTTGCCACCACCACCTGGCTTGGAAAAATGTGAATATTCCAAATGTAGGAATCATTTCAGAGACCAATACTCTAGCTAATTATTTTAGAGAAACAACATCCTCTCTACCTCTGGTTTTCTATTTCACATAGGAAAGCCCCTATCCATCCTGTAAAGGTATCTACTAAGACTAGGAGATATTTGGAATTTTGTCCACCAGGTATGTAAGTTAAATGTAGTTGCCAGTCTTCCCCATGGTAGGTGCCCTGTCTCTATTACATGAATCAGGAGATACCATTTTGAGAAATTTTGTTGATGACATAGCTGGTATCTCAAGGGATTTGTTGGCTCTTCCTCAAGGCATCAGAGATTCCTCCCAGAGGATGGGACATTCCTTGGGCCCCAGTGCAGCCTCCTTGTCCTCAGAGTGAGCCATCCTATTTCACTTGCCACTGGGTCTTCTTGTAGGAAGCGGCAGTTGCTCTGGAATGGCAGTTGCTCTGGAATGGCAGTTGCTCCGGAATGGCAGTTGCTCCAGAATGGCAGTTGCTCCAGAATGGCAGTTGCTCCGGAATGGCAGTTGCTCCGGAATGGCAGTTGCTCCGGAATGGCAGTTGCTCCGGAACGGCAGTTGCTTCGGAATGGCAGTTGCTCAGGAAAACCCGGGCTCTCTCTTCAGGCCCTCCTCAAGCAATAGCCCCTCCCGAACGGGCAATATGCTAATGAGGTGTGGCTTGTCACACCAATGAATGGGCAATATGCTAATGGGTGTGGCTTGGTTCACCAATCCGCAACCACTATGACACCCTCCCCCCTTCCCTGGGAGAGTATAAAAGCCACAGCTCTGCTGCTGTCCAGGGTCCTGGGAATCTACTATCAAGGTGCTCCTGAATAAAGCTGACTGAGAAGATCCCGGTGGTGGCGTGACTTTCATGCTGGTCGAGGGAGGTGGGTCGAATCTTCTCCTTTCTGATGTCCAGGGAAGAGAATTGCCGTCACTTGCATGATCAAAAGGATAACATTCTGAAGTCTTAAGAATTTCTTGAGAGTACTTTATAGGGGTCTTTGTTAGGAGGAGGCTTCTTTTCTTCCATGTGGTTAAATAGGCATAGGAGATAAGGAGGCCATATTTGGAATTTGTATAAATAAATTCTGAACCCCCACCCCCACCCCAGGACAGTTCCAGGCCTAAAATGATAGCTTTCAGCTTGGCTAGTTGAGTAGCAGAGTTTGGGGCTATTTGACCTGATTCTGGCACTTTGAAGTCAGCGACTATTGCATATCCTGCATGTCAGATTATTCTTTCATTCATGAAGGAACTACCCTCTGAATAGAAGACTAAGTTAGGGTTTTCCAGGGGCTGATCTGAGAGATTAGGATGGGCTACTACACAATTAATTGTCCATAGGGACTCCTTGAAAGGAGGAGGAGAGATTTTCCTTCCGTTTCTGGCAGATAGATGGCTCAGTTCAGACTTTGACAGGTCTTGAATGCAATTTCAGCTCCCTCCAGCATGAAGACCTGGTATTTAAGGAACCTACTGTGAATTAGATTTACAGTGGTTCTCAATCTGGGCTTTTTACCTCTTTTGGGTTGAAGGACCCTTTCACAGGTGTCACCTAAAATCATAGGATCATAGATATTTATATTATAATTTACAACAATAGTAAAATAACAGTTATAAAGTAACAATGAAAACAGTTATATGGTTGGGGGGTCATCACAACACAGGGAACTCTATTAAAGGTTTACAACATTAGAAAAGTTGAGAAACATTGAGTTAGAAGTTTTTCTTCTAATTTGGAATGATCCAGTGTAATCACACATGTGAACTGTGAGGGGGCGCCTAACAGAAGTCTTTTGAGATTCAGGAATCAGGAGTCTGACAGTAACAACTGCTCACAGACATCCAGATCAGCCAATGGCTACCTGATGTAACTCCTTAGCTATCTATATGACTTGAAGAAATGAACAATGCATTGGGTAACTACACCAGAGCTATTTCCTGTCACTCAGCTATACAGGTCTTTTCTCTGGATATGAGGTTTCTTTGATCATCTCACATAGAAGATCATCTACATATTGGATCAAGGTAGTCTTCAGATATGTTCATCCTATCATTCTTGGGAAAGAGCTAAGGCAAATAAGGAAGACTGTCTCAAAACTGCTACAAGAGCACAGTTAAAGTAATTTCTCCTGCTCTGCATATGAGATCTTCAAAATCAAATAAAAACTGGTTATTGGGTGACTTGAGATATTTAAGAAACTGTCTTCAAGATATTAAGACTGATATGAGATATTAAGAAATACTTGTGGTGGTGGCAGCACAGGCTCTTAACCCTAGCCCTCAAGGGGCAGAGGCAGTCTGAATTTGAAACCAGCCTGGTCTACCTAGTAAGTTCCAGCACTGCCAGAGCTACACAGAGAAACCCTGTCTTGGAGAACAAACAAACAAACAAACAAACAAAGATCTAGCCTTAAGCCAAGAGTATTTTTAGGGGAATCTGGGTAAGGAGAATGTGAGAAGTAGGAACAACTAGATGGGGTGGAGCCACTATGTAACTGATCATACAGAAACCTTGGACTGATTTATTTGTTAGAACCTTGGCTAACACCAAGAATGGGATGTTCTGTGTGCTGGAACGTTCAGCCAATCATCCTTATTTCATTAGCCTTTGGATTATGTCCCTCTCTGACTTCAGGCTTCAGGAGACATTGCCTCTGATCTAGAAAATAGGCAGGATCTTTAAGGTACATAACTACAAAAGTTGCCATTTTAGTCTTCTCTTTAGTTTGTACTTCCATCTGTCTATGCTGCAGCCTTGATCATTGCTTTCCATTGAGATAAGCAGTAGTGCTCTGACCTGGAGAGATAGACCTTAAGTCTAGATTAAAAGTTTCTTTCTAATAGAGGAGTCAGGCAGGGTATAAGGAACTATTAAAAAGAAATGACAACTGTGGAGTTCTCCTCCTGAATATGCAAACAGTTGAGTGAAATATCACTTAAGGGGCTGGTCTAATGCACCCTAAATTGTTGTAAACCTTCAGGACCAGGGACCAAGGGAAAGAGGCAGTGCTAAGAATCAGTCATGAATCTAATCTTATGTTGCTCACAGTCAGAAACTCCTTAAGATTGTTGATCACATTGGAAGCCAGTATGAAACCCTCCTGCCTGCCAGACCTGTCATTGTGGGGAAGGTGGTGACATGAAGGTCAACTAGGCTGGAAGGCACTAATGTTGCCAGTGATTTTCCTTATAGATAGGACAGGGTCTGGGAGGTCTCTGAGAGCATTCCCAACAGGAAGTGGCCTTTTTGTGAAGCAAGCCCTAGGCTTAGACTTGTTTCAGGGGTGGGGTGGGGGACATTTATCTAGTTGGCTTTTGTAGTGATCACTAACTCCCCATGATACTCTTTCCTTTCATGGTTTATCATAAAAAGACTGAGTTTATGACCTGGACAAATAAAAATCCAAAAGCCTGCTAGTGTTTTTTCTGGGGCTGCTACCAGTGTCTGGAGCTTTTTATGAATGTCTGAAGTTGGCTGAGTTAAGAGAGTGGCTTTTAGGATTACTTCTTCTAGTGACTCGGAGTATGTAGAAGCTTCCTTGTCTTCTTGAAGTATATAACAGGGACTAAATAAAGAGGTTAGACAGTAGCAGCCTTCTTAAGACCCTATATCACACAGTAAAGAATATCATCTCCATACGTCATGTGGTCATTCGGATTACAGAGACGGGCTAGCCTTATCCCCCATAGAAAAGTCCTTGTCCACTTTAGTCCTCTGGGCAGTGCTTAAAGAGCTCAATCTAACATTCTCCTCTTTCCCAAAAGGGTTAACATTTGTTTTTAATAACACCATTATATCTCTCCAACATAATTCATGTATCTGCTTCAGTAGCTCAGTAGATTGATCACACTGTTCTGGACCCTCCAGATAACTCTCCAGTTCTTCCTTACTCTGTGTCATTCAGTTCTGCCAGAGTAAAGGAGGAATGGGCAAACATAACTCTTCTCTCTCTCCTGATTCTTACCTAAAAGAAAAACATCCCTTTTGGGTATTAGGATAGTGCATAGATAATTATTTTGTTTCTTTTTGGGGTAAGAATTGCATGGGTATGAAGGTTATTGGGGGCTTAGGTTCCCAAGAGATCAGAATTGATCCTTGGGTTGTTTTTTGCTATTTATTTATTTATTTATTTATTTATTTATTTATTTTCTTACTAGTAGAGTTTTCTTGCTGAAGGTCTTTCTTCTAATTTCTCTGGCTCTTCACATCATCTTTAAAACTCTATAGCTAGCTATAGTCCACTAATGTGGAACCATCAGAAAGTATTGCAGAGACTCTCCTCGGCTACTGGTGGATCAAAATAAACTCCAATTAAATTACTCCCAGACAGGGTTCTTGTGGAATGCTTTATGTACCATGAAGGTAGTCTCCAGATTAGGCCCCTCAAATCTGGTTCTCAGATTTTAACTTACTCCACCTCCAGTATTTCAGGTGTATAATAGTAAGAGGAACTAGCTAGACTCTAGTCGAAACTCTCTGGAAGGGTAGCAGTTAGAATCCAGATTATGTAACAGTCCAATAAGTTTTTAACTGTCTTAATCATGGCTCCTTGTATTCTGACCTAGGAGAGGGGAGTGAAGAGCCCAAGAAGAGCCTGTTTGTAGTCAGACTAGGTAAGACCCTCAAAACAACACCCCCCCCCCAAGTCAGAGAAGACTACATAAGACTACCAAGATCCTATGTAGCCAGAAAAGACTAGATAGGATGCCAACAAGATTCTCAGTAGTTGGAGAAGGCTAGATAAGACACTAAGAAGACTATACCTAGTCAGAGAAGACTACAATTACCAGGATAGAGGGAAAAATGCAGTCTCATTAGGACTAAAGTTCATGAAGTCTCTTTGGAGCCAGCTGCCTGTAGCAATTCTAAGAGATCTTCAGCCTCAGTCTAAGGAGTGAGTGCTTGCCAGCTGAGAAGCCTTCATCCAGAACTCTCTGAAAGAAGTCTCTTCCTCTTAGAAACAAAGGCATTAGTGCTAAATCTGAAAGTGAACCCTCCTTATCAAAGGAAGTTGAAAAATAAAATTACCACTCTGTGCTTTCCACTATACTTTAAATGTAGCAGTGGTGACCTTCCTGTTCCAGAATGAGGAAGGGATGCCATCTAACTCAGTGGTCACCCCACAACATGCTTTTGTGATTTGGTTCAGTTTATCCTGACCTTACTATCTAGATGCTCATCAGAAGGATTCACAGGAAGTCTTTCAAAAATGTTGCTGTCTAGTCAGGGAGATTCTCAGACACAACAGGCACCAAATTTTGTTAGGAGTGAAGAAGCACACACACAGAAGACTCCCCCATAAGTGCAGAGGAGATTCAGAAACCAGATCTTCAGGGAGGGCTTGAAGTTTTTAATTGTTTTGGGGCTCCTTAAACAAAGAAGAGGTAGCTTAGGAGTGTTTGGGAGTAGATGGGTCTGCTAGTCTGCTAGTGTGTGTGTGTGTGTGTGTGTGTGTGTGTGTGTGTGTGTGTGTGTGTGTGTGTTGGGAGGCTGAGGGGTGGCTGTACACCAAGCCTTTGTTCTGGATGGAGAGGCCAGAAGTTTACCATCTGGATGTTTACCTATAGCCTCTTTTCCTAGCTGTCTGCCTGTCATGGTGCTTATCTGCCTTCAGGGTATCTTGCCTTAATTGCTCTCTACCTTAATTTTTTGAGCCAAAGTCTCTCACTGAGAGATCCTTCTGTCTGTCCCAACCTTCTACAGTGGGGTTATAGGTGAAGAACACCACACCTAGTTCTTGACACACCTTCTTGGGATCTGAGATTGGGTCCTCATGTTTATGCAACAGGTACTTTATGGACTGAGTCACCTCTGAAGCTTATAAGAACCTTAATTTTTTTTTAAAAAAAGACTGATTTCTTATTACAAAGTATGTCTAAAGTTGCTTGGTTAAGCTATGAAAAGCCTTATGCTGAAGCAAAGGCATCGACCTCATGCTGCAATTTTGGCCCAGCTTTAACATGCAGTATCAATACAAGCATGGCTCTGTGTGTTCTGATGTTCTGAGAGTCCCTACAGATTTCCAGCTAAGGGACTCAATGGGCTTATGCACCCACAGGTACCCTGATCCCTGATCTCTGTTGGAATACCAGCTATTATAAGGGCCAGAAGGAATGTTAAGAATATGTTATAAACAAGTGGTTGCATTAAATCACTCATTGCTGATTAGGAAGGAAACAAGTGTTTAAATTTAATTCTTAAAACAAAAACAAAAACCCAAAACCCAAAACCCTAGCATCATAGATACATTCTTGTCTCACATGTAAGATAACAGTTAAGAGGCTGTAGGTATAATTTAGCTCATTTTCCTTTGTGGGAAGATTATTTTCACACACACACACACACACACACACACACACACACACACACACAGATGATTTACTTATGCATACAGATAAACTAATGTTGAAAAAGTATGCTTATATTATCTTTGGGTGGTTTTATTGATTCAGAGCTAAGTATTTAAACCACAGGCTCTGGCATGAGTAACCATTATTTGATTTGTTTTTTATTTGTTCTATTTTTGTTGTTATTTCACATGATCTAATTCATGTCTCAACTCTTTGGATTAGCTTGGCTACCATTCCAGGGGCCACATCCTGTCCTGAAGGTTGATGTTCTCATTTCCCATACAGCCAGCTGCTCCCTTATCTAATTCGTAGTTTGTGCTTTGGGGATGGAAGTTTTATTTATTTTTTTTCCTTTTCACTCCAAATATTAAAAGCAGAATAATCTGTAATCTTTTAACTATATTAAAAGGTCTTCTTAGTTGTTGTTTAGAAGTATAAAATTAAACATCTTCACCCACTGTCTAGACTTTTATGACCACACTGCTTCTTAGTTAGTCATTTGTTTCCTTATGGCAGTTGTCATCAACATGATACTAACACAGTTACAAAACCCCTGCAGCATAATTTCAGAAAGATTCCTTTATTTTTCTCAATATGGAGTGGAAAAGCAGGCATTTCATAGTTGTCTTATTATTGAATATTTTGAAATAAACTTTGTCTTGTGTTTGATATGATTTAACATGAAAGGAATACACATTACATTTTTCCTAAGATGAAGTTGAAATTTTTACTCTGGACCTCAAAATCTTAAGACAGACATACAACCTCAGAAGTAAATTAAAGAATTTACTTCTCCGAATTAAAGACCGTGAAATTTAATTTTCGGAATTAAAGTGTGTGAAATGAAGATATTAGCCTATAGTTTCTCAAAGGAAGTTAGAAATAGGGATTTAATTCAGTTTTGAAATTGAGATGCATATTTCTTTGAAGATCTGGTAAAGAATCTGAGACAAAGGAAATTAACATATACTGATATGCTTCTGTTTGAACAGAAATCAGATTTATAAAAGCTAGGCTGTGATCCAGGTCAGGTAGTTGATCATTTGAATCAAGAAACGTCCTTCTGCTTCTAAAATACAGTTAAGTTTGAGGAAAAACAACTGTTTCTACAAAAACTGAGCATTGAAATAATGCTCACTCATCGATTTGACCTTTGGCTTTTGATCTCTATCTTAGTGGAGGTTGTGATGTCATTTATCAGAGTGGCTGTCACAGTCTTTATAGTTTTCATTTCCTGGTCAGTCTGCTGTAGGAGAGCACTGGAGATCAAAGGGTGGTTTGTCTTTGTGTATCCACAGGAATTACTGAAGCGGACTCCACGGAAACACAGTGACTACGCAGCGGTGATGGAAGCACTCCAAGCCATGAAAGCTGTTTGTTCCAACATTAATGAGGCCAAGAGACAGATGGAGAAACTGGAAGTTTTAGAAGAGTGGCAGGCACACATTGAAGGCTGGGAGGTACGTGTCCTTTGCTCAGCTCTTCAGCTTTATAGGGCTGTGGCTTCTCCTCAGTGCATGGAACCCTGGGTAGTTATCTTCCCACAGCCCATGGGTTGTAGTCAGCTCAGAAAGTGTCACCTCAACACATGTGTAGGATGGAAGTCATCTTGACCTGAGACATGTGTGATGGAACCAATCAATACCATGTGCCTCCAAGCTCTTATCCTTCAGAACTGGGGTACCAGAATAACCTTTTTCCTGTCCTGATTCTGTTTAACAAGTTTATAATCTGGATTCTTGAGATAATAAAAGATTGTGTGTGCTGTGACTCTTACATTGGGGATATGATATTGAACTTTATATTGCTAGTCAGTCTATGTTTTGATTTCATTTTGAAACTGAAGGAAAGCTCTATGATTTATTTGATGGTGTTCATCCAGTCAAAATGAAAAATGTTATGAGTTTTATGAGTCATTAAAGAAAGTTTTTTTTTAAAGATAAGAAAGTAAATAAAGATCTTGTTTGAGAAACTGCCCAACGTTTCCAGCTAAGGTGACTGGTGATGTTAGTCTTAATTATTTCACAGGGATAAAATCGGCACTGCTGCTATAAAAATAAGCTAAAATTCAGATTTGAAATGACTGTAACTTAAAATAATATGATCTTTGAGCTAGCAGATTTTTTTTTCATGTGATAAACAATTAGGATAATAAAAATACAAGTGTGGAAACAGGAATGAAATTCTATAGCCAAGTACAACTCAGGCCAATGCACAGATTCATTTTTTCTTTGGGGATTTGTTATTAACTAATTCTTTTCTTGGTTACCATTAGACATAAAATTATATTCAGCTAGATATGCAAAGAAATCAACAGCACTGACCTGAAATAAGTCTCCTATTTGGCCAGCCCCTGGGTAGAATCAATGAAAGTGCTAACTGGGGTCTGATTTAGCTTCCTCTCTGCCTATGGTCTTCCATTTGGAGTGCCCAGGGTGACCCTTCCTCTTTCAATCAGAGAGAATGGTTGTGTGTTTTACAGTTGATTCCTGATGGTAATTCCTTTCCTGCGGAGCAGTTGTCCTGCTGGGATGAGAGAAATAGAGCCAAGTTTGCTTTGGTGGCTTTCTTGTCAGTCAAATACTGGAAGAAAAACCAAACTCTCTTAGCATTGCAGGATTTGCCAGTATAGTCTGCCAGCCTTTTACTACCAGAAGAACTTCAGAGACTCTTTTCAGTACTGTGGATTCTGTTGTAATTTGGTTCTGTTCTAGTATGTAGCTTAAAAAGACAGGTCTACTACAGATAAGAGGGTTTGCTTAAGCTCTATTGCTTTTTTGGCACAGCCATGGATTGCATTATTTTACAAGTAGATCACAGCAGAGGATGTATCCATTAGGCCAGTTGCTAAAATTTGGGTCTTGAATGTCCCTCAATACCCATGTGTGGAAGGCTAGGCTCCCAATCTTTGGTACTGTCTGGAGATGGTAGTACTTTTAGGAGGTGAGGCCTAGTGGAAATAAGTTAGATGACTGGAAAGTGTGCCATTGAAGGGGATATTTAGATGTTGGGACCTTCCTGTTTCTCTCTTACATTTTCTTTACTCCATGAGAATCTTAGTTAGGGTTTCCATTGCTATAAAGAGACATCATGATCAAGGCAACTCTTATGAAGGAAAACATTTAATTGGGGCTGGCTTACAGTTTCAGAGGAAGCATGGTATCATTCAGGCATACATGATACTAGAGAAGCTGAGAGTTCTATATCTTGATCCTAAGTCAACCAGGAGGAGACTGACTCCCTTCTGCAGGCAGCCAGGAGATGGGTACCTTCTGCACTGAGTAGAGCTTGAGTACTAGGAGCCTTCAAAGCTCACCTACACAGTGACATCATTCCTATAACAAGGCCACCTCTCCACCAATAATGCCATACCTCCTAACAATGTCACTTCCCATAGGCCAAGGATACTCAAACCACGACAATGAGGGGAAAAAAAAAACAAACAAACAAAACTATCTCTGAATCTATGAAAATACTTCCACTATAACATACTATTTCATCAGAGACAAAAGCAATGAGGACAAGTGGCCAAGGACTGAGATGCTGGAAGATAAGAAACAAAACCCAAATGTTGCCTTTTTATCCATGGGTTTATTTTAGGTATTCTTTATAATGAACAGAAATGATGTGCCAGCCCTGATTTTACAATATTCAGAGTGCAGCCTTGAACCTGACGAAGTCAGTGAAGCTTTAGTAGTTTAGTTGAGTATGCAGGAATCCAGCAAGGGCTCAACTGTGGCACAGAAGGCAGTTGATGGTGCCCTCTGTTCTTGAGAAGATTTAGAAGAATAAATGAGATATGGCCATAGAATTGAGAGTTTGAGAATGCTGAAGCATGAGGCTTAGCTGAGCCAGCTACTAGATAACTCATGACTAGTTCTTGCGCTGTACTCCGGTCCCCTGTAGTGATGAGGGGAACTATTAATACTTTTGAAGGGGTTAGTAGAGAGTACTCTTTCAAGAGAACTCTCTAGAAGCACAATTTGGACAAGGTTAACTCTACCCTGAGAGAGAACAGGAATGGGTTAAAGAGGTAGTATGAATTTTTAACAGGGTTATTTGGTATATGTGGATACATCTGCCTTCTGGGGAGGCCAAGTTTTGATGTAGATGGTACAATGATATTCACAGAAAGCAGAGTCCTCGGAAGTATTTTTTGTAGTTAGGAACTTGTGGTGAGTGCTAAGAATGAGCTCCAAGTAGATTTCCTTCAGCTCTCTCATGACCACTTCAGGGATATAAGCATTCTTGCATCAGTCACTAAGATGTCTTTGAATAGCACCAAAGTCTTTTAAGTGATGGATATGCACTAATTCTAATTTGGGGTGGAAATTCTTCTCATTCAATTATCCAGGGTCCTATTATCTCTTTAGTCAAAGAAAGGTTTTGTCTGTTTGTTTGTTTTTGAAGACAGGGTTCCTCTCTGTAGCCCTGGCTATCCTGGAACTCACTCTGTAAACCAGGATGTCTGCCTCTGGCATCCAAGTGTTAGGAGTAAAGGCCTGCATGCTGCCATGACCCTGCAAATGAATTTGTTTTTGTTTTTGTTTGTTTTTTGTTTTGTTATGGTTTTTTCGAGACAGGGTTTCTCTGTATAGCCTTGGCTGTCCTGGAACTCACTCTGTAGACCAGGCTGGTCTTGAACTCAGAAACCTGCCTGCCTCTGCCTCCCGGGTGCTGGGATTAATGGCGTACGCCACCACACCCGGCACTGAATTTGTTTTTTACAATAAATTCTCCCAAATAATTTTCCGACCTGGAACTTTGTGCTACTATATGATCATTTACACTTGTTTGTGGAAATTGCATAAATAATACAACTTATTGTTCCCAAATAATTTGAAATGATAGGAAAAGACACGGCTTTTGAGGAGACTTGATGTTTAGTCTAAGCTCCTGTGAGTGCCCTCCCCATACCGCCCCTGGCCAGGGATATACATCAGACTTCACTTGTAGATAGTGTGGATGATTTCAAGAGTTTAATGGAATGAGTGAGCATACTTTGAATATCTGAAAGTTCTGCAAACATGAAGCAATATTTTGAAGCTTTGCTTCAGCAGTAGGAGTTTATCTTTAAGAACTTTCAATTGTATAGTGTATGGAGTTAGCTAATGATAGACTCTCACTTTATTCAATACTTTTCTTACTGCTATGACAAAATACTGGTGAAAGCAGCTTCAGGAAGTAAGGGAATCCTGGCATGGAAGGAATGCATGGTGGGGGAGGCTAAGGGAACTAGTCACATTGTGTCCTCAGTTATAAAGCAGAGAGACATGGACGCTGGCAGACTTGACTGTGTTCTTTGTTTTTCCCCTTTCATGTAGTTCAAGGCCCCAGCCCATGGGCTGCTACTCCCTCCGTCAAGGTGGGTCCTTCATACTCAGTTTAACCTCCAGAAATACCTTTACAGGCATGCTAGACATTTGATTTCAAATGTAGTCAAGTTGACAGTGCAGATTAAACACAACAATTAATTAAGGTACATGAGTCTAAGCCATTGTGCTGGCTAGGTTGATGTCAACTTCACACAACTATAGTTATCTAAGAGGAAAGAGCTTCAATTGAGAAAATAGCTGTAGGCAAGCCTATAAGGCATTTTTTTTTTTAAGTTAATGCTAATGGGAAGGACCCAGACTATTGTAGTTGGGACCATCTCTGGGCTGGTCATCCTAGGTCCTGCAGGCTGAGCAGGCCAGATGAAGCAAGCCAATAAGAAGCACTCCTCCCTGACCTCTGCATCAGCTCCTATCTTCAAGTTTCTGTCCTGTTTGAATTCCTGCTCTGACTTCCGTTAATGATCAGTTGCCATATGGAAATGTAAGCTGAATAAACGCTTTCTTTCCCAACTTGTTTTGGGCCATGATGTTTCAGCACAGCAATAGTAACTCTAATTATGACAGCTGTGGACTTTTCAAATAAGAGTTAACTTTACAGAAATGGTGTAGGTCAGATCACCAATAGAAACAGTGTGAAACTTGAAAATGATTTTGGAGCAACTGAACTTCCTGACTGATCAAGCTCTAACTAAAGTTGAATAGGCTCTATTTTCTTCAAACCTTTTAGCATGACATCCCAAACTCTATTTAGACATCTAAGACTAATAATCTTATTTGAGTTAATTTGGCTACAGGAAGGTAGAATTCCTTGGCTAATGATCAGTCACTCACCTTTAGGAAATATTGATTTGCTAATGTAAGCAACTGAAGGGAATACTTAAGCTTGGTCACTTAGCTCAGGGTGTGGGGAGCCAGGCAGATGACAGAACATCCTGAGAGTTCAGGAGAAGAGCTAACTCACCTATAGAAGGTAGAAGTAGCCAGGTTCCCTTTCAATAATTCATTTTCATGGGAACTGACTCAGTCCATAAGATCTGCTTTAACATTTGTGAGGTTAGTGCCTGTGACCTAATTCACTACTCACCAACATTGTCATACTGTAAGGGTCCATGATTCACAGAAGAATGATATCCCAGACTCAAATAGTATGTAAACACAAAGAGCATTTTATTCTGCAGAAGTCTAGCATGCTGGGGTCTACCATCTACCAAGACAGAGACATCCAAGTGAGCTCAAAGGCCTGATTTAAAGCACATTAGAGGAATTCCAGGGAGGGGTAGGTGACCTCTATCCTAATCTTTGGCTCTATCTCTAGGGACATTCCAGAACCAGTGCTGAGATGTAGGGGGCTGGAAACTGTTGGTGGGGAAGTTTGGAAACTGTTGATGACCTATTTTCCTTGCCTCAGGTCAGCTGATGGGGCAGTGCAGGATCTGAGGTCTTGGAAACAGAGATTTAGGGCTAGTCTTCTGAAGTACCAATGTGAAGTCTGTCATGGAGTCAGCCTAGCCTGTCTTAATATAATATCTCTAGGATATGAACCTCTGGGGGGACAACCATACCTCAGTGACTTATGAGCCTGAACATTTTACTGAAGTTATGATTTTCTGTTGACTTACATGTTAGGATAATTAACGTACCCAATTTCTCAAAACAATTAGCTGATAAAGTTTAGGTTTGCAAATTTACAACTAAGGAAAAAAAAAGAAGCTGATTCTTTGAAGTATTGTTTTCTTACCTGCCCTTTAGCAGTAAATAAAAGTTTTTCTCAGCATTTATGAAGTAACTATGGCCAAGAAAATATACAACCTATGCTTTAACTGCTAATCTTTGAAGTTATCCTTTTTTTTTTTAATTTTTTTTAAATTTTTTTTTTAATTTTTTTTTTTATTTTTTCGAAGTTATCCTTTTACCACCACAGTTTATTATACTACTTCCCAGAAGGGCAATACCCACTGTATTTGAGAAGATTTTCATAATGAACAAGTGAGATACAGCCAGAAAGTGGAGAGTTTCAGAGTACCCTACTAGACCTTGTGAGCTCATATTCCAACAATGAATCTACTTTGGCAAGAAAATCACCAGAAGTTTAGTTAGAGCTGTTGACTTACTTCATAGAACTGGGCCACACTCAGTTTCACCCCACGTTGGGTGGATCAATTATGTGGTTTTAGCTGTAGGTTCTGGATTCACAGTGAGGTATTTTGATGAAGGAGTATCATTAACATGACACTGTTTAGTAATTCAGCTTAAAGTCCTTGAGTCTTGGTAATTATGCTTTCTTTAAAATGCTATTTTTACTGTGTTTATCCCCCAAATAAGGAATTATATAATCACAAGGAAGTAATAAATCATGCTACTGTATTGAGACCTAGGTTCACATTTATGCTAATTTGGGCTCAGTGTACACAGGAGTGTTGATCAAACTGTGTAAAGATTTACAATATCTCCATATGTTTCTGTCCTGTCAGGATAAAAAGAAATTTTAAGAAGAGGTTTCCTAAAACAAGATATGTTTGGAACATAGATAAACAAGTGAATATAATAACACCTTCTCTTTATTAATTTCTACTTTAGAATTTTAGAATAGATTTGAGTTTTTGTTTAACTCTATTTGTAGTTGACTATAAGACCAATACTAGTAGTTGTTTGGTTTCAGACCCTTAGACAAAAGACTGAGGTATGTACTTTACATATCAAAGCAGAACTGGCCTCCAGGTTCTCCCAGCATCCCCCAATCCTTAACTGACATACCCTGCCCCCAATCCTGAACTTTCCAGCCCAGGAGCTGGGCTGCCATTCCCTCAGAGGCTTTTCCTATATAATCCAGACATTTTGGTCTTTATTGTTTTCTTCTTCTCCTTCTCTTTTCTCTGTACTTATGCCCTTTCTCTTTTTCTCTCTCCCTACCCCTTCCCCTTGGTGATTCCCCGGGCCTCAATCCTTGGGACCAGTGAACTTGTCCTAGATCAGCTTTCTAATTAACCTGCCTTTAATCTAATCTAATCTATTTTGAAATGGATCTTTTCACCAACATTGAAGATATAACCTATCAGTAATTATTGTGGAAATATGAGACTATGCTCAATGGTCTGAATATTAAGTATCAAAACCAAAAGATAGAAACTTTGATTTAAATAAAACCTAGCAATTTACCTATGGGTTAAAAGAAAGCAGCCACATTTAAAGCTGAACTTTTCCAGCTGCAGAGACCAGCTGAAAACTTGCATTCTTTTATTTGTCTCTCTTAAATCTGACTCAGCCTGCTCAGTATGTATGGCTAGGTGGCAGCAAACAGCTTACAAGTGCTAGCAGGAAGTGAGCCAGACACTCTGTAGGAGCCCAGTGGAGGTGTTGAGAGCTGTCTGTTCAGCTCTGTGCTGAGCTAAACTATGTTGATGCCTGGGGGTGGCTGATTCTGTTCTCCTCTCAGGTCTGTGTTAAGAATCGAATAGGGTAAGAGAAAGTCTTTAAATGCGATCGCATCATAGAACCTATTCCCACCTACTAAGGCATTGCATATTAGTCTGTTGAGACATTCATTGTTGCTTGACTGACATTTTGGTCTGGGTTTCCTTTTAATATTTTATTTTAATTAAAATTAGGAAAAAATGTGTTCAACAATTTTTTTTTTTGTCCCATCTTCTCCAAATCAGTGGGAAGAGCTTACCTTTTGGTATATCTTAGCGTTTTCATGGGCCCAGAACTGTGGTTTAAATTTTTATATGTATTCTCATTCTCATATTCATTCACACTCATTCTTTTTCTTTCTCTCCCCCCCCTCTTTTGTGGAGTATAAATTTAAAAAAACTGGATTTGGGACCTAAATACTCCTCAGGTTGAAATATTCTTGAAGTTTTAAAATAGCTTTAGTTGTTAAAGTAAACTGGATTTGTGGACCTTAAAGTTACTGAGTTTAAACTACTAATTGTAACATTACTGGACATGTCCGCATCACCCCTCTGAGAATAGCTTGGTCACTTTATGAAGGGGCGTTTTTAAGTTGTTAGCAGTGACATTTAATATGTTCCAATTGCTTTTCTTTTTAACATGACAAAACATTTTAAAAGAGAATAAGGAACAAACACTATTGCTGCCGAATGCCATAACACTAAGATGTACAAATTGTGATTGAGGAAATGAAACCGTTTATACTTTTAAAACAAAACAAAACAAAACAAAAAACAAAACTTCAAATGGAATAAATTATTCATGAAGCCTTCATTGTGGTGTCTCATTCTGTGGGAAGTATATCATATCCTCTTTAAAACTTCTCCATAGTTAGGAGCAGGATTATTTTTGTGTCATTTGCTTGGGGACGGTGGTTGTGAGGCAGGGTCTTGCTATGTAGACCAGGTTGGTCTTGAACTCAGTGATTTCCTTGCTTGTGCCTTCCAAGTTCTGGGATTAAAGGACTACTTGCACCACTAATCTCAGCTCTGAATAATTTTTAAAAGAGAATGCTGATTCTCCACATCCAGTATTTATGATGTGTGTGTTTACACACACCAGCTCCTTTTTGTCTTATAATTTCGTGTTAATTATTTAGTCAAAATAGTTATGTTGAAATAATAATACTGTTTTCCTTTGTGTCCTGGGTGTGTATGTATGATCGCATAATCATGTTTGAATCGTGTGGAAAAAGTTAAATATTAAAAATGAATAATGCATGAAAAAAAAAAAAGAATCAGCTAGAGGCATAGGATCCCTGGTGGAGTTGAGTTAAAGGGCTTGTGAGCCACCTGGCCTGGGTGGTGGGGACTAAGCTCTCATCCTCTAAGTCACCCTCCAGTCCATTTTTCTTCTTCTATTGTCTCCTCCTTTCTATAATTAGATGATATCTTTAAATTGATACCCACTAATAACTTAGGCTTCTTAAATTTTTTTTTTATTCTTGAGATTATAATGAAATAATATCATTCCTCCCTCCCCTTGCCTGGCCCCAAACTTTGTTATATACCCACTTCCTTGTTGTCTTTGAAATTCGTGACCTCCCTTCCTCTTTCTTGTTATTGTTGTTACACGTATATATGTGCAAGTGTGTGAACGTGTGTGTGTGTGTGTGTGTGTGTGTGTGTGTGTGTGTGTGAGAGCGCGGGTATATGGGTGTGTATGCACACATGCACATGCACGTGCACATGTGTATATGTGATTGCGCCTTTCCCTTCCCTGTTATACTTGAATTGCTAGGCTGACCATTTGATATTGGATTATTGTTAACGTGCTCTTAACTAGGGAAGATTTTCCACCCTTACCTGTAGTTGTCTATGGTCCTGTTTTAGCATGTCTGTTGTTGGAGCTTCAGTTGTCTCTGGGTAGACCTACATTCTCTATGCAGACTGGGAAGGAGACAGCATTCAGTGTAACCACTTTGACTGTGTACATGATAGTTGTTAATGAAAACAAAAACAAAACCAAAAACAAGTGAAAACTTAAAGAGCATAATTGCATATAAAAAGTCAGGCAGGACTTGTAGATAAGGTACAGTGGCATTGTGCTTGTAGATAAGGTACAGTGGCATTGTGTTTGTCTTACTTGTATGATACCCTTGATTTGATCCCAGCACTGTAAAGATAATGATATTAGTCAGGCAATCAGACACAATCATCATTTCTTTTCCTGCCTCAGGGGTCCAACATTACTGACACCTGTACTGAGATGCTGATGTGTGGAGTCCTAATGAAAATTTCTTCCGGAAATATTCAAGAACGGGTGTTTTTTCTTTTTGATAATCTTTTGGTATACTGCAAAAGAAAACACAGGTAAGCTCATAAAAAGTCACATTTTGGAATTATTATTTTGATCTCACAGGATCCCCACAGGAATCCCAGAACTCATCTCACCAATAACCCATTTCAGCCTAGCCTGCTTGCTTGCTTTCTTTACCTGCTAGATAATCATGGCCAATGAGTCAGTATCTCTTGTGACTTTCCCCCAACAGCTCTCTCAAGGAGAGGCATATCCTATCAGAGGTGTTGGTGTGTTCCCCCTTTCTTAGTTAGCTTCTGAGCCATTTCTTCCTGTATCTGCAGGAGACTTGGCAATGTGAGATTCTGTTCATGTGTTTTCCTAATTGATCACTCACAGAACATAGTGTCTCTGCTTTGAGCTCTGATCAATTTTCAGTCTGCTTCTGTCATCATCCAGAGTATTTTCAAAATTCTTGTAGATGACACATTGAGAACCTTGGGCCCACATTCCCTTCCCTGCCAACACCTCTGCCACCAGTCCTATGCCAGGACCTGAAGCTTGTTAGCACTAGAAGTTATGAATCTGAACCTCCACTTTAATCATCCCATCCTGAAAGCTATTGTGTCTATCATCAAATCCAGAGCTTTTGCAAAATTATTATCAGTATGCTGGTGTAATGTGATCTTATGGTCACCCAGAAAATTACTGAAAAGTTATACGGAAGTAAAATCTTATTATGTGTATAGCAGATATCCTTAATGCACAATGCAGACTGCACAGTGGCTAGAAATGGGAATAACTTGATAAGTAATTCTCAACCTGTGGGCTGTGACCCCTTTGAAGGTTGCATATCAGATATCCTGCATGTCAGCTATTTAAATTATGATTTATAACAGTAGCTAAAGTACAGTTATAAGTAACAATGAAATAATTTTATGGTTGGGGGTCATGACAACCTGAGGTACTGCACTAAATAGCCACAGTGTTAGGAACAATGAGAACCACTGAACTAGACTGAGGCGTCCTTTCTTTCAAAATTAGAGAAGCCTGTGCATGAATTCCTTCAACTAGAAACAGCCCAGATCATTTACAGGCTTCACCTTAGCATAGGCCTTTGGAGGCCTAGAACTACTTTGAGAGCAGAGTAAACTGAATTCTCCTTCAACATCCCATAATATTACAATCACAAGAACCAAGGGCAATGCATTCATTTCAGGTTTCCACTTGCATTCTTTGAAGACTAATGTGTTAAAATAGGCATCTCTCTCTCTCTCTTTTTTTTTTTTTGATCCCTTTAATGCTATCAATGTTAGGAGAGACTAGTGTATAGATGATTTATGATGTAGCACTTAATGCTAATGAATAAGATGTCACTTAGCTTTGCTTGATGACTTCCTAAGATAGAATCATAGTATATTTAGATTTTTTATTTATCTTTTCTATTCATCAGTTTCCAAAATGAATATCCAGTTCTGTATAGCAATAGTTTATTCATGTTATTGCTGCATAACACCCTGTTTGATTAATCACAGTTTATTACTTTTTCTCCTGTCACAGAATTTTAGCATTATTTCTAACTTTTTGCTACTGTACAGTGTCCTGGTAACATAAAACACATAGTTAGAAGATAGTAATGATAGAATGAATGTACACAAAAATGCAGTTTCATCACACAAACTTGTTTTGAATCTTCATATAAGGCTATTTTCTTGAGAAATTAGAGGATGTTCAAATTTAAGCTACTTATTAGATTTATATATTATAACTCAATATCAACACTCAAGATACAAAACCTGTTCAAAATTCAAAGTGAGGTTATAAAGAAAATTAGTAGGACCTAATCATGGATCATTCTTCTGTGTGTGTGTGTGTGTGTGCATGTTATATGTAGTGTTTGTATGTGTGTGTGTGTGTGTATGAGAGGGTTATTTTTGTGCATTTGTGCATATGAATGTATGTGTAGTGTGAATATATGTGAGCATATGTGTTTTGTCTGTATGTATATATGTGCTAAATGTACATCTGTGTGTTTTTGTATGTGAATACATGTTGTGAATGTGTATGTGTATGAGTATGAGGGTATGTGTGTTTATGTGTTTTGTGTGCTGTGTGAATATCCACAATTGTTTTGCCTATGACCAAAACTGTCGTCAAGAATACGGAGCCATTGTCATGTGATTGCTTTTGAACTAAAGAATGCCAACTTCTAAGAAATGTCCTTTTATGGTATCAGGATCCTATTTTTTATCTTGTAAAACACATAGTTGCATATATATTAATATTCTTAACATAGATTTACAAATGATAAAATGATAGAACTTCTTGATTTTTATTAATTAAGTTAAACAACAGAAATGTGTTTATAGTTAAATATTTGCTGCTTAGAAAAAATTCTATAATAAATATATAGTATAAGTTAAATATGTTTTAAAATATCTGGTATTCTATGATTCCATTTTTTGTAGGTTCCACGGCCTAAATTAATTCATAATAAATAAATAAATAAATAAATAATGGCCTTAATTTCCAATTAAGGGCATTTATTCAGGAGCTGTAGCAGAAGACATTTAGAGGTTGTTATCCAAGTCAACACTAGGGGTGTGCGGTGGTGATAGTTATGGGCTACAGGCTTTCTGGCCAGATTAATTCATCCGTCTTTTTAGTAGTCATGAAGGACTGCTAACTGTGGATAAGGAGTTAGGACAGATTAGACAGGTATTCTTTGTTTTCCATGGAAGGAGGCATGGGAGGGGGAAGTATGCAGAGATAGCTTCCATTTCTATTCTGCTACCTCAGGGAAGGCCAGTACTTAGAAGAAATGAGAACAGGAGGGGTTAGTGGGCAGGCATGATAAGGCTAGCTCTTCCATTATAAGATTAAGTATCTTTATTTCCATGCATTAAATTCTATCAGATTCCAAACTATGTCAACTGAAGTCTGTTGACTGACTTGAGTAGTTTTGAATTTTGAATACTTTTGGAAATTCTTTACTGCTTAATTTAACCTCCCCCCCCCCTACATTTCATTATCCTAATATGTTACTGTGTAAATCTCTGCTACAGGTGGTCATCTGTAGATCTGGGTGAAGCTTTAACTTTGTTATATAATTTTTCAGTTTAAAAATGTAGATTACATTAAAAATAAATAAGACTTTTAGAAATATTGCCAATATACTAAAAGACTTGCTTAGCAAGTATACCATGGTCATATCATAAAAATAATAGAAGCATCTCACTTTTTTTTAAATCTAAAAACTTTTTATTATTCAAAGTCACTTAACTGTGGCTCAAGAGAGGGAGAGAAAAAATAAGGGCACACTCGCAATCAAACTTTGTCCAATGTGAGGGATCCACTCCTGGACTCCTTCAAAGGCTTTCGGTCCTTATTCCCTGTGTAGTACACACAGCTTGTCTTCTAGGCTGGCTCCACTCCACTGCTGCTGTTATTTTTAGTGGTCATTATATGGTATTGGGATCTCCAAAATAAGTTTCTTTTGATGCAACTGGACTGCATTTTCATTGATAGCCTCTTGTAGGCTTTCTTCTTGGTGCCAAGCCTCAATCTCTTTGCATGACCCCTTTAGTCCTAGGCGTTAAATTGCCACTGAGGCTAAACTTTACAGATGGCTTCTCCTGGTCTCTTACATTGCCAAGCCCCAACTGCTTTCCATGACCCCATAATTCCTTTATGCATATATTTTAAATCTGCCTGTATGTATGTATACTGTGTACATACCTAGTGCCCACTGAGGCCAGAAGAGGGTGCTGGATACTCTTGAGTTGGGGTTACAGAGGTTATGAGTAACCATGTTGCTTTTAGGAATTGAAGCCAGATGAAGGAGCAGCAAATCCTCTTAGCTACTAAGTCATCTCCAGGTCCTAGAATTTATTTTTGCATCTGAGTATTGCTCTGCATATGAACTTCTAGAAGGTCAGTTTCTCTGAAGATGAATCAGAACTAATTGACTTTGCTTGGCAGGTCTTGAAAAAGCAAAACAAAACAAAACAAAACAAAAAAACAAACTGGAAATTCTCAGCTCCTGAAAAGTGAGAATCAGAGGTGTGAGAACATAAATGTAGCATTTAAATCACCAACTTCAGCATCTGTCATTTAGGCTTGACCGTGTTGAAGTCATACACCGAGGAAATGTACATGACTACTACTGCTATATAGTCTTTACTTTCATGCTTTTAGCTTAGTGTTGTTTTAATTCATATATAAAGGACTTGTGATGTATCTCCCTTGGTAGAGTACTTTTATAGCGACCAAGAAACCTGAGTTAGATACCCACATCAAATAGTCAGGGTACCGTAGCTGGTCTTAGCTACGGTAAGACTGGTCTTTGTTAGTTCTTCTTTTTCTCATCTTTTATCCCCCCTTCATTTTCACCCCCTATCACTAGATAAAAGAGAAAGAAGGATAGAGGGGGAGAGAGAGATAGAGATTTCTGAATCCCATTTTCTTCTTTCTTTTTTGCTTGTAGTTGGTCTTTACAACTTTGTGGGTCTCCTTTATCCCACCCTTTATCCCCCTGATTTCACTGCCTATCTCTAGATAGGAGAGAAAAAAAGGATAGACGGGGAGAGAGAGAAAACTCTATGAATCTAATTTCTTTCTTCTTTTGTTTCTTCTTTGTACTAGCAAACCACAACCAACCCCCGTGAATGACCAGCAATCCCTCAACAGTCTAGCCTTTACATATCCTATGAAAAGTTTTCAGAATTCCAAACCTCACACAGCCACAGAAAATGTCTGCAGCTGGCAAATCTCTGCTAGAGTACAAGGCAAATCATAGTCAGCTACTATGGACAGTCTGAAGCTGCTCCATATCCCCACACACAGGGCTAAATGAAAACATATTCTTACAATATTTCTCTGTGTGTGTGTTTTAAAGAAACCAAAATTTCAGAACTCTTTCTACAGTGTATGGCCATGTGCACCTGTAGTTCTAGCAATTGGGAACTGGAGGAGGTAGAATCAGAAGTTCAAAGTCATCCTCTGTTCTATAGCATATTTTTAGGTTTGCCTTGGATCCATAAGATCCTGTTCCCCCTCCTTCCAGCCTGTACCACAACCCACCAGCACCATCTTGAGGAAGAAGACTTGAGTAAAATCAACTGCCCCAAACATGATACTAAGCAATTTGAGACATTTTTCCCAATGAACATTAAAACTCATATTAAGTTTAGTAACAAAAGCTTTGTGGTTCTTTTTTTTTTTTTTTTTTTTTTAAGACGGCTGAAGAATAGTAAGGCATCCACAGATGGGCATCGGTATGTCTTTCGAGGGCGGATCAATACTGAGGTGATGGAAGTGGAAAATGTGGATGACGGCACGGGTGAGTGAGCTTCTGATGGAATCATTTGTCTTCAATGTATCAAAGCTTAGGGGTGGCTTGCTAGGTATAACAGGCATGTGGGAAGTGCTGAGAGGTGAGATGCAGACCTGCAGGACCCTTGTTTAACTTGTAAGTGGTGTTGGCTAGAAGATACCATTTTAAAAGGAATTAACTCTGCTGTCATCTGTCTGAGTATGCCTATTTTACTTTAATACCATAGGGCATTAGCAACTTTATATTTGGGAGTATAAAATACATGTACAGAAAATGTCTAATGAGTGAGTTGATTCTCTTTAAGTTATATTTTATCAGGATGGAAATTTTGTTCTATAACATTTTAACCTTAGAATATAAATGATAGTAGGTATACTTTCGTCATGTAAAGTTGCATGTGGCTTGACTTGCAGAGGGAAACTGTGGGGATAATCTTTGTGGTTCCAAGTGCTGGATTGATCCTTATTACTGAAGGGAATTTTTTTTTTTTTTGAGAATTTGATCTTTACAAACATGCTTATGAAAATATGATTAGTGACAACCTAAAGTAAAACAAAGTTAAAATACATTTTATGTTTATCATTTTTTAAAAAGGCTGTGTATTTAAAATGAAGGGTTTGTAAATTGAATCACATTTTTTCCAATAATTTCCATTATAATTTCAATATTGCATTAGGAAAGGTGATACGATTATATAAAATAGATTAATAGATGCTAAATTTACCCCCAGGTAGTGTCAAGACTCTTAGTATCCAGCACAGCAGTGGGACTGAAGATTTCTTGTCATTCTAAATTACAAGAATCCCTTATCAGTAGCTAGATAATACTATTCCATGCATATACAATGTATGTGCTTTGTCTCTTCATCTACAGTGGACTATACAGTGTATTCATTAGCTTCTCTGTTGCTGTGACAACCCCTATTCCCACCTCACCCCTATCTCCCCCAAAAGTAACAGCCTAGAGAGGAAACCATCTAAGAGAAAACAGTTAAGATAAGGATGCTGTGGTACAGCGTTCCACAGTTGATGACTTCTGGCAGGGGTGCAAGGGGAGAAGGACTCTGTTGTCTTTAAGGGGCTGGCCACTGGGAGTTTGAATAACACAAATTGAACTTTCTTTTCTTCTTGTTTTGTGTGTGAGGAGGTCACAAGCATGTGTGTGTGTTTATGTCTGTGTGTGTGTGACTTGAGAATAACAGTGATTGGGTGCATGATGTGAAATTCCCAAATAATAAAAATACTACATTAAAAAAGAAAAAGTTTGCCTTTGAAATTTGTTTACAAAGAGACAAAGCTGATCTTATTGTTTTAATGATTAAAAAAAAATAAAAGAAAGAAAAAAAGTACTTCAAGCTATAAATGGATGCCTTTCACTTCCTATGAGGAAGTGCATGGGAAGCCATGGAGGTTCCCACCCTCTCCTCTTGCTCAGGAACTCAAATGTAGAGTTTTTAAGGATGAACAAGATCTTGAAGACAAGCAATAAATTCCATCGATATTTCAGAAGATAAGACTCGAGCCCAGATCCCAGAACAAAGTCATTGTGGAGCATTCTGTTGTTTGGTATAGAGCAGGGGCCAATCCTCAGTTAGGAGGCTCTGGTGCCCACTCCTGGGAAGCTGACATGGCTCGAAACATCAGTGTGCTGGGACTGAACTGGACTGCTGCCTGTTCAACAAGCTGCTTGGGTGGTTCATCAGCTTTCTTCCTTTCTTACTTCCCTGGTAATTCCCATCATGGAACCTTCATTACTTCTCAATGAGTGCAGATTTTAAATGAAAACCTATGATTCTGGAAGATCTGGGCCCGACTGACTATGTCCACTGCCAAGTACTCTCTATGTTGGGAAGCTGGTAAGATAAGGAATGGAAAGTATCTGTTTATCTTATCTGCTTATCTGGATATCCGGCTTATTTGCGATTATCCAAACCAACTCAGCAGCTATACTTTATCTTGATCAAAATTGAATGAGTTGAGATAAAGTTTTGAGGATATCTGGAATTTATGATGGAAAACTAAATGGGAAATTTTTATTCTACTTGAATTATAGAAATATTGTTATGTACTGTAGGTGTAGAAAAATGCTTCCTAGAAAAAGCAGAAACTCCATTAGACACTTGATTGCAGTATTTTGTTCAAAACTAGCAGGAGAAATATTTGTATCTGGTGGAGAGTTACTTAGCCATCAGCTGACACATAAAATATAACTCAATTATTCTCATAAGCCCAGGCCCTCTACTTGTTAGGGAAAAGCTCTACAACTGAACTCTATCCCCCCAGTAAATAATTATGATAAATTCTGTTTAGAATTCTTAACATGAATTCTCTCAAAGTTACACCATAGTAGAGATGAACTGATAGTATGTCTTTCCAATGTGAAAAAGTTGGGCCAATTGTCCTCCACATTATTTGCCCTGTTAAATGAGGATGTTAGTAATTTAATGTGTAGCCAGATTGCCATCCACTCATTATCTGGATTACAGCATTCCTTTCAGTAACTAATTTAGTTTCTCTTTAGGGATTATTGCTGCAGATAGTTCATGATGTAATATAATACTCAATCAAAAACAATAGGGAAAACATTACTGAAATTCCACTGATTAACTTTCATAAGAAGTTTGAAATTTCTTTGAAGAACTAGTTTATTTGTGTGGTTTTGCAGAAAGAATGGATGAAGGCAGCTGACTTTTTAAAAGTGTGGTTTGGGTAAACCACAGGTTTGAATACAGTGATTACATTTGAATGTGGTACTACTGGAAAATTTTATTTTAGGATAGTTTTCCCATTTGTTGTTGTTTGTTTTTTCCACTTTGTTTTGTGGTGGGTGTCAAACTTGGTTTCCCACAAAGGTTGGGTAAGCTTTGCATTACTGCTTTGTTTTGTCTCAGATATATTTTAAAATAGAAAAATTTGCAATCATTGTTTCAGTATAAATACAATGAGATTCTAAAATAAACTGTTTCATGTAATTTTTAAATGTTGAAAAATGCAAACTCTTACAACTGAATCCATTTCCACTTCAATAGAAGTATTAACGCTATTCATCATTTTCCCATTTTTGGTCACCAAATACATATAGTGTTCAGTAGTTTGTAGGAGGTAATTGAATAGATGATAATATATTCCTGATCAAAAGTAATTTTGTACATGTTGGGTAGAATATATTCTATGGTATTATTATTATTATCACCATCACTACTATTACTACTATTATTATGCATGTATGATATGCCTGTGAGTTAGGGCATATATGTAAAGTTCAAAAAACTCCAGAATGCACAGAAGTCAGCTCTTTCCTTCTATGGGTTCTGAGAACCCAACTCACAAACTCAGGCTTGTGTAGCGAAACTTTTTACCTGCTGAGCCTTCCCATTTAACTAAAACTTCATAATTTTAGTATGTTACCTAAGGTACAAAAAGCAAAATTTTTTCTAATACATTTTTATATATTTTAAAACAATGTTTTAATGGTATGTAAGGAAATTTGAGTGTCCAAAAATGTAAGAGCTCATCAACTTTTTAGAGAGTTTAGTACTGTCCTGTGTTATGTTGGATGCTAGAATTCTTTCTTGCATTATTTAATAAAATCAAAGATTTATTTCAAAACTAACTTTCTTCACATGAATATTCATATGAATGAGTTGTGATTTTAAGTTTTCTTTTAGAACTGATACATTCACTGTTGATCATCAGAGCAAGGGCTGAATGCATTATGGAGATATCATTAATATTTGATGTTTTGAACAGATATTTTGGTGGTTTCCTCTGTTGTAGCATGAGGGTATAAGGCTTGAATATTGTCTATCTTACTCAACTACAATATGGTGTAAATGGCTACAAGCGTCTCCACTGAGGTTTATATGGGTCAGTTTAGGAAGAACTCCATTGCTGTCAGTGGAAGCATGCTGAATCAATGGAAGGAATTCTCAGAGCACATGGCTTCAAAGTCAGTCATGGCTTCTTTGGGTTTGACCTTCAAATATTTCTGATTTTAAAAGATATCAGATATAGTGGATTTTTGAACTTTAACATTCCACATTTCATGAGTGGGAGTTAAGTTCCATTCTCCTTTGCACATTTTCTATAAAATTAATCTTTTAGGCCCATTGAAGCTTACAAAATTCTGTGTTAATCACATAATTGTTATTTCATTCAAAGATACTTTTTAATTCTTAAAGAGGACAAAGAAGTTCAGAGTATAACCTCAGTAATAGGATGACTGCTTAGCGCCAGAGAGGATCCTAGCAACAGCACAAATCAAAACCAAACAAAACCCATGGAGGAGAAAGCACTATTGATTTTTTTTCCTTGGTCTTAATGAGAATGGTCTTCATGAATAAGTTTTATAATGCGAATATTTTGAACAAAATACTGTGGTTATATGTCTTCTTTTTTGTTTGTTTGTTTGTTTGTTTGTTTGGATTTTTTTTCTGAGACAGGGTTTCTCTGTATAGCCCTGGCTGTCCTGGAACTCACTGTGTAGACCAGGCTGGCCTCAAATTCAAAAATCCGCCTGTCTCTGCCTCCCAAGTGCTGGGATTAAAGGCGTGCGCCACCACGCCCGGCTGGTTATATGTCTTCTTACAGAGGGTTGCATTTTAAAGTAAATCAGGAGCAACTCTTTATTTTGTGTAATATGTGTTAATTTTATATATATATACTCATTTTCAAGGCTCCATATATATGCATATATGTAAGAACTACATATATAAGTTTAAAATTAAAATAATAGTTTAAATACATAATAGAAAACAATTCTCTTCTGAACTTTTAATGGATTACCATTATTCTTCCATTTGAAATCATATGACACAGGGCTGGAGAAATGGCTTAGCAGTTAAGATCACTTGCTGATCTTCAGGAGAACTCAAATTGGGTTGCCAAAACCCACGTTGTAATTGTTTTTCCATCTGTATGTGTGCTAAGACCAGCTTCAGGGGATCTATCCAGCTTCTTTTGCTGGTCTCTGCAGGTGTCATACATCCATGATCCATGTGTGTACACATGTACACACTAATTTATTTTGATTCCTATGATACAATCTGATTTTTCCAAATGATATGTGTGCAGCAGTTGGTGTGCTATTTGAGAAGATTGATTCTTTCAGTCTTCAGAAATGAATATTATTAGTTGATTTTACTATTAGCTGTGGGAAGAGTGTGCTATGCTCATTTTAAAGTAGGCCCAGTGTTTCTCATGTAGGTTGAATTGAATATTGTAGATGTCTTTCTCTGGAAGGAGATAAAGCAGGTGTGAATGTGGGATCTTTTAAACAATGGAGCAAGGTTCACATGTAAGGATCTTATCAGGTGACAAATGTGGAGGAAGAGTTGCAGATATTTTTAATAGAAAAATGTGTTTTGGTTTTATTCTCACTCATTCATTAAAATTGCTCAGTAAAAGGGTAGAGTAATTATGAAGTCACTTTGATATTTCCCTTGAAGCTCATTAACCTATAATCTTATAATCCTTAATTGTGAGTTATTTTTAATTGGCTATGAACATAAATTAAGTAAAAATAGCGAGTCCCCAAAGCTCCTTTTACAAGTTTGAGGTTCTGTTTAATCAAAGGTTGCTGTTTCTGGTCTTACTGTACATATCTAAAGCACAGTCCAGAATCTGGTATAATTTGACTGGTGCAGAAATGACTGGGCTGTTTTAAAGAACACAGAGGCATTCAATGACTCTGAGAATACATTCTGGAGATCAGCCAATCAACAGAAGATAACATGTTGTTTTGGCATTAATGAACAAGAAATGGGCACCAAGAACACCTGTACCCCCAAACCTTAGTGAAATGTGACTTGGCAGTAGAGATGTTTTCTAACTCACCCACATTGCTGTGTACTGGCTACTGCTGCCTAATGCCTTGAGGGACACAAACGGCATCCCTTTGGTTGGTGCTGATGCTGACTCAGGCTGCCCTTCACTTTGCCGCCTTGGAACCTTTGCTTGCTGAGCATGACTGAGTAGTAGGGACATATTGTGTTCCTGTTGTCTCACTGCTTTTACTCTATGGAATAGTGTGGGCTCAGACACTGCATTCCATTCTGGTGTAGTGATAAAATTTGTCTTGTTTTACTTTTGCACACCATTCTTTTCTGCTGACTTTATCTCCCTGCAACATTCATTAAGTAATGTAAATTTATCTGTTCAGTAAGACTGTCTTTTTTTTTTTTTCTGAAATCTAGAGATTTTTTCAGGAAATATTAGAAAGCTAAGATGAACTTAATATCTTAAATGCTTGGTTATTGAAAAATGCCTAAAAGTTGCTTATTTTATTATTTTTAAAAATTAAAAATATCTTTGAATGTAGTTTGCATGATATTAATATATATTTATTTACATGTAGTATATCAGCACTGTGAGTTAGATATGTTCCATTAATAAGCACTGAGTATATCTACCATGTAAATATTTCCTTAATTTTCATGTGTATAGTATATGAGTTATTGTGAGTGCATCATGAATTGGATGTTTATTAATACATATTGCTCTGCAGTTATTGGTCTTCACTTGTTACTTTTCAGCTGATTTTCACAGCAGTGGGCACATTGTTGTGAATGGGTGGAAGATACACAACACAGCAAAAAATAAATGGTTTGTATGCATGGCTAAAAGCCCTGAAGAAAAGCATGAATGGTTTGAAGCTATTTTGAAAGAAAGAGAACGTCGGAAAGGTGGGTGCATAAAGTAGGAGCTGTTGTGCTTTGTGAAAATTCTTGCTTGGTATGAGTGCAGAGAATGGGAAAAATTATGAGAACGTGTTGAGGCATGGTGTTCACTTTGATTTACAAATTGATATTGCGTGTAGTTTTATAAAACATGCTTCCATCTTTACAGGCTCTCTGACCTCCCTCGTGGCTAGGCTCAGAGATCAGACACCGCAGGTCTCACTCAACTCCGCCAAAGACCAGTTGGCCATTTTCCTGGGGAGCTGCTATGGCTCCCCATCCCTTCACAGCTAGCTTCACCAAGCCACCAATAACCTCCTCCTGCCCACCTTAGCCTCGTGGACGGAAAACACTAGATAGTTTTATTATTTTAAAACTAGACAGATAACTCAATGGCTGGGTGAAGAATTTCCTGCCCTAATTTTATCAACTAGCTCCCTCCATATTCCTTGGTCCCCACTTGCCAGAGGCTACAAACTCTAATGGCCCCAAGACCTATATGTCTGCAACTTCGCCTTGCTCCAAAGCCAGGTCCAAATCCTCTTTCTTTGCATCTTTCCTCTTCTTCTTGGGACTCAGAAGTCCCACTTCTTTTCCTTCATCCAGCAATTGGCTTCCGCCTCCTCTATTGACACAATCAAAAACCAATTAAGGAATCAATACCTCTCCCTGTACTTTGTAATTGGCACATTAAAATGAAAATAAAACCTTGTATGTACTTGGGAATATTAAAATAGTACATATGTCATATTTTTGTTGCTTTTCAGTTAGTTCAGATTTGAAATCTGCTTTTACAACTTCTTTGAACGTTATTTTTCCACCTCTGAAACACAGTCATAGTCTTTTTAGAGACAGGTATAGTTATATAGTGCATTGCAATATCACGGGAACTCCAAGGAATGCTCTCTATGTTTTAATAGCACATTAGAAATTCCTAGACCAATAGGTAAGGTTTATAATTCAGATTAAAGAACTTTGTATGTATACATATTATCTTTAATATTGTCTGAATGTCATCGAATAAATGGCAATGTCACCAATAAGTAGCTTGTCTCTATGAGATATCCTGTTTACAACTTGCTCCATGGTTTCACAAAAATTTTCAAGTGTATTTGACCTGGCAGTAGTAAATTGTGTATGGTTTATCCATCTGGAACCTAGAATATATTCTTAGGAAGCATTAGAAAAAAATATGAACTTAGTATCTTGAAAGTTTGATTATTGAAAAATATATTAACTATTCTTATTTTATTATAATGTATTTGAATAAACATTAATTTGTAGTGTTTAGTTAGGTGTGCTATGTCAATACCGTGAGGTACTTGGAATCCTAGGAAGCATGGGACTATTGATTGCTCTCCCAGAGATTTCACAATAAAGCACCTCATTGTCAGTGGAATTTTAGAACACCCACTGGCTCCTTTCTTCCAAACGTTGCCTCTTCTGTAACATTGCCCCTTTGCCCCATCCACTGACTGTGAGTGATCTCAGGATTTTGTCTTTGAATCTGGCTCCTGCTCCCTATGCTCTTTCCTTGGCTTATCTGTTCTCATTAGAGTGACTTCTGTTCTGATACTTGTGTACTTCTTTGTGGCCAGCCTCTCTTCTCTCTTGGGCTTTGTATTTTTAATGTTCTACTATGTTGACCTCTGGATCACTTGAAGTTGTCAGGACTTCTTTCTCCTCCACAGTTTACCTGGAAAGCATCTCCTCTTCCCTGTTTCTCTTGCCACCTGGAAGGTACCCCAATTTCCCTGCCCCTTCATAGCTGTACATAGCCACTGCTGTATTCCCACTTAGCCACTGCTATATCACCTCCTGCTTATTTCTCAGCATCTTCCTCATTTTGTGATTCTTCTTGTTTACAAGGGCTTTGGCTTTGAATTTTGCTTGAATTTTCTCAGCTTTCCTCCAAACAGTTTCCTCTTTTAAAACTCTCCTTTAATTTACTCCATACCCGGTCCTCAAAGCTACATCTAAAGTGATAGAACCTTCTTTCCCATTGTACTCAACTTTTTCACCAGCACATTAAAATATGTTGCTATTTCCCCAATACCCAAGGAATGAATTGACTTACTTCTACAAGGACACTGCCATAGGAGCACCTGGATACTTCTGTAAACTCCAGGACTCTGTGCTTTGCATTGCTCAGCTTTAGTAGCTTTAGTAAACAATTCTTTCTTAGAAACAATGGCTCATAGTTTGGTCTTCTTGTGAACACTCTCATGTATTTCCCACACAGAGGCAAGATGCTGAATGAGCCTTTCCAGTAATATGGTTTCCCCTCCAGTGGAGACCTCAATCCTCTTATGCTAATTTCATTTAATCCTTTTCCTCTTGCAAAGGCATGTGCCCTTGAGGCACAGCTGTACAAAGTTACCTGGTACACTGGGGCTATGGTCTTGCCAGTATCACTAGGATGCTGTAAGTTTCCTAAAAACTGGCTTCAGTTATACAGAGCTCAAACCCACAGCCTCTGGCTGATGGTGGCTCCTGCAGTGAGAGCTTGCTAAATGAAGGTGTCAATGAATAAATGAAGGAATTTAACATGATGCCTGTTATTTCCTTTTTGATAGGGTTAAAATTAGGAATGGAACAAGACACTTGGGTAATGATCTCCGAGCAGGGTGAGAAATTATATAAAATGATGTGCAAACAGGGAAATCTGATCAAAGACAGAAAAAGAAAACTGACCACATTTCCAAAGTGCTTCCTGGGAAGGTAAGCTTGGTCTCTTGGGTGTATCATCTATCTTATATGGTTTGTGTTTAAAAGGTATTATCCTAAGCATTTTTGAATCCTGATTCCTAATCCATGTTTTCTGGGTGGTAGGGATATGAGGTAATAGACAAAGATGCAGTCATGGCCAGCCCCTTGAGCCACTGAGGCATCACCTTTGGACTTCATAATTGCTGACATGCCTGTTGTCATGGTGAATCAGAGCTTGTGGTCAGGCAAGGAGTGTCAGGCAGGTTGTGTGCCTGTTGGGGACAGTATGATAGATGTGATATGGATGTGTTTTGGATCTGAGACCCAGAGTCAGGCCTGAGTCCACAGAGTGAAAGGATATAAGAGCTGAGAGGAAACAATTTAAATAAAAGAGTGTATGTAGATTAAGAGTCCAGTAGATTATCTTCCAAGGGGCCTAGAACCAGAGGCTGTATATCATCTGGGTGCATGAGATTCCCTGGAAGAGAAGCAGAGCTATTTCAGCTGGGTCTTCATAGGCCAGGTTCTGGTGTCTTTCTGTATGTAATTTGAATTCAGTAATTAATCCTTATGAGTTTATTGTGTCTGTAGTTATTTAAAGAATTGGAAACTATGGACCAGGGAGTTTGACACACTCATATAGTTAGTGGATGCTGAAGTCCATCTACAAAATTTACTTTGAGTTATGTCAAAGATCAGTCTGCAATCATCCATCTTTGTTCAACTCCTGATGCTACCATTAGTTAGTATAATGCTTTAGGCAAGTTAACTGTCTATTTCTCTTTGATCCATGAAGTTGATGGATGTGTGCCCACCAGGATATCCTATAACTAGCTACCAGAAAATAGCACATGGCCACCTCTGAACTGTAGGCCAGGAAACCTCAGTCTGAAGGCCAGTCTGAGGGAGTGGTACTCATAGTGGGGTCATCCAGTTGCCTAAAGACATTAATAAGGTTCTGTATCTGTGATCTGTCAACACCCCTTAAGTGGGAGCTAGTACAAAGGAAAACAGATCTAGTTCCACCTTGACATATAAGACCCAGCATGCACCATATAAAGATGGCATATCTTATGATAATTTCATGGGTATATCTTTAGCATCTCCATGGTGACAAGTCTACTTGCTGGTGAGTCACTGAAAGTTATGGCTTCTCAGGAGCTTTTATCAGCATACTACATAGCCATAGAAGATCTTTTCTTTATTGATAAAGCCACTCAAAAACTTACTCTGGCCTTTCTCCCACATTAAAACAAATATCACCATTTTACATCATTGTGTAAATCAGCTCTTTTTCTCATTTCCATTTTGCTCTTAGTGAAGTAAGTGAACTCAGAACAAAGAATTATGCTTTAGCTTCATATGAACCAGTTCAACCCACTGGCCTTTGTCAGAGGCCACTATGTGCCAGGCTCTGTGCTGTCATACTTCATCCCAAGAAATCCTGTAGCAGCACTATGACATAGATATTCCCAATATCATCCCTGTGTTATCAGAAAATGCATCCAGGTTGAGAGAGAGGTCACATAGCCAGTGGACCAAAAAAGGGGGCTTGGTTCTAGATTGTTATATTGCAGAGCCCACAATTGTAATCATTACAAGGTATTTTACATTCTTAAACCTTTTCTCTTTTATTTTGTTATTTTATCTAATCATTTCTCTTATGCTTTTTCACTCTTTTATATGATTATTTAATAAAAGTAGAATGGCCTTTGTCCACTTTCTTATCTTAACAAATATTTCTTTAACTAACCAACATACTTGTAGAGTTCTGTGCTCTTATTTGATAGAAAGTATTTGTTACCTGTTGGATCAATGGAAAAGAATGGTTTGGTAATGGCCATAGCTTCAATACTTTGGGCTGTATGCAAGTAACAAAAACGATTCTGAATCACATTCATCAGTTTATGTAAATATTCAAGTATTAGATCTTTGTAAGCATAGACATAAGAACATTTTATTTGGAAATATTTGTATTTATTGAGTATTTATCTTAGTGATCTCCATGATGATTGGTATTTTGGGGGAGAGTATCATCTTTTAACTAAATCTTCTTTCAAATGCTCTTTGGGGTAGAGGGCCTCCCCAAGTGCAGTTATTTAGTGGGTACAGTGTAGGAGAGCTCAGTACATAGGGATTCTGGAATAGATTATGACTTTTGTGGTTATGAGCCCTATACATGTGAAAAAATATCTTCTGGGTAATACCTTCAAAGTGATGCTTTGTGTATTTAAGATTCCTTTCATAGCTTTTTTATGATGTGTGAACCAGACACAATTCTCAGAAAGACACAGCCCTCATGATTTCCACTGTCATTCTCTTGCAGTGAATTTGTCTCATGGCTATTGGAAATTGGAGAGATTCACAGGCCTGAAGAAGGTGTTCACTTAGGACAAGCATTGTTAGAGAATGGGATCATCCACCATGGTGATTATTTCATTAATTTACTTTTTCCATGTGTTCACAAATGGCCCATGTTTGAGTCCCATATTTGTTTTATGTATAATTTTCCAAATCATGGCACGGTTATTTTTTTCAATGCTTTTAATACCTAATGTGTCAAGAATAGTGTATCATGGGTTTCAGAGTTGCCATTCTATAAAATGTTCAGCATCTGCACAGGCAAAAGCCAGAATACTAATAAGTACCAGATTGTGAAAGGAGAGATGGCTGGGGTATGTGAGATTGCTTCAAGGGGGCAGCGGCATTGGAGATGGACATCGCAGACTGAATAGAACTTAAAACAACACAAGTGGTGGAAGTATCATTTCTGATGAACTGAGAGCTCTAGGCTATCTTAGTAAGAATTTCATGGTGGCCACTTGAGGAACTGCAATAGATTCTCATGTGGCTATTCTATACTATGAGCTCATGAGGCAGTGTCCTGAGATGAAGTTGTGATAGAAAAATTGGTAAGACATCTAAAATCAGCAGGACAACACACTGGCTGTGTACTGAAAGACAAGAGAAGATGCATATTTTTACACGAAGGCATGGCCAGAGCTTGTTCTCAGACAATTCCTGCAGCACTGAGGAGTCTACAGGATAGAGGTTAAAGGCTGCAGCACCCGTGCCTGCCAGAGGTCTGAGCTTGACCTAGAAGTAACAGAAAAAGGATTCTTTGGAGTTACATCCATTGATATGAAGAGAGGTGGCTGTCTGAGATTCTGGAGAAGCTGAGAGCCCTTATACAATAACTATTTGGATGTGATGGAGGAAGAGATTGGGCGCTGCTGAGCTTTCTGCTCTGCACGATGAAGAAAGGAAATCCAGAAGAGGCTGGAGAGTTGAAGAGGAGGCCTGGAGCGTGCATGTGGGAAAAGGTTGGACTCACAACATCGAAAACAAAGAGAAAGTGGTGCTGAGACTAAGGACAAAGCTAGAAGGTGCCCAAGTGAAAAGGCAGGGAGGAGTGAAAGAAAAGGAGCCATTTTAAAAGGTGGAACTTTTACAACCATGCCTTTCCTGATAGGTAGTAGTGCACAAAGAAAGCAGATCATGATGAGTTTTCTCCACCACTCTGGGTGTTACCTCCATGTCTGGTATCATCCTCTACCTTGTTGGGCATCCCTACTCTAAGTAGATAGTTACTCTCCCTTCGAGAATAGGCACTTCCGCAATCTCTGTCATTTCCCTGTGTTTCTTCCTTTGCTTAAGGACTCCTATGTAACAGATAGAAACTGACGGCACTCTTCTATTTTCATTGCTATTTCTGGCTTCTTATCAATTCAAGTCCAGATTTCTATGTGGTTTAATTCCCCCACAAAGGCCTGCATCTCTCTGTACAGTGCAGTACTTGATTTGGGCTCTCAGGAGGGCACCTAGCTAATCCAGTTTGCTATACTGTGCCCACCCTCCCCTTCTGCATCTTTCCATACTCAAAGCTAGCCCTTATTTATTACCTTTACTCTTGCTTCTTTCTTTCTTTCAATAGTTGTTTACAAGTTTCTCATAAAAGGGGGGACATTTCTAAATGCTAAAACTATAGTACTATATTGAATGAAGTAACAATCTCTGCCCACAGTGCTCATTCTCTCTGTGGTCTCTGAGTTTTAGAAGCCCATCCAGTTTGCCATTTTAATATATTTAATCTTTTGGAATTTAAATTTTTCTGGAGTTTTGAATTTACAATTAGTATGTGTGCATGTGGATATGGTCTTTGTGTTGGCCAGAGGATAAGTTTCTTGAATTGGTTCTCTCTGTCCACTATGTTTGGGGACTGAACTCAGATCATCATTCTTGTGCAAAAGGTATTTTTACAAACTGAGCCATTTAACAGACCCCCAAATTTTTTATGTGCTTATCATTGTCTAAAATTATAGTGTTATATTTTTTGTTGTTGGTTTTGGTTATTTATTATCTCATTGTCTCTCTTACCCTGTCCTGGACTCTACTCAAAATACATGCAACATTAACACATGAGTCTTTGTTATATACTATAGTATGTGCTTTTCATACCTAGCATATTCAGGTACTCAGTAAACATGTGCTAACTGAGTAAGAAAATTATCATATTTTAAGCATATTTTATCATTGATTCATTAATAGTAAAATATCTAATAAACATGCTAACTGAATAAAATAATTATTATATTTTGAGCATATTTTATACTTGATTCATTAATAGTAAAACATCTAAAGCATCATACACATGATTTTAGCACCTGTATATGGAGGTAACAGCTGTAATATTTACTCTTTGCTGTGACCTAGTATAAGCAATGTAAAGTAAGAATTTACTTTGGCTCATGGAATCAGAGGTTCACATGGTCATTTGACCCCATGCATTTGAGTATAACATTATGGTGGTAGGAACATGGAACAGAGGATAGCTGTTCATTAGAAATAGTAATTATAAACTCCCCAAAACCCACCTCCAGTCATCTGATTCCTTGGTTTGTACCCTAACTCCAAGTTTTTAGAACCTTCAAAAATAGTGCCACAATCTGGGGACCAAGAATTCAAATGAGTCTGTGAGGAACGATCCATACTTAAAATACACAACAAGCTTAAGAAGAAATGAGATGTTGATATTGATGCCTTTAGTCCTTCACATTTCCTAACTCAAGCTCATGTATACATTTGGGGATAAGACTACACATTACATTGTTATCTTTAATTTATAAAGCATTTAAACCAACACACAGTAATTATATGTACTTATGGAGAACATTATGATAAGTTGAGTCATATTTATAATATGTAATGATCAAATCAGGATAATTAGAATGCCTATCTCCTAAAGCATTTATCATTTCTTTGTCTTATCTTGAACCTAAGTAGGTGGCACAAAATTGTGGTCAACCAGTTAACCTTCAGAAATAGCTTTTCCTTTCCCATTTAGACTTGTATATCCAGAAGCACTGCATTACTGTGGTGGTTTGAATATGTTTGACCCCCATAAACTCATGTGTTTAAATACTTGGCCATAAAGAGTAGTACTATTAAAAGGTGTGGCCTTATTGGAGGAGGTGTGGTCTTGTTAGAGCAAGTGTATCACTGTGTAGATGGACTTTGAGGTTTCCTTTGCTCAGGCTCTGCCCAGTGCAGAAGAAAGTCTCCTGGCTGCTTTTAGATCAAGATGTAGTCTGCCTGCATGTTGCCATGCTTCCCACCATGATGATAATGGACTGAACCTCTGAAATTGTAAACCAGCTCCAATTAAATGTTTGCCTTTCTAAGAGTTGCCTTGGCCATGTTATCTCTTCACAGCAATGGAACCCTAATTAAAGAGGATTCTTCTATTGCAATCAGGCCACTATTGTACTAGTAGCCCTATCTTCCCAGGGCTGTCATTCTTGAAACTCATACTGTTCACATCAGGGTGATATTGCTGAATACTTTTATCCTCCAGTAGGCCAAATCCCAGAATGGATGGGAGAGTGGCTCCTGAAGTACAAACACTTGCTAAGATGCCATTGACAATCATTGGCTACTTGAGGGAGAATAAGTTTCCTCCAATGATTTGACCCCTAAAAGGCTTACTCATGCTCCAGTAGATGGTCCTATGCCTGTGAACACACAGGCAGCATTAAGTGGTCTCAGTAGGGTAAAATAAAACAACAGTAACAACAAAGGTAGTACATGATATTCAGTGGGAAAATGGGGAGAACAAGGTGGTGAAATAGGGTTGATTTGATCTAAACATATGATATTTGAAACTGTCAAAAAAATTTAAAAGATTGAGAAATAGAATAAAATGAACACAAAGCATGGGAGCTCACCAGTTCTGGCCAGTTTATCTCTGTTTGTAGGCACCGCCTGAATTCAGTAGCACATTCTCTTTTAAAAGCGTTTTCATACTAATTATTTTTGTATATCTGTATGCCTTGGCATGCATTTGGCAGTTAGATGACATCTTTTGGAAATCTGTTCTCACCTCCTACGTTTTGAGTTCCAGGGACTGAGCTCAGGCTTTTGGCTTTGCCAGGAGATACCTTTATCTACTTAACCATCTTCTTGACCCAGTCTTGAAATAAAATATTCAATAGATTTTTATTAAAATTAGTTTCAAATCTAAAATGCAGGAATTCATCAAATACTTAAATTAGGAGAATTAAAAAACTGTTTTGAATATTTATAGCCTAGTTAATTCTTCTTACTGCGAACTATAGCCTAGAGAGCTGCCAGAATTCTTCCTGTTTTACTGTTTGAATTCAAGGGTCTGGGCTTATTATAGTACAGTCAGGATTTGATCAATTATAACATTATATTTTGAATCTAGAATTTTTATAAAAAGAAACCTGTTTTAAAAGTTTCTATAATTCTCAGAAACTGGGGGGTGAGAAATCTTATTATGCAATTTTATATTAAGAGAGTGATTCTATTTCAATGAAGAGATAGGAACTAGATTCTATGGGTATTGAGTCCGTGCTTCCAGCTGTACTTTTGTAAAAAGAGAATTTCTAAAATAAAGTTGAATGAGCCATCTGTTTAAAAGACAGCGAGAGAGAGAGAGAGAGAGAGAGAGAGAGAGAGAGAGAGAGATGTTGTTACTATTATTCACTGCATATACTATTGACCTAGTCTGAGATAATGCCTCACTTTCCTATGGACTTATAGGTAGGGATAACATATTCTTTCTTTGTGATACAATGTTAGTATTGTTCTTCTCTAACTAGTGTTCACAGTCCAAATGCTCCTGTGAGACTTCAGAACTCTCATCTGGTACATCATGTAGTGTGTTAAAATTCATTGTATAAGCTTCTGAGTGCTGGTAATCAAATTACTAAAGCTCTCAAACTTGTTAAACATAACTGTTATTAACATTGAAATTACATAACTAGGTATATAATGCACAGAATGATGGGTTCATGAAACCTGGCATTTCCCAATTATTTCACATGTTCCCTTACCTCTGCTAAGGGGTTATGTGCAGTGAGAATATTCTGTCCATTGTGCCAGCTCAGTTCTGTAACTTTAAGTGGATGGTAGCAAACTGTGCATCAGTTGGCCATCTTCCCCACTTGCCCTAACCTCTACTGTCTAGAAGTAATGATTATTGTGCATGCCTTCTTCTGTCATAGTTGTCTGAAAGATTGCAGTGAGCATCTTTTCTCATAAGGTGAGAATCTATTTTCCTGCTGTAGGCTGAGTGCAAACCTGAGCTGTTGCTGTTTATTCACGGCAACATGTAAGCTCTTCAGATTGCCTCAAGGTTATGAAGATTTAACCCTAAAGTCCCTTACTGCTTAGCACAGCCTTTTGAGTAGGTTAAACTCTCATTTGTTTTGTTGTGGCAAACGGCATACCTATGTTCATTTTTTTTTTTCTTTTTGGTTTTTCGAGACAGGGTTTCTCTGTATAGCCCTGGCTGTCCTGGAACTCACTCTGTAGACCAGGCTGGTCTCGAACTCAGAAATCCGCCTGCCTCTGCCTCCCAAGTGCTGGGATTAAAGGCATGCACCACCACTGCCTGGATATCTCTCTCTCTCTCTCTCTCTCTCTCTCTCTCTCTCTCTTTTTGGAAATCAAGAGAATTTATTTCCATGACTATTATAAAGTATAATAATGGATATAAGTAGATTGGATAAAAAGCACCGATTTTAAAGCAGTCCATAGAATTTCAAAATATTCCTTCTAATTTTATTTTATTTTTATACTCATGCTTCTTTTTAAATGGGTGCACTGGCTGGTTTTGTGTCAACTTAACCCAAGCTAGAGTCACCAGAGAGAAAGGAACCTCAGTTAAGGAAACGCCTCCATGTCATCCATCTGTAAGGCATTTTTCTCAATTTGTGATCAATAGGGGAGGAACTGGTCCATTGTGGGTGATCCCATCCCTGGGCTGGTGGTCCTGGGTTTTATAAGAAGCAGGCTTGAACAAGGCATGAAGAACAATCCAGTAAGCAGCACCCCTCCCTCCATGGCTCTGGATCAGCTCCTGTCTCTGGGTTCCTTCTCTGTTTGAGTTCCTGTTCTGACTTCCTTTGGTGATGAATAACAATGTAAAAGTGTAAGCTAAAGAAACCCTTTCCTCTCCATCTTTCTTTTGGTCTTTGTGTTTTGTTTCAGTAACAGAAACCCTAATTAAGACAATGTGTTAGCTTCAGGAGAAAATAAGATGCCAAAAAGCTTTGTTGTTGATTTCCTCCCTCAATAACAACAATCGTGGCTCAATTTCACAGCCTTAAACCATGTATAACGTTCATATGGACTAGTTAAAGACTTAGATTTGTGTATGTGTATATGTGTGTACATATATACATGCATGTGTTTGTCCTTATTAATAAATCTTTTGATATACTTCTGGGTTCACCAAATGCTGTTACTTTTGACAGAATATTCTCTGATTTCAATATTCCCAGCATAAAGATTACAGTTTTCTGTCTAATCCTGAAATTATAGCTCTTTGTAGCACATTATCTATCCCGAGTATGTTACATTCTTCATATAGAAAGTATTTAAATACAAACTGCTTGAGCTTTAGTTTAAAGTGATTTCCTACTCAGGACAGGCTCTCCTTCCTTGTTGTATTTTCTGGAAGGACTTAAGCATCCTTCCTCATAGCTCCTTCACTGCCTGGATGACCTACTTTGAGAAGCATCCATTTGGGTTTTTTGTCCACATGACATTTTGACCTCATGGGGGGAGCTTTTAGACATTACCCTTTCAGTAAAATGCAGTCCTTTCTCTGTTGAGGTGTATCCCTTTTATACTGAATCTGCTCAGTGAGTCTGTGTTCTGCTAAATGCTTTATCTCCTGCTCATCTTATTTGTAGCTGTTAACAGGTTCATTATATGGACTGATTTGTTAATCCCCAAGGATGGATCTTATGTGGTTATGGCACATGTTTCTTTTTGTGTCCTGTTAAATTTGTTTCTGTCAATGCAAAAGGAAAAAAAAGTCTTGCAAACATGATGTTCTGATGAGATATCAATTTAGTGAAATGTTTATAGTGACATAGAAGAAAGTCATAAAATACACACTTTCAATAACATTAATGACACTGGGTAGGTAGGGTATGGCAAAGTGTAAGGCCATATGCTATCTGATCCCACTTTTAACCCATTGATTGGTGAGACTAAGAGACAGTCTGTTTATACATTCCAAGAGGATTTTATCAGTTTTTCAATGGATGTTTGGTCCTGCACAGAGGTATGCAGAAAATTGCTACTTAGCTGAAGTAGCTCAAGATAACTTGTAAATTAGGTTCTGGGTTTGCAGTATTCCAGCCTCCCCAGGCACTGACTCAGTCTGCCTTTGCAGGCACGGCTTCTTTCCAGGAGCCGTGTTCACTGGTTTATAGCATTTTGCTGAGGATTTTTGAAGCTGTTTGGTAGTGATATTCAACTTTTATTTTATTTCATTTTAATATCCTTATCTGGCTTCATAAACTGAATTTAGAACTATTATTTCTCTTCAGTTTTTTTTGGAAGAGTTTGAGAAAGATTGCATTATTTATTTTGACATTTGTTAGTCTTCACCAAAGACTAACAAATTCCTGATAAGAGTTTTAAGAAATGAAAATTTTATCGTGTGGATGACACAGAAGACTAGCCATTCTTAAGTAAAAAAGAAAAAAAAAAAAAAAGAAATAAGTAAAAATAGTGCTAGGGTGGGGGGATGGTATAGGGAACTTTCGGGATAGCATTTGAAATGTAAATAAAGAAAATATCTAATAAAAAACAACAAAAAATAGTGCTAATCAGTGTAAGAACTCTTAAAATTTTGGAATCTGTTACATATTGAAAGTATTCAGTCATCTCGGGAGGTTTGAATACAAGATACATTGATTGGTGTGTGTGTGGTGTTGGCACCATCACTATATGGTAAAATAGTTACAGGCAAATATGCACTTCTAGGGCTGAGGATAAAAACACATAAAACAAAACAAACAAAATAAAACCCCACAGATATCATGCTTACTATCTAAGTATCTACTCTACAGATTTTAAATTAAAATGTATTCTATTTTGTGAGGCAAGGCTTTACTCTATAGCCCTAGCTGATGTGGAACTTTGTAACCCAGGCTAGCCTCAAACTCACTAGGTAGCTTAGGCTGGCCCTGGAGTCAGCCATCCCCCTGCTTCAGCCTCTCCAGTTGTAGGATCATACATTGACATGCACTACCACACCAGCCTGGGTGTTTGTTCTTTGATGTTTAGTTCAGTCTTAGGTAACTGTCAAGAAATAGGAAGCATGACTCTGCATTTCCTGTCAGTACATGGTCTATGGCGTAGAAACTTACACACATGTATATATTACACTAGCTGAATATTATTAACCTCAATCAAGTCTTCAGATCATATGGGAAGTTTCCTTGTAGTAAAGAAAAAAACCTTACAAATTTTACTGTTGAAAATATTGGATTGGCATTACTTTTTTGGGAAAATCAGAAGTTTTTCATAAATTGTGAATATGTATTCAATAAACTTAATCAGATTGCTAGTGTTTTACTGTAACATTTTTATGTTCTTAGTTACCGATAAGCACCAGTTCAAACCAGAGCAAATGCTATACCGATTCCGATATGACGATGGTACATTTTACCCCAGGAGTGAGATGCAGGACGTGATTTCTAAGGTAATGGCACCTTCAGCCACTTCCATAGCAAGATTCCTGTTGCCATCCTTGGGGAAGATGCAAAGCTAATATAGGAAACTCTTAAGTTACCTTATAAGTAGTCTTTGTCTTATTAAGATGTCTGAAGTGCCAGTGTTAGATCATTTTAATTTTTTTCATGTGGAACAAACTCTGGACAAAATATTTACATAAATTTTAAAAACAGAAACACAATGACAAATATAATACCCCTTTTTATTGCATCCTTGAAAATTTTATATTGAAATGTAACTAAGAACATTCTAGATTTATTGCTATTTGAACTTTCTGTTTGAAGTATATCTTATAATTTATATTAAGAAATATTTTAGGTGATCTTTCATATATGTCATACACATAAGACAGATTCACAGTACAAACCCATCCTGTTCTTCAGTGACTTAACTCCTATATTTATCCTGTATTTCAATATTTTGATAGATTTTTTAATATTCCTGAGATTGCATAATAACTGCAGGAGATTGAAAAAGAGTTGATTTATTATTCTGAATGTTCACTAGCATGTCTCTTGAATGATCCTATCCGTTTCTGATTTGCTTTTGTTTCACACAGGGTGTAAGACTCTACTGTCGTCTTCATAGTCTGTTTACCCCAGTGGTCAGGTGAGTTGGCTTCCTAGTGGGTCATAAATGGGACTGCTTGTCTTTCATGTTAGAACTTGAATAATTTCATTTTAAGTAATTGTTTATGTCAAATAATCCTAAAGCACTATATATTCAGTGTCTTTTCCCTTTGTTATGCTTTCAAAACTTATTTTATTATTGTCTCATACCACATTCTTCAGCTGAAAATGAAATAATTCAGATTTCTTTAGTATTTAGTAAATGGTAGTTGAATGATCTGGAAATGATTTAGAAATACTGTTAGTTCTAATTGTTTATAACTAGGAATATTTTTATATTATATATTTTGGATTTTGGATTTTATATAATCTCTTTATATATGTATGTACTGTATAATTGAATATTAGATGTATATTTTATATTTCCTTTTGATATGTTTTTCCCTTCAAAAGTTAATTTTTGTATTGGAAAATTAAAAATTATACTCAACACACATAATTTGGAGCTTATTAACTAACTCATTTTCAAAACAAATGCATGGCCCATTTTTAAGCAAATAAGATTTTAGTAATGTCTATAAAATCGAAATGTTTGTATGTATAATTTTATTTTATATGTGTAATATCAATTCTAAGATGATGCATAGATAGATAAATAGGTAGAAGGAAGATTGATAGATGATAGATGGATAAATGATAGGTAGATAGATGATTGATAGAGGATGACTAAGTAGATAGACAGATGCGTGCATAGATGAGATAAATAGAAGATAGATAGATAGATAGATAGATAGATAGATAGATAGATAGATAGATATTTGTCCAAGACTTGCTGTGTCTGCATACTGGAATTCCCTTTTACATCACATAAAGATTGTGAGGAGGTTCTTCAGGAGGACTGCACGTCTTCCTACCTGTTTGTCCTAAATAAATGTCTACTTTAGCAGCAGGCTTCACAGTGTAAACTTGGGAAAGAGTGTGAACTTTATAATGTACTGCTGCTGTAGATTGCTTTTATATGTTTTGAATACATTAATATTAAATACTTAGCAATTATGTATCTGCTGCTAATCAAATAGAAAAGAATAATAGCTAACTCTTCATGTTAATTGCATGTATATAAATATGTGTATGTATGAAAAATATGTTTAGAAAAATACATTTTAAAAATTATTATTATTATTATTATTGTTGTTGTTGTTGTTGTTGTTGATATTGTTGCCCTATGAGATTTTATATCAAGGAAGTTACAGTCCTTAGGACCCAATGGGAATTAATTATTCTTTGGGTAGAAATGACCATTTTTTATGTGTTATATGAGAAAATATATGGAATTAAAACATAAAACAGATGTACTATATGATAGTTACTCATTAATACATATGACTTTAATTTATAGAGAAGAAAATTCTGGCTGATAGGAACCAGACACTCACATCCGGCCCATGACTAGCTCTTTCTTTCCTACTGATGCTTATGGAAATCAAGGTGAAAGGTGATAGGTTTTAGAAAGATGGCAGTAAATGCAAAATAAAGGAAAATCAATTAGATTCCCAAGGAACCCAGTTCACATACTGAAAGCCAAAAGTTTTAGTCACACTTCAGAGAGCTTTATATGCATGTGAATAGAGGATATGGATATCATGGATATCAGTTGTAAATTACTGACAGAGGCAAGCTATTAGCAGCCTACAATTTTTTTTTCTTTTGACATTTTACAAGGACTGTCATTTTTCTCATTCTCTCTTATCTGTGCCTACAAAATGAAATCAATTGTCGATTCTACCTTTGTGCACAGGACTGGTCATGAGACTTTTTAAGTTTTTCACTGACCTTTGAATGATTTCTCAGGCCTGGAAAGTCTGATGAGCAGGAAGGAGCCTGCTGAGAGAGCCAATCAACCCCCCAATTCCCAGGTGTGTGTGTTTGTGTGTGTATGTGTGTGTGTGTATGTGTGGTTTATGTGTGTATATGTGTGTACTGGCTAGGTTTGTGTCAACTTGACACAGCTGGAATTATCACAGAAAAAGGAGTTTCAGTTGGGGAAATGCCTCCATGAGATCTAGCTGTGAGGCATTTTCTCAATTAGTGATCAAGGGCCCCTTGAGGGTGTGAG
>LR753334.1:1349278-1412200 GCA_902729485.2 Mus minutoides | reverse complement strand
CAAGGGAAGCAAGCCAGTAAAGAACATCCCTCCATGGCTTCTGCATCAGCTCCTGCTTTCTGACCTGCTTGAGTTCCAGTCCTGACTTCCTTTGGTGATGAACAGCTGTATGGAAGTGTAAGCCAAATAAACCCTTTCCTCCCCAACTTGCTTCTTGGTCATGATGTTTGTGCAGGAATAGAAACCCTGACTAAGACAATGTGTATGTTTATGTGTGTGCATGTGTCTGCGTTTTGCTGTGTGTGTGTGGTTTATGTGTATGTGAGTGTGTGGTATGTATGTGTATGTATGTATGTATGTATGTATGTATGTGCATGTGTCTTGTGTTTTTGGTGTGTGTGTGTATAGCTTCATGGTTCCATGCTTTGCTTAGAAAACTTATGTAGTACAGTCTTCCTGTACCTTCTTCAGGCTTGCAGGCTTTACAGAGATTCTGTGAATAAGTACAGTGTGCATCCCCTCTCTTCTTGGAGAATATATAGTCAAGAATTTTCATGCTCTATGCTCCACACTTTGAGGATAGTTTTATTATTTTTTTATTAAATATATTCTTTATTTACATGTCAAATGTTATCCTCTTTCCTGGTTTCCTCTCCGAAAATCCCCTATCCCCTCCCACCACCCTCATCCTGATCCCCAACCCACCCACTCTCATTCCTGGTCCTGGCATTCCCCTATAATGGGGCACAGAGCCATCACAGGACCAAGGGTCTCTCCTCCCATTGATGACTGATTAGGCCATCCTCTGCTACATATACAGCTAGAGCCATAAGTTTTACCATGTGTTTTCTTTGATTGGTGGTTTAGTTTCAAGGAACTCTAGGGGTATTGGTTAGTTCATATTGATGTTCCTCCTAGGGCACTTCAAACCTGTTCAGCTTCTTGAGTACTTTCTCTAGCTCCTTCATTGGGGACCTTGTAGTCTGTCCAATGGATGACTGTGAACATCTACTTCTGTATTTGCCAGGCACTGGCAGAGGCCCTCAGGAGACAGCCATATCAGTATCCTGTCTACAACCTCTTCTTGGCATCTGAAATAGTGTGTGGAGTTTGGTGGTTGTTTATGGGATAGATCCCCAAGGGGAGCAGTCCCTGGATGGTCATTCCTTCAGAATCTACTCCAAACTTGGTCTCTGTAACTCCTTCCATGGATATTTTATACCCCCTTCTAAGAAGGATTCTGAGCTTCTGGGCTAATATGCACTTATCAGTGAGTGCATATCATGTGTTTTTATTTTGTGATTCGGTTACCTCACTCAGGATGATATCCTCTATATTACATCCATTTGCCTAAGAATTTCATAAATTCATTGTTTTTAATAGCTAAGTAGTACTCCATTGTGTAAATGTACTACATTTTCTGTATCCATTCTTCTATTGAGGGACATCTGGCTTCTTCCAGCTTCTGGCTATTATAAATTAGGCTGCTATGAACATAGTGGAGCATCTGTCCTTATTACAAGTTGGAACATCTTCTAGGTATATGCCTAGGAGAGGTATTGCTGGATCTTCCGGTAGTACTATGTCCAATTTTCTGAGGAACAGCCAAACTGATTTTCAGAGTGTTTGTACCAGTGTGCAATCCCACCAGCAATGGATGAGTGTTCCTCTTTCCCCACATCCTCAACAGCATCTGCTGTCACCTGAATTTTTTATCTTAACCATTCTGACTGGTATGAGGTGGAATATCAGGGTTATTTTGATTTGCATTTCCCTAATGATTAAGGATGTCGAACATTTTTTCAGGTGTTTCTCAGTCATTTGGTATTCCTCAGTTGAGAAGTCTTTGTTTAGCTCTGTACTCCATATTTTAATAGGGTTATTTGATTTTCTGTAGTACAGCTTCTTGAGTTCTGTGTATATATTGGATATTAGGCCCCTATCAGATTTAGGGTTGGTAAAGATCCTTTCCCAATCTTTTGGTGGCATTTTTGAATTATCGACAGTATCTTTTGCCTATTTATCCTTTGTGTAGAGAAAGGCCACTGATTTGTTTGAGTTAATTTTATATCCAGCTACTGCACTGAAGCTGTTTATCAGTTTTAGGAGTTCTCTGATGGAATTTTTAGTGTCACTTATATATACTACCAGATTATCTGCAAATAGTGATATTTTGATTTCTTCCTTTCCAATTTGTATCCCCTTGATCTCCTTTTGTTGTCAAATTGCTCTGACTAGGAATTCAAGTACTATATTTAATAGGTAGGGAGAAAGTGGGCAGCCTTGTCTAGTCCCTGATTTTAGTGGGATTGCTTCAAGTTTCTCTCCATTTAGTTTGATGTTGGCTACTGGTTTGTTCTATATTGCTTTTATTATGTTTAGTTATGGGCCTTGAATTCCTAATCTTTCCATGACTGTTATCATGAATGGGTGTTGTATTTTATCAAATGCTTTCTCAGCATATAATGAGATGATAATGTATTTTTTGTCTTTGAATTTGTTTATATAGTGGATTATATTGATGGATTTCTGTATATTAAACCATTCCTGCATCCCTAGGATGAAGCCTACTTGATCATGATGAATGATATTTTGATGTGTTCTTGTATTCGGTTTGTGAGAATTTTATTGACTATTTTTCCATTGATATTCATAAGGGAAATTGGTTTGAAGTTCTCTTTCTTTGGTGGGCCTTTGTGTGGTTTAGTTATCAGAGTAATTGTGGCTTCATAGAATGAATTAGGTAGAGTACCTTCTGTCTCTATTTTGTTTAATAGTTTGAGGAGAATTGGAATTAGGTCTTCTTTGAAGATCTGATGAAACTCTGCACTACACCCATCTGATCCTAGTTTCGTTGGGAGTCAATTAAAGACTGCTTCTATTTCCTTAGGGGATATGGGACTGTTTAGATTGTTAATCTGATCCTGATTTAACTTTGGTACTGGGTATATGTTTAGAAATTTGTTCATTTCATTCAGGTTTTCCAGTTTTGTTGAGTATAGCCTTTGTAGTAGGATCTGATGATGCTTTGGATTTCCTCAGTTTCTGTTGTTATGTCCCCTTTTCCTTTCTGATTTTGTTAATTAGGATAATGACCCTGTGCCCTCTAGTTAGTCTGGCTAAGAAGGTATCTATCTTGTTGATTTTCTCAAAAAACAGCTCCTGGTTTGGTTGACTCTTTGCATAGTTCTTTTTTTACTACTTGGTTGATTTCAGCCCTCAGTTTGATTATTTCCTGCCATCTACTCCTTTTGGGTGAATTAGTTTCCTTTTGTTCTAGAGCTTTCAGGTGTGGTGTCAAGTTGCTCTCCAATTTCTTTTTGGAGGTACTCAGAGCTATGAGATTTCCTCTTAGGACTGCTTTCATTGTGTCCCATAAGTTTGGGTATGTTGTGGATTCATTTCCATTAAACTCTAAAAAAATCTTTAATTTCTTTCTTTATTTCTTCTTTGACTATGTTATCATTGAGAAGAGTGTTGTTCAGCTTCCATGTCAATGCTGGCTTTCTATTATTTATGTTATTATTGAAGATCTGCCTTATTCCTTGGTGATCTGATAGGATGCATAGGATAATTTCAATATTTTTGTATCTGTTGAGGCCTGTTTTGTGACTGATTATATGGTCAATTTTGGAGAAGTTACCATGAGGTTCTGAGAAAAGGTATATTCTTTTGTTTTATGGTAAAATGTTCTGTAACATCTGTTAAATCTGTTTTATAACTTTTGTTAGTTTCACTGTATCTTTGTTTAGTTTCTGTTTCCAGGATCTGTCTATTGATTAGAGTGGGGTGTTGAAGTCTCCCAATTTTTCTGTGTGCAGTGCAATGTGTGCTTTGAGCTTTACTAAAGTTTCTTTAATGAATGTGGATGCCCTTGCATTTTGAGCATAGATATTCAGAATTGAGATTTCATCTTGGAAGATTTTACCTTTGATGAGTATGAAGTGCTTCTTCTTGTCTTTTTTGATAACTTTGGGGTGGAAGTCTATTTTATTTGATATTGGAATGGCTATTCCAGCTTGTTTCTTCAGACCTTTTGCTTGGAAAATTGTTTTCCAGTCTTTTACTCTAAGATAGTCTCTGTCTTTGTCCCTGAGATTGGTTTTCTGTATGCAGAAAAATGTTCGGTCCTGTTTATATAGCCAGTCTGTTAGTTTATGTCTTTTTATTGAGGAATTGAATCCATTAATGGTAAGAGATATTAAGGAAAAGTAATTTTTGCTTCCTATTATTTTTGTTGTTAGAATTGGGATTCTGTTCTTGCATCTTCTTTTAGGTTGGTTGAAGGATTTCTTTTTTGCTTTTTCTAGGGTGTCATTTCCCTCTTTCTGTAGGAGTTTTCTTTTTATTATCTGTTGAAGGGCTGGATTTGTGGAAAGATATTGTGTGAATTTGGTTTTGTCATTGAATACTTTGGTTTCTCCATCAATGGTAATTGAGAGTTTTGCTAGGTATAGTAGCCTGGGCTGGCATTTGTGTTCTCTTAGGGTCTGTGTAACCTCTGTCCAGAATCTTCTGGCTTTTATAGTCTCTGGTGAGAAATATGGTGTAATTCTGATGGGTCTGTCTTTATATGTTACTTGACATTTTCCCTTACTGCTTTTAATATTCTTTCCTTATTTAATGCATTTATTGTTCTGATTATTATGTGTCAGGAGGAATTTCTTTTCTGATCCAATCTATTATGAGGTCCATAGGCTTCTTGTATGTTCATGGCCATCTCTTTCTTTTGCTTAGGGAAGTGTTCTTCTAGAATTTTGTTGAAGATATTTACTGGCCCTTTAAGTTGAAAAAAATCTTCATTCTCGTCTATACCTATTATCCTTAGGTTTGGTCTTCTCATTGTGTCCTGGATTTCCTGGATGTTTTAAGTTAGGATCTTTTTGCATTTTTCATTTTCTTTGATTGTTGTGTCCATGTTTTCTATGGAATCTTCTGTACCTGAGATTCTTTCTTCCATCTCTTGTATTCTGTTGCTGATGCTCGCATCTGTGGTTCCTGATTTCTTTCCTAGGATTTCTATCTCCAGAGTTGTCTTACTTTGTGTTTTCTTTATTGTTTCTTCTTTCATTTTTAGATCCTCAATGATTTTGTTCAATTCTTTCACCTGTTTGGTAGTGTTTTCCTGTAACTCTTCAAGGGATTTTTGTGTATCCTCTTTAAGAGCTTCTAGCTGTTTACCTGTGTTTTCCTGTATTTCCTTCTTAATGTCTTCCACCATCATCATGAGAAGTTACTTTACATCCATGTCTTGATTTTCTGGTGTGATGGGTTATCCAGGACTTGCTATTGTGGGAGAGTTTGGTTCTGATGATGCCAAGTAACCTTGGTTTCTGTTGCTTCTGTTCTTATGCTTGCCTCCTGCCATCTGATTATCTCACGTGCTTACTGCCATCAATATATCTGATTGGAGCCTGTCCTTCCTATAATCCTGGTTGATTCAGGACTCCTCAGAGTCCAGCTTTCTCTGTGATCCTTTGGTTTTGGACTCCTGTGAACCTGAGATTCTGGGTATGTCAGAATTCTTGGCAGTCAAGCTTCCTCTGAGAACCTGTGATCCTGGTGTGACCAAGCTCCTGTTATCCTTGGATCCTGGAATCCCAAGATCCTGTGTGTGTTACAGTGCCTGGAAGTGGTGTCTCCTCTGAGGACGGTGGGCCTGTCTGGTGTGTTTGAAACCAAGGTGTACCAGTATGTATCAGAAGGAACCTGAGCTACTGCCCAGGCAGGGCTCCAGTGTCCCTACTCCTGCTTGTCATGGGCCCATCAGAATTGGATGGGAAAGGAAGTTGTGTTCCACTGACCAGTGATCCTAAGATCTTGTGTAGAGTCCTCTGGGGAACATGGGACCTTCCACCAAGATGGTGTTAAAGGTGACCCATGAGGATAGTTTTAGTAGCCATGACATAGGGTGTGAAATTCTATTTTGTTATTTATCCACTAAAGAGATACCAGTTTTCTAGCTAGATCACCAGGTTTGATAGAAGTAATAATGCTGTGTGCAAAACATGTGAATTAAGAAATGTCCTATTGTGATATTTTAATGGGTCAGACCTCTCTTGTATGATAGATTTTTGTACCATACATACTTTGTTTACTTCTCTTAATTATACATCCACTGGCTGGCTGAAAGCTCACTGGTAGATTTTCCTCTCTACACTGACCCTGAATGGAAGGACTTGCCTGTGCTTACTTAGTTTCTTGTTTAACATGTGTGCTTTCTTTTTTTATATAGAGATAAAGATTACCATTTAAGAACCTACAAATCTGTTGTCATGGCCAACAAATTGATAGACTGGTTAATTGCACAGGTAAGACTGCAAATAGATGTTGTTCAGCTTCCTTCTTTCTCCTTTAAGTGTGAGGTGGGAACTTGCTGTCAGGTGATTCACTGTAATCTCTATTGTCTGCATTCATAGAGATAGTATGAAGCTGAAGTTGAATTAGGATTTGGTTTGTTTTCTGGGATCTTGTAGAGACTTTATGATATCTTCTTTTTCAAAAATAAGATGTTCTATTTTTAAAACATGAGATGAGTTCATCAAACAAACAAATAAACAAAACCAAATAAAATCAACTACCAAGCATAATTTGATTATCAGTGAAGAATAGTTATGTTCAGTCACTAAGTCATCTTGATGCTTTTCCTATTAATTTGTTTTAAAGTATCTGTTCATTAGTTCTCATATATAATTCAACTCTCTCATGTCATTTTCTCTGATACCAGATAGGCATATATAACATAAGATTTAATGTCTGGGCTGGTGAGATGGCTCAGCTGGTAAGAGCACCCGACTGCTCTTCCAAAGGTGATAAGTTCAAATCCCAGCAACCACATGGTGGCTCACAACCATCCGTAACAAGATCTGGCTCCCTCTTCTGGAGTATCTGAAGACAGCTACAGTGTACTTACATATAATAAATAAAATAAATCTTTAAAAAAAAAAAAAAAAAGATTTAATGTCTGTGAAGTGCAGAGGGTATACTCATTGTTGCCAGATTCATTGAATCTTAATGTTGACAACCAGTACTGAGAAAATTTATAATTATAAGTAAAAAAAATGTTTATAAGTAGTAAAAATTCACACATTCAACATGTCACACATAAAACATATCACAATAGCTTTTCAAGTACAGATTTATGTAGTTATTTTTATGATAGGTCAACTAATAAGTGCTTGGATATATTCTGTTGACTAAATTCAAGACACTATGAAAAGGTGATATACACTTGAAATGAACTTGCTGCCTGGGGCAGGGAGGTTGCTTGGTTGAAATGCAATTGCTATACATAAATATTTGAGTCAACTTCATAAGCAGCCTCACTATTTTGTTTGTATTAAAATATCCTTATTCTCCTTCTATAAGTAGGTAACAAACTTTTTTTAATTGTATATTTATTTTTAAAAATTAAGTCAAATAAATTCTTATTTAAGGGATTTGATTCCTTTGCTGTCCATCCAGGTCACCTTTCTCAAATGTCATCCAGCCCTTTCTTATCTGTCCTTGATTTAAAGACACAGTCATTGACAAGTTCTAAGTTTTTGTTTTGTTTTGTTTGTTTGTTTTTTTTTTGTTGTTGTTTTTGTTTTTTTGTTTTTGTTTTTTTTGTTTTTGTTTTTTTTGAGACAGGGTTTCTCTGTATAGTTCTGGCTGTCCTGGAACTCACTCTGTGGACCAGGCTGGCCTCGAACTCAGAAATCCGCCTGCCTCTACCACCCAAGTGCTGGTTTTACAGGCATGTGCCACCACTGCCAGGCAACTTCTAAGTTCTTTTTTTTTTTTTTTTTTTTTTTTTTTTTTTTTTTTTTTTTTTTTTTTTTTTTTTTTTTTTTTTTTTTTTTTTTTTTTTTTTTTTTTTTTTTTTGTATTTGAAACAGGGTTTCTCTGTCTAGCCCCGACTGTCCTGGAACTCACTTTGTAGACCAGGCTGGCCTCAAACTCAGAAATCCACCTGCCTCAGCCTCCCGAGTGCTGGGATTAAAGGCGTGCGCCACCACTCCCGGCTAACTTCTAAATTCTTAACCAGAAGATTTGAGGATTTCTTCAATTTACTTTAGGCACCCTTCTTCAATTATCTTTAAACCATTTTAAGGTAGGGTTCACTTGTGTCACCCAACATCTCTGAAGAGTCTTCTCATATCCATTCCTAACACTCAGAGCTCTACTCTTTATGAAGGAAATTCCAGTGCAACACTGAAACAAACATCCATTCATGGGTATCTTCCAATTTTGACTTCATAATCAAGACAAGCCTTTAAAAAAAAGAATATTCATCTACTGCATTACCTTTATAAGATAAACTATATATGACATTGCTAGAACCAACTTCATCAATAACACCTTTGTGGTTATATTCCTTCTTGTATGCATCAAAACTCATACCGAGCAATGAGTTCTGGGTTGCAAAAGAGATTTATTTTTCGCGCCTGTCCAACTGGCCTTTGTCCAACAGCTGAACAAAAACACACCAAGTGCTAGGTAACAAACATTTAAAATTTAAGTTAAATATTTAAATTAAAAATATATTGGGTTTAAATATTAAAAATGAGATGTGTCAACATTTTAAGTTAAATACCAAATTTATTATGCATAATAATATATAAATACAGTATGTATGTATGCATATACATATATACAGTTTGAGATTTCATTGTTTAGTGTTGATTTCTAAATTTTTTTTGTATTCCATTGAATATAAACTTTTACATTGAGAATTTGCTGTCTTTGAAAGGATTGTGAATCACATTTCCAGTAGCTTCCCAGTAAGATAGCTTCTATCACTTTAATATTCTTGGTCATGTGTGCAGCTGGGCTGGTTCTTCCTTCAGTAAGAGACTTTTGCACAGAGCTCATGCTGCTCTAGAATTAACATAAGCTCATATGATATGTGGTATATGGGAGAAGACTGAGGAAATGGGTTGGGAGCAAGACTTGGTGCCAAATCATCCTTTAAATTATAAAGCAAAAAGTCAGTTACTAACTTTAGGGGAGAGAATACTTGTATTTTTTTAACATTTAAGATATCCTATTTTATCTGAAACATGCTGAAACAAAGTATTTGTTACTTAATTGTCTGAAACTCCCAAGGAGGTTGTGTCAACCAGTATTTGGTGCCAGCTCTGCTAAAACTGATATAAGCTTGGACATATAACTCCCTAGAGAGTATAGAGTTTTCAGCTGCTCACCTCATCCTACAATAGCTATTTGTGGCTTCCTATAATGGACCCTGAAGCTTCATAGTTCTCATACTGGTCAATGCATACGGTTAAGGCAGACTTTCTAGCTCTTAATACTGAGCCTCAAGATAGAGCATCATGGGCTGCCTTGGGATGGTAAGGGAGCAAGATGAAGTGTTTAATTTAGAGGAAGAGACAAAATAGGGCTCCCTTTCCACCTAGACTCGTATTTGACTTAATCTGCACACTAATCAGTACTGACTGAATTTGGACAGCATGATTGGACAGTTGGAGTCAGCTATGCTACAGCACAGCAGTCCATAGGCTGTTGTGAGATATCTCTGGGTGCTCTACATATCTGTGATATGTGAGTGATACCATCTTGGACAATGCAACAACTTTGTTCTGTTCTCCATATGTTGTCACTTCCTAGACTGATGCTTTTATTATAATGGCTTATAACCTCACTGAATAAGTATGTTGATGTATTACTAAAACATCATGTGATTTGCTTATGTGTAATGTGCAGGAAACATTTATATTTTTTAATTAGACAAGTTCTTGTTTCACCCCATCCAAGCAATGGTTTTTCCACTTTCTTCAGTGCTTCCCAGATATAAGTAGACTCCAAAGGATTTTTAAAAGAGGCAGGATCACTACAATTTCGAGATTACATTTATACCCCCTTTCTTTTAATGAATATTAGTCCAGTAAATAAAATATTTAAATAATCAAAACAACCAAAGCTTTCAGCCTAACCCTTTAAGTAAAGCACCAGGACACATGCAGGCAAGCTCCTACCTTTCAGAAGTTGGTACTCATTTGGGCTCATTTTTAATCTTCTGTAAAATTCTTCAGCATCATCTTCCACAGAAGTTCTCGTGGATCTTCCACCTCGGCTCAGGGCCTTTTTCTGTACACCAGAGCCAGGGTGACTAAGAATCTTAACTGAATTGGATAATGACTCTTAACTAGGTACTACTTTTTAAGTGATCAAATCCTTCACAAGATCCAAATTACTGGGAGGAAAATAAATAGCTTTTGTTTGAGTTTTAACATGTCATATCTTTAACTTGGTGTGATATGTAGAAATGAATAAATGTATATTTTAAAATGAATTCATAAGACTTATCAAATACCTGGATTGGTGAAGATATGATGCATATATGTAGATACATAGTCAGCTTGCTTTGGTGGATATCAGGATTACGGTTTTCACAACCAAAAGTACAGTTTATCTTGGTGTTTTATAGACAGGGAAAAGGACATTGTATGCACTGGCATTACATTACTGAAGGTGAGAGTGACACTGGTTGAGTTCAGGCATTTGTAGGAAACTGGACTAACTAAAGACCAGTGATAAGTTTGAAACTTTGGAAAGTGAAACTGGAGATGAGTAAAATCAAGACTGGAAGCTCTTAAAAGCCCAATGGAATACTTTTATCTCGATTATTAAGAAGTCTCTCAAACTTAAGAGCATGATATTCCTGTGTGCTACAGCTGAGTTCTGCAATAGCTGATGTTTGAATGACTCCAGAAAAAAATATATTAATTTAGATAATGGAAAAGGAGAAAACAAATGAGACTATTGATGGTCGAATTGAAATAAAAATGTCAGTAGATTTGGTAGAGTACTTATGTGTTAAGAAAAAGACTAGGGAGCAATGATGTCATGTGTGGGAGATGTTCCTTAAACTATAATTGATGTGCTATACAGCCTCCAGTTGCCTGTCACCATGTACAGTGATTTATTTTTTGGTCAACAGGGTGATTGCCGTACCAGGGAAGAGGCAATGATATTTGCTGTTGGGCTCTGTGACAATGGATTTATGCATCACGGTAGGAACTCTTATCCTCAAACCTCACACATGAATTTCATTGTTTTGGTTCCTCTTGGGACATTGGGAGTGTCTCAGTGATCCACTGAGGTCAAGACAACCTGTCTGGGTCTTGCCATGGGTCCCAGATGAGTCACAACATCTGCAACTGATTTCACTGCTGGTACCATGTTGGTAGCACATTATCTACCAGTTTTTCTAAACTTTCTCTTGTTTTTCTAGACAAACTTTTTTTTTTTTTTGTGTGTGTGTGTGTGTGTGTGTGTGTGTGTGTGTGTGTGTGTGTTGACTCCAAAAGAGCCAGAAGATAGAAGTTTTATTTTCTTTTTAAAAATTTCATATATCTCTTTGAATTTATTTTATATAAACACTCATGATCATGCCTGAATGTTATGTATAGGGGGATGAATAGATAAGAGCATGTATGGTTAATACTTATTGTTCATTTTAGGACATCATATTCAAAATCATCTTATAGAACTAAATCTTTGGTAATAAATATCATTTATTCTATCAGATGTTTTTTCTTGCTTGATACCTTCAAATATCATTACACATTAGTGTTTTAATTTTAATTTCTCCATCTATATAAGTAATGAGAGTTTCCCGTCTATATGTGCCATCTGCCATCTTACACAATGCATGCAAGCAGGCTCTTTTCAGTTACTAATGCCATGTGCTTCTCAACATCTGGCTGATATAGTAGTTGCATCCATTCATCAACTACTTTCAGTAGGTTATCAACACCTGAATAAAAAGGGAACACCAGTTATAGTCCTTTTGGGGGGATATCCTTTCTGACCCACGTCCTTACATTTAGATCACCAGGAATGTTAAGATAAAGAAATATTCATCCCTGAAGAGCAAACTACTAAAGAAATTATAATATTTTAAGGAATTAGAAGTATAAAACCCAATGGACACCCCTCAATTATTTTCTTCTTTAACCCAAAGCAATGACAGGCAATAATTTTACATAAGCATATATTGCATACTAAGGGACAGCAAAAGTTCAGCTGAATACAGTCCCTAGCCTGGATTTCTTGGTGCTTCTCTTGGCCTACTATGTGCCAATTGTTTGGAGGAAATACCATGTGATCTTCCAGAAAACAGATAGATCATGGAGGCAAAACTTAACTCAGCCCAAAGTGTTTGTTCTTTCTGTTGTTCACTGTGGCTCATGTTACTGTTTATTGTGTGGCTGGTAGCTTCATTTGTCACCATGCTACCAGATGCTCTTCTGTCCAAAGATCACCCATGCACCATCTGCTCCACATTATTTTCTGGAGCTCTGTCAAAACAATGAAATAGAATGCCCCTTCTGGTTGCTTGACACATGCCAAGCCGTTTCCATGCAGCACATCATTGTAGTCAGAGCAGGATGAAGATTTATTTGACCTTCATTTGCAGACAAGAGAACTAATATGAAGTTTAGGTAATTTTCTAATTTCTACACTCAGAATTGACCCTAGACCTGGGCTGATTTATCACAAAGTTAAGTGCACTGGCACCACAGCCTTCCCATTCTGGTGGGTTACCTTGTCCCCACAAGTACACTACAAGGTACTAATGATAAAGAATGAGAAACACAGATTTTTCTCCTCAAGCATTTTGGTTGCTGTCAAGATTGCATTCAATATACATTCTTATTATGTGTATCTACCTGTAGTTTAAACAAAGCTAACAAAACATGCACCAACATATGTTACCAGTTTATACCAGGGATCTTAGGGGGATAAATAAATATTAACATTTGGATAAAAGAGTTAAAGTTGACCTTTGCATAAGTAATATTATTTGGCAATGTTGCTGTGAAACACAGAAGAGCTATCAACTCATGGAAACTAAAACATCATTTTACCCAGATGACATATTTTTAGTTTGAAATGTTGGACCAACTGTGACCCCCTCAGCAGGAGTTGCTCACATATAGAAAGGTACTATGTCTGTTAGTCAGGCTTCTCTACAGTCATAGAACTTATGGAATGTCTCTATATTCTAAGGGATATACTGGAATGACTTACAGTCTACAGTCTAACTAACCCAACAATCAGCAGCTGTGAACAGGAAGTTCCAGAATCTAGTAGTTGCTCAGTCCCATGAAACTAATTGCTTCAGCTGGTCCTTGGTATGAGCTAGAATCCTGAAGAAGTAGGTTTCAACACACTGTGCTGGCAAATCAATACAAGCAGGTGAGGAAGAAGAAAGCCTTCCTTCTTCCATTGTCCTTAGGTGGGCCTCCAGCAGAAGGTATCGTCCAGATTAAAGGTGTGCACTATTACACCTGGACCTAAGCTGTTCTTCACTTGATACTTGCTCTGTCCCAGACTGACCATACTCAGAGATCTTCTTGCCTCTGTCTCCTGGGATTAAAGGCATGTATCATTTTGCCTGGGCCTAAGCTTTTAATGGCCACTGTGCTTCAAGATCTGAATCAAAAGCCCTTGTCAGCCGGGCGTGGTGGCGCATGCCTTTAATCCCAGCACTTGGGAGGCAGAGGCAGGTGGATTTCTGAGTTCGAGGCCAGCCTGGTCTACAGAGTGAGTTCCAGGACATCCAGGGATATTACAGAGAAACCCTGTCTCGAAAAAAAAAAAAAAGCCTTTGTTTTCCAACTTTTCCAACTTCAAGATCTGGATCACAGGTGTGCCCTCCATTTCTGATTGTAGTTCATTCTAGATATAGTCAAGGTGACAACAGGGCATAGCTATTACACTGTAACCCAGTTGAATTTTCCCATAAAGATGCAGAGCAGTAAGCAGAATTATTTTCTGAAAGTGGAAAATGCCCTGTTTTTACATTTAGAGTGTATGAGATTTAGGAGTTACTATATATTTTTTTCCGTTAAATTTTGAATTGCATTTGGACAAAGGGAGATTAAAATTTCAACATTGAGAAGATGCTACTCACTTTAAAATGGAAGATCCTGTAGATAACAGTAATTTACAGGAAAAGTAGGCATAGGTCATTGAAGGAATGTGAGAGGTATCTATCTGTGGGAGACCTTGTTCTAGGAATCTAATACTGAACTTAGGGTTGGCAAGAATTCCCTGAGTGTGTGTTGGTGTGGAAAATGAGCTTGGAATTTGAGTTTGCTGACATTATTTGAATCTCTCCATTCCTTTAGTCCTAGAAAAGAGTGAATTCAAAGATGAGCCTCTACTTTTCCGCTTTTTTGCTGATGAGGAAATGGAAGGATCAAATATGAAGCATAGGCTTATGAAACATGACTTGAAGGTTGTGGAGAATGTCATAGCTAAGTCACTGTTGGTAAGCTGCTGCCACCTTATGTTTCCTTCTGGGGCAGTGATTAGCACAAGGACACAGTAACATGTTGATGCTTTCCATGTATTTCAGTGTAAAGACCTCCTCATTCTTTATCAGTAATGTTAGTATTTTACATTTCAGATTAAATCCAATGAAGGCAGCTATGGCTTTGGCCTGGAAGACAAAAACAAAGTTCCAATAATAAAATTAGTGGAAAAGGGGTCGAATGCCGAGGTAATATAAATTAGCATTTTTGTTGAAGTTTGTCATCATGCAATACAATGCCGAAGTGAAATCAACAGCTATGTGTTTATTGAAGATGCTGTCTCTGAATAATCATGTACTGAGGTTCTGTTATAGTATTGGGTTAGTAGCTCTGGGACTGTGTCTTAGTGGTGACTGAGAATGGGAAGTACTGGTACTCCAGAGATCTATAGCTCTGAATCGAAGAGTCCCCAAGTGATGTGTTTTGTGTCCCCAGTATTGTCCCAATCATTGAATCTATCCTAGAGTTTTTTGGAAGCTGCATAGGGTGTGACAGTTGTCCTAAGTTTACCAGATGGGTATTCTATTCAACCAAAGGAAATATCTTTTTTCTTCTGTTTCTGTTGTCTTTTCTAAGAATGTAATTTCCATTATTAAAGCAAATACTTTGATTTTTTTCATTGAATCAATTGACATCTTCTCACATCACTAGGTTTTTAAACAGTGGACTCTTCTTGATTGTTGATGCCTTCATTGAGAAATATTCATTGGATAGCAGTTATATATTAGCATTTTAGATTCTAGGTTTATCAACATTTAGAAAGCAGATGATGTTCCCTGTTCTGAGCTGTAAACTTTGATGGTCTTCCTGTATATACATGAGAAACTGAGTTTGATAAACAAAATCCATTGTTTTGTTTTGAATGTGGTGTGTGTGCTTGTAATAACATGCCTGGGAGGTGGAAGTAGGTGAATCCCTGCATTCACAGGCCAGCTATCTTATGCTGCTTGGTGATTACCAAGCCAATGAAAGACCTATCTCGAGAACTGATGTGACAAAGTGGGTATCACTTGAGGAAAAACAACTAGGGTTGCTCTCTGGTTGCCACATGCATGCACATACACGTACATACTATACACACCACACACACACACTACACACACACACACACACACACACACACACACACACACAAAGTAACTCTGTCTCTTTGCCTCTTTATATCTGTTTTTATCTCTCGCTGCCTCTCCATCCCTCCATCTTCCTCCTTTTCTCCCTGTTTTCCTCCTCCCTGCTTCTCTCCCTCTTTTCTTCTCTTTCCTCATTGAGCTTACCAGTGCTGTACCTCAATGATACTGGATTTAAAAACTATCCTGCTACCCAACTTGCAAGGTACATAACTTTAAGCAAACACCTCAGTATTCAGGTCTTTCATAAAAATGTAAGAACTGCAATAATAGAACATATATAATTTTAAATCTGTGTAGTAAAGTCAGTGGTACTCTGTGTAAACTAAGTGTAAACTTATTGTAAAGGTCTTTTATATCACCCTAAATCAGAAGTGTGCAAAATAGAGCTTTCTATCCAGCACTCTAAGTGCAAATATATTACCTCCGGTCCATTTGTATTCTGTTTGTGTATCTGTCCATCAAATGACCATGGTTAATAATTCTATAGGATAAGGTGCTTCTTCCTGACACTTTTAGAGGCTGCTCTTAGGGCAGAGGAACATCCTACTCTGTCATAGATAAAAGACTCTCTCATTAAGTAACGGCAATTCAAGACAGAGGACAGTCTTGCTGGTTAGAACGTCTGCGCTAACTGTAGGGCTAATGTCCTCCTTGTCATCTTTCTGCATGTTGCATTAGGTAAAAGCTGCACTTGTTGGACTGTACTTGTTTAGATCCCTTGACACTCCTTCCATTCCTTTGTACTAGGCACACTCATGCCGAGGGAGGCTGGAGATACAAATTGGTTGTGGTCAATATGTTTATGTATTCATGGGATAAAAATTTTTGAGCTAAATAAATTAATTTCAATATAGTATATAAATATATAATATATAAAATACATATGTTTATATAATAGATAAAATATACCTGGAGATACCTATCTATCTATCTATCTATCTATCTATCTATCTATCTATCTATCTACCTCAGTTTGTAAGTTAAAGGACAAGTTTGACTTTTTTTTTTAATTAAAGGCTCTGTTGCTACAATAACAAGAGAGAGCCAAAGATGCATACAGTATTTAGGAAAAGCACACATGGGGCTAGGGGATGTAGGGGATGATTGATTTCAATAAGACTCTGCAATCTCATTTATAATAACTCTCTGTATTATTGTAATTGTTAACCCTAGTCATGGTTTTGTTGTATAAGCCTGCTACAGATGTGTTTTAATGTCCAAATATGGACATGCTGAGCCTTTTCTGATCCAGTTTTGTGAAAATATAAACTATTCATTAAATTATCACTCCTTTTTTTTTCTTTTTTTGCCCTTAGATGGCTGGCATGGAAGTTGGGAAGAAGATATTTGCCATAAATGGTGACCTTGTTTTTCTGAGACCTTTTCCTGAAGTCGATTGCTTCCTGAAATCGTGCTTAAACAGCAGAAAGCCACTGAGAGTCCTCGTGAGCACAAAGCCAAGAGAGTAAGTGACAGAGCGGCAGTAACAGGGATGAGTAGCGTAGCGATGCTAACTTCAGGGTGTTATTTGTCACTGGGATGCCCTGGCATACAACATGCACCCCTCCCCTGCATGGTAGGAACAGGTCTATTGGTGAGAGAGGAAACTGTCTTGCTCATCTTGAAAGGTGCTTGCTCCTGAATTAAATGGTGTTTTTGTTTTACTGTCCAAACTTTGCTATTTTGGGTTATTCTAATCTCGAAAACTGATGTGACAAGATGGGTATGACTTGAGGAACAACAACTAAGGTTGCTCTCTGGCTGCCACATGCATGCACATACATGTACATACTACACACTATACACACCACACACACATGCACACACACACACACACACACACACACACAAATGAACTCTGTCTTTGTCTCTTTCCCTGTCTGTATCTCTCTTTATCTCTCACTACCTCTCCTTCCCTCCATCTCCCTCCCTTTCTCCATGTTTTCCTCTTCCCTGCTTCTTTGACTGAGTAAAAACTAACTTAGTGGAATGAATACCTTTTAGTTGAGAATAAAAAAGTGTATGTTTGGCTATAGGAAGTGTTGTTGATTATACATAGTATATAATGTACTGCTCATTGAAGTCAAATGTAGAAGGTATACCATGCAGGCACATACTTAGTAAGTTACCATTTCTTTTAAAGCAAAACCAACCCCAAACTCTGGCTCTCTCTGTTTCTGTTTACATACGTAGAAAAATTCCAATGTTTGTGTTTGTTTTTCATTGTTATAGCTGAGATAACATAAAAGAGCAGAGGATTATTTTAATTTGTAATTGCAGAAATTTCAGTCCATAATGACAGGAAGGCATGGTGTTACAAAATTGCTTACCCAGTGATGTTCAGAAAGCAGGGAGAGGGAGCAAAAAAGCCCCTAGACAAAACCTGCCTTCAAAGTTGCACTCCTAGTAGCTCCCTTCCTACAACGGGGCAGTTAGTATTAGCCCAGCATCTATGAACTCATACGTGGGTCAGCCAAGGGAGGAAATCAGTACCCTGATGATTCAGTCATCTCTAGATAATGCTGCTCTCTTGAGACCACTCAACACATGAGCCTTTTGGGGGTAACATTATATCTGAAATGTGACAATATTTATTATAAAAAATATTTCTTATGAAAAGTAGAGATTTCTTTAGAGGATATCTTTTTCCTTCAAACTTTACCACATTTAAATAAACAGCTACTGCTTTTTTTGAAATCAATTACTGTTTTTTCCAAGTATTGGTGCATAATATAATTATACACATATAGGATAGGGCCATGTTCTATTGTAGTGTCTTTAGCTAAAACACTTGATGTACGTGCAGTTCACTGGCTTCTATTCTCTGATTTGGTTCTACCAGTGACCTGATTTTTCTTTCTAAGATTAGTCGTGAACTGTGGCATCAACTGGTTGAGATGACATGTATGTAAAGTATTTAACAGAACATGTGAATAAGCTATGCCTGAATTACTATTTAAAATTTTTATCAAAGTGAGTTCCAGGACAGCCAGAACTACACAGAGAAACCCTGTCTCAAAAAACCAAAAAAAAAAAAAAAAAAAAAAAAAAAAAAAAAAAAAAAAAAAAAAAAAAAAAAAAAAAAAAAAAATTAAAATTTGTATCAGTTAGAACAAGCAACTTCATTAATTTTAAGATGAATATAAAGGATGACATTTAAAAAATAATTGTTTATTTTAACGATTTAAGAAAATTTTATAACCATAGCTGGTACTTTTATATGTAAAGTATTATATAGCCACATACATTCAGCACTAGCTAGATGCATCATATGTACATTCTTCTTGAGTCTGAGTGTATTATAATGGACTGGATTCTACCTAGAACATCCTTTTCTGACAATGCTAAGTCATTAATGGTCACGGGTACTTTAGCTCATAATGTAATGCACGGGTACTTTAGCTCATAATGTAATGCATAATGAAAGCATAAGTGTGGCCTGTTATTCCAGTTTCTCATAGGGAACACTGGGCTAGAGGGCAGCAAAGAACCACTGCAATAGCTTCTCTCTATATATAATTAAAGGTTATTTTTTCACTCTTTATCTAGCCCTGCTTAGATGCCTATGTCCTGACACATTTAGGGCATTTAGAAGCAATAAAATATCTTAGGAAAGAATACAGAGGTATCTGGAACAATTACTAGTGAATATAAGGACATGCTCTATGGACACCCAATTTACCCCTACAATAGCTGATCTGCTTACAGAGACATTTCAATAATTGAAAGAGCACAGAGCCAGTGACATCAAGAATAAACAGATGGGAACAAATTCTTAGCCATCAGAGTCCTAGGCCCATGATTCCCAATCATTCCCTAAGTGGTGCTGTGTAGTATAGACTCCTGAAAACTGTCCTTTGACACCACACACACACTCACACACACACACACACACACACACACACACAGAGAGAATAAATGAATAAACATTATAAAGATCACATACTCATGTTTTCTTTTAATATACTTGAAATGTATAATTTCCTCTAATATTCTCCCTATATTGAGTCCTTAGAACATTCACATATATTAAAGAAAAACTTATCTTCTCTTTTTAAGAGACAATATAAATAAGCTAGAGTGGTATTTGATATGGGAAATCCTCCTGTAAGTTACCACATTTATTAATTGGTATGTGCATATGGTCTTTAGACAGTTATACTGGTTTCCATTGAGGAGAATGTCTTATAAAGTAAAATTCTCGTAACTCCAAACCCTAGTAGACACTTTCTGTACTGTGGGCTGTATCCTGGCATCCCAAGCTAGTCTACTGCTAATTGCTTGTAGAAACTCTCAACATCCTACTGTGAGCAGCAGACATGTGTTCAGACACTGTAGTATGCCTTGGCTATAAATAGTTATAGTCATATTATAATAGTTGATGCCACAAGAATACTCCCACTCTTAACATTTCCAGTTGAAAGTGACTTTCTAAACCTCATAGATTACTACTAGTTTCCCTTCTGTCTAAATTTTTGATTATGTAAAGAGTTGGAAGTTTTTGAAGGCTTTGAAACATTCTAGATAACTACAATGATCTATTTTCTATATGTTCACTAATATCTTCCTGACAAACAAGGCTGAACTCATTAGTTTTCTTGTCTCTCTGTGGCAAATAGATGATGTAAGCAACTCAAGGGAGGACGAGCTTACTTAGTTACTGGTGTCACAGGACTCAGTTCATGCTTGCTTGGCTCCATGTGCTAGGCCAGAACATGATGGCGGTGGGAGTGTGTGGTGAGCTCATGGGACCCTGAAAACAGCCAAATAGAAAGGCAGGAAGCAGCTGGGCAGTGGTGGTGCACGCCTTTAATCCCAGCACTTGGAAGGCAGAGGCAGGCAGATTTCTGAGTTCGAGGCCAGCCTGGTCTACAGAGTGAGTTTCAGGACAGCCAGGGCTACACAGAGAAACCCTGTCTCAAACAAACAAACAAACAACAAAAAAAAAAAAGAAAGAAAGAAAGAAAGAAAGAAAGAAAGAAAGAAAGAAAGAAAGAAAGAAAGAAAGAAAGGCAAGAAGCATTCAGGAGAAGAAACAACCCCTAACAACACACCTCCATGGACCTGGTCCTCTCTTTAGGTCCCACGTTCTACTTTTCATCACCTCCCAATAATCCAGAGTATTGTGAGTTCATCAAGGTCTGACACCATCAAGTAGGTCAGATATCTCAGGATCATTCAGCAAAAATTCCATTGTCATGTCATTCCCAACCTTGTACAGCATCTTAGGATTTCCTTGATATTTTCATTCATAAATTGACTTGTGTATAATGAGAACAGTAGAAGGTTGTTTTGTTTTGTTTTGTTTTGTTTTGTTTTGTTTTGTTTTGTTTTGTTTGAGACAGGGTTTCTCTGTATAGCCCTGGCTGTCCTGGAGCTCACTTTGTATACCAGGCTGGCCTAGAACTCAGAAATCTACCTGCCTCTGCCTCCCGAGTGCTGGGATTAAAGGCGTGCTCCACCATGCCCGGCTAGAAGTTTTCTCCTAGGTGAATTTTCTGCTATAATGGGTAACTTCTCAGAAAGTTCATGAAGTAAAGTAGAGTCAGCAGGCTTTTTATGCCCTGGTGCAGACAGAGCACCCACAGTGCTCACCAGAGTGAGTGATTCTCACTTATATAAAGAAGTGTAGGAGGGAGAGAGAGGTAGTGATATCTCTCTCTCCAAAGAATTCATTTTGTCTTAAATCATACTTTCTCCTTCTCAGGCTTCCAAGGCCAACTGGATTGTGGAACATCTTTAGATCAGGCCCAGAAATGAGACCTCAGGAGAAACTGTGTGGAGCCTTTGGTTGGGTTACCCTCTTTTTTTCTTCTTTTTTTTTGTAATTTAAGTAATATCCTGTTTGGAGAGGAAAAGACAAAAATATAAGAAGTAAATACAACAGAATTTTCCTTTGATTCCAGCTGTGTTTTACACTTGATGACATAAAGGAATTTTTCCAAAAGGCTTTGCAGTAGCTCATTTTACATATTTATTCTTTACCAGAAATAGAACAATCCTCACAGATAACTTTATTGATTATTTTAATAGGCAATGTAGTTTTCCCATTGGAAAAACATGATTTCCAAAGGTCATGTTTTTATTATAGTTTAATCATGTTTAATAAGAGGAATTCCAAGTTTTCCCCTAAAATGGATTTCATGGTGATGTGTACACATTTTGTTTAAAAAAAAATGTATGGTAATCTTGAAGAGTAGGAGTCAGAATCTCATAGCAGAATTAGTTAGATGGGCGGACCTTCCTGAGAAAGTGTTGAGAGGCTGCTGAGAATTACAAATAACCCAGAAGTAATTAAGTACCCACTTGGAAGCTGTAAAGTAGTCCATGTTGAGTGAATTTGCATATAGTGTGCACAAAAGCAGGAAGTCACTTTTGCTTCATCTTCACCAGCTCAGGAATTCATTCTCCTCTTGCCTTAGTGAAATGACTTGTCTCTTTGACAGATAATAATAATCATTCGCTGTTCAAATGAAATGGATACAGCCCTGTACCCCAGAAAGTATGTAATAATGGATAGAGAATGTGCTGATTCTTTGACCCCTGTCATACATATATGCAAATCATGCTATGGTATATAACCTCATTTATAATAGCACTTTCAAACTGCTACTGGAAGGGAAATTTGCATTTTTATCACTGATTGCTTGCCTGGGTTACAGCAGAGACTTCAGTGTCAGGCACTGCCTGCGGGCCCAAATGTAACTGGTGGTTTTCTAGGCTGTTCCAGGTGCAGGGTCTTCTGTGAGCTACCTCCAGCAGATGTGCCTATCCTCAGCCTGTCCAGTGTGTCTGTGAAGGGCTGCTTAGATCTGTTTTATAACTAATTCATCCTTTTCTGACCACAGTTGGTGCTTAGGCAGGCAGGGCCATCCAGCAAAATGTACCGCACTGTGTCCATTTCGTTTTGCTCTCTACTGCAGTTTATGATACTCATCTTTACACAAAAGCACTCCGTCCTCTCTAGAGTTCTCTGCTCTTTGGGTTTGCTCTCTGACTTCTGGCTTCCTTCTGGGGAATGTTCTCCATTGTTGGTGACAAACAGCACATCCCTTCCAGTGTGTCATGACAACTGTCTCATAATCTTCTTCTCCTCAAATTCATTTTAGTGTGAGTTCATTGGCTATGCTTCTCTCACTCGGGTTTTTATTCTTCCAGATATATATTATAGAAACATGTAAGCTATCACATTCCCGATGATATGATATATTGTGAGACATCTCTGTCCTCTATAACGTGTCCTTGTTTGTCCTCTGGTGGTCTTTGCAGAGTAGAAGTGTATTTCCTGTTTGTGATAGTAAGTCAATGAAGAATGCTTCTTTTTTCTTGAGTATCTATGTAGCTCAGCATCAGTCAGGGCAGTTTGCTACTTGTAATGGTTAATCTTGGATATCAACTTGACATACCTGAGGAAGGGGAACCTTTCATCAGATTGTTCTGTGGGTTGCCCTCTGAGTTGTGGCACTCCTTGGCTGTTGTGTTGGCCTGCACAGGGAAGCTAGCTGAGCAGAAGTAGGGAGTAAGCCTCTAAACGGTATTGTCCGCTGGTCTCTCTTCCATTCCTGCCTCAGCCTTTGCCTTGATGATTAGCAGTAATTTACAAGATGAAATTAATGCCCCTACAACTTGCTTTGGTAATGGTTTTATGCTAGCAACAAAATTTAACTAGTATAGAAACTATCTCTTTAATACCCATCAGCATACTACAAAATACGTTTTAATAGTGAGAGCCTCCAATAGTTTCTGTTTTACAGCAGGAGCTAGGCTAAACACACGTTTACCCAACTATGTGTAGCAGTATAAGGATGCAGAGCTGTCCACGTTGTCTGTTCTTCCCCACAGAGGATACATCTATGTAAGAGTTTGTGGGCACTGTATGGCATCCCTATTATATGCCTCATTTCGGGTTAGGCAATGGCCATTATTATCTTCCTTGGCTTCTCACTCAGAGGCGTCCTCCAGGTAGACCTTCCCCAGTTTTCCAGTTTCTTCTGGTCTTGATCCCAGCAGTAGTCTTCCCTGTAATATAAGAATTCATGGGGGGGGGGGGGCTGGTGAGATGGCTCAGCGAGTAAGAGCACCCGACTGCTCTTCTGAAGGTGATGAGTTCAAATCCCAGCAACCACATGGTGGCTTACAATGTAAGTCAGCTGAAGTTAGTCTGAAGTCAGCTATAGTGTACTTATGAATAATAATAAATGAATCCTTGGACCAGAGAGAGCAGGGACTGAGCAAGTGGGACCAACCCGAGCAAGTGGGGCTGGCCGGAGCGAGCAGGGCCGACCAGAGTGAGCAGGGATGACCGGAACAAGGAAAAAAAAAAGAATTCATTGGGGGAACAGTGCTAAATCAAGCAGTGGAAGGTTCAGTTAGGACACATGGGGCAGCAGGAATACACTCCAGTAGAGAACAGTCTGAGCTGAGCAGCAACCCAGCTGGCACTGTGGGGGCTTAGACTTCTCTTCCACCTGTTATCCCCTCTCCTGTCCCCCCTCCCAGAGGGGGCATTTCTAATAATGGGGGAAACCTAACAAAGAGCTACCCCTTTCATACAAAATTTTAGTTGAGATAAGTAGGTGAATAAAAGGCCAGACTATGCATGAGAGATTTTAGTGCCAAGGAGGTTGAAAAGTCCAGTAGGGGAAAGGTTATCAAAACTGCACATGCTCCTTGGTGAGGAAGTTTCTCTGCAGTTGTCTGAGCTGACCTAGCTGGAGTGGCCTCTAACACCTATTGTTCTTTACATCCTGTTTTGGGGCCTGAGCTGGGGAGCTCATCTGGAGTCTACCACTACCATTCTATTTACATCCTGTTGAGGGCCCTGAGCTGTCACAGCTCAAGGAGCTACTACCTCCAAATTCCTCCCTGCCATCTGAGCAGAGGTGTAGATGAGTGCCTTCAGAACCAACTGTGGATTTACATTCGTCTCACTGTATTTTCTGGTTACTTTTAGAACCATTAAGATTCCAGATTCTGCAGACGGGCTTGGTTTCCAGATCAGAGGCTTTGGACCTTCAGTTGTGCATGCGGTGGGAAGAGGTGAGACTTTCTTTGCTGCTGCAGGAGGAAGTGTGTCAGCAGGTGCTTTGGCTATTCCCGGTCTAACTGAAATGAGTCCTCATAGTGCCTCAGTACTCAAGTAATGTACTGAAAGGACATTCTGGAAATAACAAATCAAAATAAAACCTCAAAACTTCAATCCGTGTTTCCTTTCTCACGTCTACATGTCTAGCACTGAGGAAAGCCAAGGTGGGAGGATTGATTTACATTCTGACACTAGCTAACTCAGGCAAGAGTGAGACCTTTCTCAAAAAAACAAAAGGGAGATTGGAGAGATGGCTGGGTAGGTGAAATACTCGCCCCACAGAGATTGTGAGTTCTTATCTCTAACTCCCACATTAAAAACAAAATACAAGCCGGGCGTAGTGGCACACGCCTTTAATCCCAGCCCTTAGGAGGCAGAGGCAGGCGGATTTCTGATTTCTGAGTTCGATACCAGCCTGGTCTACAAAGTGAGTTCCAGGACAGCCAGGGCTATACAGAGAAACCCTGTCTCGAAAAAAATAAAAAAATAAAAAACAGACCTTTGTGTGCTAGCACTTAGCTTTAATCCCGGTGGGGGGAGGGGGAAGGGGAAGAGGGGGTGGGCACAGAGTCTGGAGAATCCCCTGGGCTTGCTGGCCGTCTAATACAGTCTGATTGAGAATTTCAGGTTCAGTGAGAAACCTGTTCTAAAAAACTGTGGTGCAGTACTCCATGAAAGACACCAGATACCAATCTTTGGCCCTCCATATTGTGCATACACACACACACACACACACACACACACACACACACACACACACGCATGCTCGTGCAAATGCACATATAGCCCGCATACAAAAAAAAAAGAACAAATAAATAAAAAAATAGGCCCCCCAATTTCTCAATTATATTATTATTGTTACAAATCTGATTGAAAAATGACAACCTCAATCATGATTTTTTTTTTTTGTCTGTTTTGGTTTAAATTAATGATTTTAAGGCTATCCATTTGTATTGTTCTTAGCATCAAATAAAATTTGGGGCTTTGTTCAATAATTTAAAAATGAGAGTTTTCAAGTTTTGTAGAGAGTTCAGGACTTGATACCATCTTGCTATATATTTCCTTCACCGTTTTCCTTTGAGTCCTCAAAAATTTCATCTTGAAATTCATTCTTAACCAAATAATTTTAGTGATTAAAAGCCTGCTTAAAATTTTTTTGAAATTATTTGAAAGGCAAATAAAAAGCTCTTGCAATCTGTATTTTTATTTCTTCTTGACACCACTAAAGGGAGTAGAGATTTCTGAGTGTTGCATAGAGCAAATGTCCTGGCTTCTGGGGCAAGAAGGGCCTTTGTGAACAGGGGAAGTCTCACACTTATGTAATACGGGGAAGGTCGTATTTGTAGTACTAAGAAATTTAATACATCATCATATGATCACTCAAGCATGAAACAGAGACATTTTGAAAGGGTGTTCCTTTCAGAACCAAATTTGTACTATAAAATTAACCAATGCATGTATGATTCAAAAGTAAATGTTCTTTCGAAAGAAGTAACGTTTCACTTAGATTTCCACAATGGGTAAACATTTAATGCCTTTCCACATTTAAAGGTCTTTCAACACTGGAACAGACATGTACTGACCTAACACATATGGCTTCTGTTTTTACTACCTGTGAGGGAAGTTTGTCTCATACTTTGGGACAGTCACTGCAATCCTAAATGTGTAGAGCAATGTGTAGAGCTGTAGTCTTTCACTGACTTCTGAGTGAGTGACCTCTGGGTTCATGGTTTTTGTTTCTCAAATGGAAAGGCTGGGTGGGGGTGGGGATTCTTTTGTGTTTTTCTGTCTCAGGCTTTTTTTTTTTTTTTACCCAGTGGCGATTCCTTATCAAGCACCTTATGCCCAGGAAGGGCCGCTGCGGTCACTCTTGCTAGTGCTGCTCCCAGACCACTAGAGTTCAGCCTTGGATCAGTCTGAGTACCTTCCTGCCTCTTTCTTCAGAATAGCTGGAGAGAAAAAGCAACAAACTGAGATACCAAAACACATCTGCTCTGCTGTCTGGAGGACTCACAGAACTGCATGTCCTGACGCCATCTCTGTCCGCACAAGCCCTTAGTGCTTCTCAGCCATTTTATTATTATTATTTTTTCTTACAGATTCTTGCCCTGCTGGCTCTTTCTCCTTCTCACACTTGCCTGTGTCTCCCAAGATACACTTCTTCCTTACCTCCCAGACACTCAGGCTGTGAGACATATGTCCCTCATATCCTCCAAGTATAATAAAGTTCAAACTCCAGGGACTTCACTCCAGGCAGCTAGGACTCCCAAGAGAGAGGGTCACTCCTCTACTTATGCAGTCTATCTCATATGTCCCCCCCCCCTGCCCCCGCTGACTCTAAGCTTGCTCATAAATAGAACTGCTTATGGTTGAGTGATTTTCTGAATTAAAGCATTACTCACTGCTTAAATATTTGCCTTACCTAAGGGTTAATTCAGTATAGAAAAAAAAACATTTTTACGAATAAACCTTAGAGGGGACTGAACAGAGAATAAAAGGTGTTTTAAGTATAAAAGTTTTAAAATCTGTTTATGATTCTTTTAATTTTTTTTGGGACAGGGTCTTACCTCTCTCTCTCTCTCTTAAATAAAGGACAGGGTTTCTCTGTGTAGCCCTGGTTGTCCTGAAACTCACTCTGTAGACCAGGCTGGCCTTCAACTCAGAAATCCACCTGCCTCTGCCTCCCAAGTGCTGGGATTAAAGGTGTGTGCCACCATGCCCGGCTGTTTATGATTCTTTTATCAGTATATTGTTTGCAGGGGAAATATTTTTTACTGTATGGCAAGTTTTATGGACATTGGTGTGTGCCTGTGTGTGTGTGTGTGTGTGTGTGTGTGTGTGTGTGTGTGTGTCTGTTGGAAAATCTTAAGTATCCAGTTAGGACATGCCACTTACATATTTGCTTAGGTACATTTTCATAGGTACACATTTATGTATCTAAGCACTCAAAGTGACAGGATGACTGATAATTGCTTAATTGTTCACACATTCTCTGGCTCCCAAATTCCCATTTATCTTCAAACAACCAGTTGTGATTGCTAATTGACTTGACTTTTTTTCATTAAGAATTGCTTTATTTAGGCTAAAGAGATGATTCTGTTGAAGTTCTTAAACTATTTGTTAAACCAGTTTGGATTTCCAGAAACCACATAATAAAGCTAATATCTGCAGTGCACCCCTATAATTCTAGCACTGGGGAGGCAGGTACAGGATGGTTCCTGGGGCTTGCTAGACAGCCAGTCTAGCTAATGATTTACCTCCAGCATGTGTGGTAAAGCCTGACTCAGAAAAATATAGGGAAAGGTAATCTATGCGTTAATTATGCTTTGATATGTGTAAAATGGCTTCCATTGTTCTGCATCTGGTAAAGGTGAGTCCTTTTGCTGACATTTGGTTTTGACAATATTCCTCGTTGCTATTTAAAGGCACTGTGGCTGCAGCAGCTGGCCTTCATCCAGGACAGTGTATTATCAAAGTGAATGGGATCAATGTCAGCAAAGAGACACATGCCAGTGTCATCGCACATGTCACAGCCTGCCGGAAGTACAAGCGGCCAATGAAGGTAAAGATGACATTAGAGTTCATTGAACACTTGCAGGAAATTCTTAGGGGTGTCACTGACTAATGCATATGCAAAACCTTGGTTTCCAATTTTCCTCTAATTTAAACATAGCACTGTCTGCCCATAGCCCATTGCAGCACTGTGAATCTCATTATGACAGATTTATTATTTAATCCTAAAGTACTAGATGTGTTTAAATACTTGTATTTTGTCATTACATTTTATTTTTGAGGTCTTATCACTTATTTAAAAATATATTCTGAGGCACCTTTCTTTCTTTCTTCAGTCCTTCTCTCTCTTTCAAATCCAATTGTTCCTAGATGTTGAACCCAGGGCCACATGAAAAATAGACAAGTTCCTCCCTCAGTCCTTTTTATTCATAAGGGTTTATCAATATTAAATCTATAGCTATGAAATGTTTTCTTGACATACTTTAGAGTATATAGTGTATAAATATACTCTTTGTAACAAATCTATGAGAAAATCTAGACTTTATAGAATTAATTTTTAGATACAGTTATTTAGGTAAATGTATTTAGCTTTAAAAGAAAATACCAGAATATAATTGGCCTGTGTTTAAAATTTTAGGCACTATCCTTAGATCTGTTAAATACTACCAGAAAATGTAGTTGGGTCCTAATATAAGCACGTTCTATTGTTATCTGAATAATACGTTAATATTGGCCTGATTGAATGGAGTCTCAGTTATCTAACTAGAGGCATCAGGAACCTTTATGGGGAGGATCTTGTGTCTTCCTTACTCTGTGTGATGACGTTCTCTTGCTTTTAAGAATCTGACTGTGCCCAAACTGGGAGGATAAATGGCTATTTTTATTGAAGCTAGGGCTGACATTCTGTAAAACACTAACTCCACAGGGATAGAGCTGATTTGTATTGTTTACTAATAAGGTCAGAACTGAAATAGAAAATCAGAAGTTATGCATAGACTCATAGGTTACTCTGGAGCAGTAAGTATCTGTTGAACGGCACAAGTGAATGCGACCTCCACCTCTAGAGTCTTGCCTTTCTCTTTCATAAGGATTTCACTAAGTAAACCAATTGATCCACTAGAGCTTTACTCCTTTTGCATTTTCCCACCTCTCTCCTTGGAGAAGTCATGATCAGGAAATCATTAAGAGAAACAATGAATTCACTGAGTACTATATGACCTGACAGGCACCCATTGCCATGTAATGGAGGACTCTAAACCAGGTGACTTAAGAAAACACTATCTTCCTCCGAATTTGACTAAAAGCCGTTCTTCTGAGGCTGCTGGAGTGCCTGCCTTCTTTGGAGCCCATACTCAGATATATGTGCCCAACTGTCCTTCTGAGCTTCTGTCTTGGAATGTTTTACAGGAATTTCCTTTGTGCATAGAACCAAAATATCAGGAGGGAATGTTACCTCCCACAAACCTCTTCCTGGATGATCCTTGTTACCACTTAACCTGTGGACAAATAGTCATAGGGCCAAGGCTAGGGTCAGGGTGAGAAGGACCTAAACGAATGCATGGATACTAGGTACGCATAGTGGTTCATTGCAGCCACAAGAATGACCAAGTCAAGTAATATCGTTTCATGTGTATATGGTGCTGAGACTGAGCCTACAGCCTCATGAATGTAAGCATGTCCCTACTCCTGAGTTCCATCACTTCCACAAGCATTGCTCTCATTTTAATGATTTATAGCAGCATGCTAGCTAGACACAATTGTGGAGCTGATTCAGAGAAAAATGGATGTTGCACATTATATCATGCTTAAGTATTTGAGTTCAATCTGATTTATTATCTTATTTGTAAACCTTAAAGTCATGTAACCCTTTATTTGGAAATCATCACATCTGTCTTGTTTCTTTAAATAAGAATGGAACTGCTGTTTCAATTAAAATATAGGATGAGTTATGTACTATATGAAAGGATTTTACATGACTTGGAAATTCAGCACAATAAGAAATGTTCTTCCAATTTATACATTGGTTTGTTTCATAAATACCATTAATATATTGAAATCTATGTGTCTGTTAGGACCTTAAAATGGCATGCATAATTATAGGTAATTGGTGCAGCAAATAACTACCCATGAGCATTTGAATATTTTAAGGTCTGATTTATAACTTAAAGATACTTGAGGCACTTGAATAAGATATTTGAGAACTGTATCCTATTTGAAAGAGTGCATCATTAATGTAAATATATAGAACATATCTCCTGAAGATGATTTAAGATAGAAAAAATTGGAGTGTTGAATTGCCATTGGCTGTCCTTTCTGATGTTTTATTTCTTTTTCAAATTTTATTACTGTTAAACCAAAAATAAACAAATAAGATGCTCACACTTCTTTCTAACATTGACGAACATCAGTGTGTTATTAGTTGTTATGAAGTTATACATAATCTGGCACCTATGCAGTGTATCTGAACCTTCTCCCTTTCCTCCTCTCCAGCAAGATTCCATACAGTGGGTCTATGATAGTCTTGAAAGTGCTCACGAAGACATTCAGAAGTCCCACTCAAAGCCCCCTGGAGATGGGGCTGGGGATGCTTTTGAGTGCAAAGTAGAAGGTAGGTACCTTTTAAATTATTCATATGCTTATACTATTCTTTTCCATAGAGCCTGTGTCTGTTCCCAAGTACTGAGGTGTTATATTTTCGTTACCACATTTATATGTCATTTCATCCATATAAGTAGTAATAAATGGTGGTTGACATGTGATACCTTATCCTATTTTGTAGATCCTTTGCTTTTATTTTTCTTGGAGGCAGGTTTCAGGTACTATATGGCTCAGGCTGGTCCTGAATATGTGACAATCTCCCGCCTTTGCATCCTAAATGATAGGATTACATGTGCACATCCCGTGCTCTGTAGCAGGACCCTTTCAGTGTTTTCCTAGATTTTCTCATTTAGTCATCAAAACAGAAAGTCTCACCAGTTACGTGTTAACCTCATCTGGGAAGAAGAAATTGAGCTTGTTTAGGTCAAGGGTCTGGTGTACAAGTTAAGTCATGAAGAGGGGTGGGCTGGGGGTGGGGGAGGCAACCCAGGATTTTCTTCTTAGATGTGAATGTCATTTAAATGCCTTTGTTCCTATATGACTCATCCATAGTAAGCTTCCATGAAAGCCAGGCAGAAATGCAGACTCTCTCCTTCCACCCCAGGTCAACATCTTCCTAAGATCTTCTTAAGATTTGCTTCATATAAGAGAAGCCCTAGGGTTGAGATAGTCTGTAGCTTCTTCAAATAATTTTTATTCAAATAATTTTTATTATATCCACACCTTGATGAAAGGTGGTAAGTATGTATGCATGTGACACACACACACACACACACACACACACACACACACACACATGCAGACATACGCACTCACACATACACACACTCTTGCACATCTTTTGGTAAGGCCCTTGCTTCTTTTTCTGTTTGTTTCTCAGTGGATCAGTTCTTTGAACTGTGTTCAGTGGCTCCTTTACCTATGGCAGTTGAGGCTATGGTAGTTATGCCTGTACTTGTCAAATGCTATGACTAATTTTTTTCAGAAAAAAATTTAGACATTTCCACAGAAGTCCTTGTATTCATTCTTACATTTTTGTTGTGTCCTTCCAACATATTTATTGGTGGGAATCTCTGGACATTTCTTTTTCACTGTGAATTTCCTCCAAATAAATAGTTGGAAAATTATCCTATGGACAAAACTTCAGATATCATGTGTGAAAATTTGTCCTTCTCCAGACAGCACCTGGATGTCTACATCTCTGTTCTTGTGTCCCCAGGGAGGTAGCACACAGTACTAGTTCAGCTGCTAGTATCATGCCATGCCATTGACATCAATGCCCACTGTGATCTCATTTCCACCTTGATTTCTGACCAAGTGGCATTATCATCAAGGGTTTTCCACACTCTATTATTTTATTTTATTTTATTTTATTTTATTTTATTTTATTTTATTTTTTGGTTTTTCGAGACAGGGTTTCTCTGTGTAGCCTTGGCTGTCCTGGAACTCACTTTGTAGACCAGGCTGGCCTGGAACTCAGAAATCTGCCTGCCTCTGCCTCCCAAGTGCTGGGATTAAAGGTGTGCGCCACCACGCCCGGCTCTTCTCTTTTATGTAATGTTTTGACAGAATTATTTTTTCTCTTTTTCTTTTTTTTTATGTTTCTTTTTAAATTAGACATTTTCTTTATTTACATTTCAAATATTATCCCCTTTCCTAGTTTCCTCTCTGAAAATCCCCTATCCTTTCTCTCCTCCCCGTCCTCCCCAACCCATCCACTTTTAATAAGAATAATTTCTTAAGTCTTCCGGATTGAACAGCCAGAGAATGTGGTATGCAGCCGGAGTGCAACACACTGCCCCACTGAGTTGAGGCCTACCTGTCTTCTGGCATGTGAATGTATGTACTGCCTTGGAAACTCTTCAGACTCTCCCACTTAAGTATTTTCAGGGAGGTCTTGTGATGTAACATGGTTAACTTATTGGCTGTTGGTGATTAAAATTAACTTCTAATACCCTACCCCATCCCCTATCCAGGAGAGAGTAGAAGCTGAAATTTTAGCCAGGAATCACATGATTGATTCCCTAGTTCACATTTTGTAGTAATCTTAGGGATTATCTCATATATATAGCCATGATTCCCAGTTGGTTTCAAAATCTTGTTGTAAATAAGAAAAGAGCACTGGGGCTATAGCTTAGTGTGTAGATCACATGCCTAGTATCCGTAAAAGCCCACCTTTACTCTAGCAAGGCATAAATGGGTGTGACCTTCTAACTGTGCCTACTGCTCAGACTCAGAACGCCTCAAAGATTTCCCTTATTTATATTTATGTATTTACTTATTTATTTTTGTATTTGTGCATGTGCCAATGCATGTGCTTGTGAGTGTGAGTACATGGGTATGAATGTGGAAGGTAGGAAGAATCTTGGGTGTGATCCTCAGGAACTCTGTCCACATCCTTTGTGGTTCTTCTATTTCTGTCTCATAAGCACTGGGGTTACAAAGGTGTGCCCCTATGCCCAGCATATTTATTATGGATTCTGGGCATCAGGCTTAGGTCCCTCCTGCTCTAGAGGAAAGCACTAAACCAACTGAGCCTTCCCTCATATCTCAACGATAGGGATTTTCTTTAGTGGGAACAAGGGCCACAGAGCAGCTGTGTTTGCTCTTAGTGTGTGACAGCTGTATGCACTGATCATGAGGGGTTTTCTTGTCAAACATTCATACTTTAAGAATTATCTCAACCCCATTAGAACAGTACTGTTGTTTTGATAAAATATAATGCTATTGCTCACAATAGAATTAGGTCCTGAGGCTTTTATTCTCCATTTAGAATAAGTTGACACTAGTCTACTTCAAAAGGTTGATTGTTTTATGTGATAGTTCGAAACTGAAATAGAGATTAATTTACTTTAAAGTAAACTGGTATTCTACATTAGACATTTTTGTCCTTATAGGACTTTGGTATTATAAATAAATATTTTCTCCTAGTATGAGGCCACATAATAGTTTCTTTTATGGAATTATAGGTATTTACTCCTTAGCTTTTGAATGTGTGCTAAACACAGTGTAATTAAAAGTTGTAGATGGATTTTTAGTCTAGTGAACAGTGATGGACTTTCTCAGTGAATTCTCTCTCCAAGATGCTGTCTGGGAAACTTCAAACATCTGAAAACAAAAATGATCTAGCATCTCCTTCCTGCCTTAGAAATCTGGCTGCTTTATTGTTCTCTCTGATTTTATGATCCTTAGAGCACATTTTCATCCCATGTTGGAGGCCATTTTAGAATCTCTGTCTTTGATCCATACACACCTTGGAAACAGACTCTTTCTTATTTGTTATTTTGTGTGGGTTATTGTTGTTTGTCTGCATGTGTATGTATGTGCACCGTGCACACGCCTGGTGCCCATGGAGTCCATAAGTGGGTTCACAGATGGTTATAAGCCACCATATGAATACTGCAAATTGAACCTAGGTCCTTTGCAGGAGCAGAAAGTTTTCTTAACTGCTAAGCCTTCCTTAAGCCCCTCACATTTACTTCAAATAAAAATGATGCAGTTCTTTCTATGGTGTTTACTTGCTGTAAGTCAGTGCACATGTAGTCCACTGATCAAAGTGATAGATCCATCAGAATGGTTAGGTTAAAATGGCAATATTTGAGTCTGTCAAATATTTATTTTTCTTAAAAGTACTTTTTTTTTTTTTTTTTTTTTTTTTGGTTTTTCAAGACAGGGTTTCTCTGTATAGCCCTGGCTGTCCTGGAACTCACTTTGTAGACCAGGCTGGCCTCGAACTCAGAAATCCGCCTGCCTCTGCCTCCCGAGTGCTGGGATTAAAGGCGTGCGCCACCATGCCCGGCGTACTTTTGTTTTTTTAAAGCATTAACACAAATAGATATACCATTTATCATATCTAACTTAGATAGCCTTTAAAGAACTCTCAAAAGTATTCAGAGACTCTGAGCACAGAGTCTCTACATGTCTTTAATCCCATCATTCTTTGTGCATTTAAGGCCAACTTGGCCTACACAGTAAGTTCTAGGTGAATCAAGGCTACATAGTAAGACCCTGTGTCAAAAATAGAATAAAATAAAAATATTTAAATAATCAGAGACTCAAAATTGCTTGATGAGGAAGAAGGAATGTGAATAGTCTATGCTAAATTGTATTCCAGATGTCATCGACAAGTTCAACACCATGGCTATTATTGATGGCAAGAAGGAGCATGTGAGTCTGACGGTGGACAACGTCCACCTCGAGTATGGGGTTGTATATGAGTATGATAGCACGGCGGGCACAAAGTGCAATGTGGTGGAGAAGATGGTGGAGCCCAAAGGGTTCTTCAGCCTAACTGCCAAGGTATGAGTGACTCTGTGACATTAAGACTGTTCTACCTAAACTACGGAACCATCCCCACTTTATCATACCGAGTGACTGTGCATGCTGCAGCAGATAACTCTCTTAACTATCCTCATTATTTATTATGGACCAGATTCCTTTTTTGGATCCTAGGAGCTTAGTGTTGAGTTAGGTGAGTCTCCAGCCGAGGCAACGCTTAGCGGATATAGTAAAGACTTTGCTGCATCTGTTATTGTTGCTACACTCCTAGCTCAGCCCAAAGAATAGATTTCAGATAACTGTCAGGATAGGTTTTTGAATGTATATTATTCATGTCATGAAATAAAAAAAAAAAATCAAAATCCTTAATTGCCAAAATGTTTGGAAACTTAGAAACCAGTTTGTAAATAGACCCACAGATGTCTAATTGTTTGTAAATGACAATGTCAGATGGTCCTTAGGTGGAAGCAAGGTAGAGAAAGAGGAAAGATCTTAAAATTTAAGTGGAGTGTCATATATTATAAAAGAAGTTAATTTCCTGTTATTTCTAATAGATCCAGATGTGTCCTCTTCACATCTGGTTTTAGTATTCCAGTTTTTTTTTCTATCATCTTGTGAGAACTTTGACTTTACAAGTTTACAAGATAAGACACAGCTTCTTTACTTTGGTTTGTTAAAACTATTGTTTCAAATATGTATAGTTAAAATGCTACATATATATCATTAATTAAAAAAAATTTAAGTAGCAAAATTAATGTGGTGATCCAAAGAAGGTATTTTAAAAGAATCATGTTTTAATCTTCTAAACGTTAATTTAAGGACACCTTCTGATGTTATAACATTATAAGCATCTTGTATGTTTTCAAAACTCAATCCTTTCTGAACAGTATTGTCTTATTAAATAGGACCCATGTAAAATCGTAGACCGGGTGATAAAAACAATTATGGCACTTTATCCTTTAGCTATTTCCACTTTGCAAAATCACATTAGCTTTTCTATGTGTATGACAGTGTGATTTAGTATGATGACTCAAAGTTAAGAAAGACACCCAGGAGCACACACCGTTGATGGTGAACCCATGCTGATATTTCCAGATCTGTGAATGGATGAACCTGTAGTCCATATTCCATGTATTTGGGAGGCAGGTCTGGAAGAGAGCTGAGATGACGAGAGTATTGCATCTCACACTTACAGAGTAGTCAGAAAATCTTGCTTCATCAGAGATTCACAGTGAGCCGAGGTACAGGGAGATGTCCCTACACATGTATGCGCATATACACAGGGCCTTAACTTGACTGAAACTCACAAAAGATTGCTCATTGAGAATATCCCTCAGATACTTTTATCTGGAACTTTCATCAGTTAGAGTGCAGGCCCTGAACCAAGATGCTTTTATTCCCATTCTTAAAAAGTGAATGTGAACTTTCTTTTTTCTTGTTTTTTTTTTCTTGAATGTAGATTTCTTTCATACAATATATGTTGGTTATAGTTCCCCTTCCCCCAGCTTCTCCTAGATCCTTCCCCTCCCCCACTCACTCAAATCCACACCATTTCTCTTTTTCCCTTCCTTTCCCTTCCCTTCCCTTCCCTTCCCTTCCCTTCCCTTCCCTTCCCTTCCCTTCCCTTCCCTCCCTTCCTCTCTTTCTTTCTTTCTTTCTTTCTTTCTTTCTTTCTTTCTTTCTTTCTTTCTTTCTTTCTTTCTTTCTCCTCTCTCTTATTAGAGTACAAACAGGCATTATTAATAAAATAATAATACCAGGAAAACACAAAATAATCAAAACAAAGTGAATAAAGGTGAAGACAGAGCAGCAGGAGCACATGGGACACACATTCTCACACACAGAAAGTTCATTCAAACCAAATCACAAGCCATAATACATAGGTGAAAGATCTGCATGCAAAAATAAGTGTATAATGCCGATGGGGAGCACTGTGAACACTTTCCTTAGTCAGCCTTTCAGCAAGCAGTTTGATGGCAGTGTTCACTGTGGCCTAAGTAAGATGGATAGCAATGCTTTCTCTTTTTTTGTTGTTATTATTGTTGTTGATCCACCACAAAATTGAGGGGGGAAGTAGTCACAGTGATTGTTTGAGGTGATATTCAGGAGATGTGTACCTACATCAGAGTGAGCTGATGATCCAGCAGGAAGTCTTTGAAGTCTCCTTGGCTCCCTAAGCAGGCTTTAATCATCCAGAGATGGTGAAACCTGAGATTGCAGACAGAGAAGTCAGTTTATAGGCTCATGGAGCTAAACCTGGGTAACTACAGTGCTAGCTTAAGAAAATTATATGTGCTCGCTTTTGAAGTCCCTTTTCTCTTCTTTTGTGTGTATTTATCGCTACAGATTCTGGAAGCCCTAGCAAAAAGTGATGAACATTTTGTTCAAAACTGCACCAGCCTTAATTCTTTGAATGAAGTGATCGCCACTGATCTTCAGAGTAAATTCACCAGCATGTGCAGTGAGAGAATCGAACATGTGTGTCACAGAATATCCAGCTATGGGAGGGTAAATGGTCTGAATTTACACAAAATTGTTACTGAATTTATTGCTTTTAAGTAACATTCTAATCAGACTCTAATATCTTCTTTAATATGTGTTATGGATTCATTTCTTGAAATAACATTTATATCATTTTCTTGGTCAATTGTTTGTTGCTATAAGAAAACGCTTGAGACTAAGTAGCGTTTTTTTATGTTTTTGTTTTGTTTCCTTCAAGATCTTTTTCATATATACTATGGTTTCCAGTGTTGTGATTTTCTGGGATTTCTGTGCATATTCCTGTGTGTGTCCTGTACCTGTATGTGTTTATTGTGCTTTTTCTTTGACTCTTTTTCTCCTGATAGTTTGCTTATTTCATATTATTCTGGTTTGTTTGATTTTATCTTATTTTCTTTTACTTATTTTAGACGCTTATTTGTATTCTAATGTAAAAGAGAGAGAGAGAGAGAGAGAGAGAGAGAGAGAGAGAGAAAGGGTATAAATTTGGATTGGTGGGGGTATCTAGGAGGAGTTGGGAAAGGAAACTATAATTAGAATATATTGTATAAGAGGTCTATTTCCAATAAAAACTAACAAATGAGGGAAAAGTAAACAAGCAAAAGAGCCCTATGAAAATAGATTCCCAGATTCAATATAGTTGTGAAAATTGAGTGCTGTGTCTGCCCTTCTGCCTCATGATAGCCTACACGAAAAGGGAAGTAATCTCCTATATTATCAAAATCCCTGTGATGGCCATGTTTGCATGACTGTCCTATTTAAAGTTATTGTTACTGTGATGAAATACCATGACCAGAAACAAGTTGGGGAGGAAAAGGTTTATTTCACTGTTCATCATGGAAGGCAGTCAGGACAGGAACTCAAATAGGGCAGGAATCTGGACGCAAGAGTCAAAGCAGAGACCATAGAGGGGTGCAGCTTACTAGCTTGCTCCCCATGGCCACTCAAACTTCTTATAGAACCCAGGGCCACCAGATCAGGGATGACACCACTCACAATGGCCTGAATCCTTCCCCATCAATCACTAATTAAATAAAATGTCCTACAGGGTGGCACCAGTTACTTTTTTCAATTTTACAGAATTCATATTTGAATAGTGTGTTTACAGCATTCCCATCCCTCACTCGCCCATGCTTCCCCTCCTCCATCTCAAATTTATAATCCCTGCCCCCACTGTGTGTGTGTATGTGTGTACTACTGAGCCCATTTGGCAATGCTTGTATGTACATATGATTATGGCTGATGTTTTGGGGTTGGATAATCTATCATGAAGCTTATCCTTGAAGATAATTCTGTCTGAAACCATTAATTGTCTATAGCACTCATTAATGATTATAGCCCTGTGAAAGTTCTCCCATGCACATTGTTTAAGCAACCATATTGTTGAGTGTAACTATCCCTGTCATGTCTAGAACACACTATCTAGCAGTAGATTTCCTGGTCCTTTGGCTCTTAGAGTCTTTCCTCCCTCTTTTCTTCCATGTTCCTTGACTTAAGGGTGTAGAAGTTACATTGTATATTTACCAATTAAGGCAGGGTACCCAAGGTCACTATTCTGTTCATTTTGAGCAATTTTAACACCAAGTTTTGTAGAGGCAACACCAAGAAGTTTCATAGGTAGTGCTCATAGATAGGCCTCTGCAAAGAATTAGTGACAAAGAATTGATTTTTTTTTTGTAACAGATACTTTCAGTGCATAGGCTCTATGTTCCATAATAAAATGAAAGCAATTTTTTTGCTAAGATAGGCCAGGAAGGAAAGGGAAATACTGGCATGGCCCTACATGTTGCCAATAGAGGCACAAGAAAAAGCTACTTGATGATTCCTGTCCCCTCACACTTTGCATCTAATTAAAAAGAAAGACCAAGATAGATAAAGTGAACATAGCTATGTCACTTTCACCAGCTAGGAGACCCACCAAGATGCCAGAACACCCTAGCTGCACACATCTGGCTTGTATGAAGTGCTGTCTAGAGCTCTGTAGCACACAATGTTTTTGTCTACCTATTAGAGGCATCAGGCAATGTGTGAAACAGTTTGCAGAATTATTTTACTTTTGTGTGTGTGTGTGTGTACACATGTGTGCCACATGTGTGTGTCAGTAACTGCAAAGGCCAGAAGAAGTTATTAGGTTCCCCCAGACTGAATTACAGAGGGTTGTGATCTACTGATGAGTGCAAGAAACTGAACTTCCATTTCTAGGAGAACAGCAAGACCTCTTAATAGCTGCACCAATCTCCCCAGCTCACTATATATATATATATATATATATATATATATATATATATATATATATATATATACACAATCTGACTAATCAGTGATCTGAGATATACATTCCCTGTTTCATTGATAAAGTAATTGAAATTCTGAGTTGTCGGGGAACTTTCTCAGTGGTGCACAGCTGACAAGGGCACTGGGATTTACAGCTTGCTATCTTTTTATTCTTTTCTAATAGTTGCTCTCATTTACTTACCTATATTTGATGCCATGTTATCTTATGCAGTCTGTATATTAAGCAGTATGGTTCAGAGTATAAGAGCAATATGATTTTATAAAAGACAAATCACTAGTTTGAATAGTCAATAATTGTAGCTCTTATAATACAAAGACATGAAAGGCAGTGTGTACTGGCTGGTTTTGTGTTTCAACTTGACACAAGTTAGAGTCATTAGAAAGTGAGGAGCCCAGTTTAGGAAATGCCTCCATAAGGTATTTTCTCAATTAGTGATCAATGGGAAAGGACACAGCGAGTGGTGGGTGGTCCTGGGTGCTATAAGAAAACAGGCCAAACACACCATGTGAAGCAAGCCAGTAAGCAGCACCCATCCATGCCCTCTGCATTAGCTCCAGGGTACAGCCCTACTTGAGTCCCTGCCCTGACTTCCTCTAATGGTAGTCTGTGATCTGGAAGTATAAGCTAAACTCTTTTCATCCCAACTTGCTTTTTGGTTAAGGTGTTTGATTGCAGCAATAGAAACCCTCACAAAGACAGCATTCAGGAGGCACATGCAGACCAATCTCTAAGTTTGAAGTCAGTCTAATCTATACAGTGGATTCTAGGCTAGCGATGTATGTAGTGAGACCCTGTTCCAACAACAACTGCCACAATAACAAAGGCACCTCAGAGTGACAGGGAGGAGAATTGTCATTCAAGTACAGAGTGAAACTGGACTAATTGATGGGGAAGCAACATGCATGCATATAATGACTTGGTTGTAGAGGGTCTGGCATTTCTCATTTTCTACAACATAATAATAGATATCTACTGAGGTAAGAGGTGTGAGTGCCGTGGACTCAGAAGCATAGCATGCCAAGATGGTGGAGATTATCAGTACTTCACGGAGGTGTGTTTAAAGTATATTTATATAGAAGCAACTGGAGTATTATTGCATGGATTAGGATGGGAGATTTTAGTTCATAGTAATCAGAAAGGAATGAAATCACATTTTTCTAGTGAGTGTTTGGCTTAGAATAAGGCAGTGATATAAAGTGTTCTTGGGTTAGAGCCCAAGTGGAAATGCTGCTAGTCTTTTCCCCATGCATAGATGTAAGTTGGTAGTGACCTAGAATGGGTGAAAGCTCAAGAGATGGACGATGGAGAGACCAATCCTGACCATGTGTGGGCAGCAACATGCATGCATATAATGACTTGGTTGTGGAGGATTGAGGGTCTGGCATTTCTCATTTTCTACAACATAATAATAGATATCTACTGAGGTAAGAGGTGTGAGTACTGTGGACTCAGAAGCATAGCATGCCAAGATGGTGGAGATTATCAGTACGTCACGGAGGTGTGTTTAAAGTATATTTATATAGAAGCAACTGGAGTACTGTGACATTTTAAGGCAGATATGGCCAGCTTAATAGGCAGTGATCACAGATGCTAAAAAGTTTCTCATTCAATCATAGAATGTATGTGTATGTGTCACTGATTGAGTGACAAAGCTCTATGCATGCCAACTCTTGCCCCACTTTTACATCTAGGAGCTAACTCTTGCCTCAGATCATATAGCTGAGGAAATAACTGAATTGTCTCTCAATTATATTTATTGTTAATCAAGAAACACCTGGTCTGCTAAGGCCTGAGTACTGTGGAAGCTATGCTCTTTATCATCTCAGGTGGCTATAGCAAACTTAAAAGAATTGGCTTCTTCATTATAGGGAGATGCAAGGTTAGCCCAAAAATATCTCTACAACTCCTCCATTTTGAATGGGATGTTGATAATTCTAGTAGTTTATAGAAGATGAGTTCAATGTGTCTATCAAGTTCATGTTAACAGAAACTGCAGACCTTTTGTGAAGAATCTTAATTCCCAAATACTTATTTTGAAACTATTATTAGCGACAGTTTTTTTTTCTTCCAAATGAAAGCTTCAACGGGCTTCTTGTGAAATAAAAAGTATCCTTAAAACTCATGGATCAGTGTTTTGTTAGCTATCATCAAAGAGACTCGGTCCTAAAATAGATGGGAATAAATGCAGAGACCAACAGCCAGATATTACACTATCACCACTCTCTCTCTCTCTCTCTCTCTCTCTCTCTCTCACACACACACACACACACACACACACACAGAGAGAGAGAGAGACAGAGACAGAGACAGAGACAGAGGCAGAGAGAAAGGCTGAGAGAGGAGAGAGAGAGAGAAAGAGAGAGAGAGAGCGCAGACACAGACAGACAGTGAACATTCAGCTCTAAATGGACTGTCTCATTCAAATCCCTCCCCTCAAAGCTCAGGGAACCCCTTAAAAGCAGCAGGAGAAACACATTTCTCTAAATCAACTAAGCAAAGCTCATATGAGCTCACAGAGACTGACAGAGATGTGCAGGGCAGCACGGGTCTACACCAGGTCTTCTGCATGTATTGCTGTGGCTTCTAGTTTCATGTTTTTCCGGGCTCCCTGAATGTGCAAAGTGTGCATCTCTGATTCTGTGCTTTCTCTGGAGCTCTTTTCCTTCTGTAGATTTACCTTGTTCAACTTTGATATAATAGTTTGGTTTATCTTATTATATTTCATTTTATTATATTTGAAAAGAATGAGCTGGGCAGTGGTGGCACATGCCTTTAATCCCAGCACTTGGGAGGCAGAGGCAGGCAGATTTCTGAGTTCGAGGCCAGCCTGGTCTACAGAGTGTGTTCCAGGACAGCCAGGTCTACACAGAGAAACCCTGTCTTGAAAAACCAAACAGACCAAAAAAAAAAAAAAAAAAAGAATGAAATGGAGACCCAGCTACTACTACTACAAGGGTAAAGGCTAACAGCCGAAGGGAGAGGGAAAGTCCGTTTGTTCCAGTGGACTGTTACTGGACATATCAACCACTTCATAGCCGACCTTGTGTTCAGGAGGCGTCTACCAGCCTATGCGCTCCACAGCTTTCTCTGTAGGTACTTATATATGATTACACTTTGGTGGATTTTATTGTTGTTTGCTTGTTTTATTCTGTCTGGGTGTTGTTTTATTTTGTTCTCTTGTTTTAGACAGGCCTTTATTGTTGTATTCGGTTTTTGTTTTTTGAAAAAGGACTTAAAGTTAGGCAAATATAGAAGGGGAGACGATATGGATGGACTTGGGTAGGGAAACCATGGTCAAAATATATTTAAACTTAAAATTTTTTAGATAATAGTAATGAAATGTATCAATGGAAGCTAAATATCTCAGGCTGGATTTACTTTGTTCTGATTCTAAACATTTCAGATTTTAAACCTTAAGAACCAATCAATTGCAATAGTTGTTATAACCTGAGACCATAAGAGGTTTCCCACAGACCAATGTATGAGATAGGACTGGAGTGCCCTCGACAACTGAATGAATCCTGAGCAGAATTGCAATTGGTTCAAGTATAAAGCTGTGCCTTGCTTTAAGGACACACTTTTCTTACACTGTGCTGAGACCCCTTCCTATTAACTACAGTCACTGTCCTGGTTGAAATAATGAGCCGTGTTGTGAGTGTTGGCAGTTTTTCATAAGCTTCCTAGAGGTACTTCTTGTTTGCCTAAAAAATAACACAAGAATTGGAAAGCTTACTTTGAATTTTTCTTCTACTTCATGTGCTACATGTAAGTAATCCTCAAACTGACACATGGATTTGGTAAAATTATATGTAAATTTCTACACCCTCCTTTTCTAAGAGGACAATCTACTATAAATTCTTCTTCCTAACTCCGTGGCAAAGCAGTTTACACTTAATTCAAATGGGAGACATCCGCCTAGTAATACTTTACTTTTGTATTAGTTAAATGACTGTATTGAATTTAAACATGGATTTGCTTCGGGAACATAAAATACCGGAAGCACTGTTTGTTCCTGTCAGTTCACAGGCGTTGCTTCATTGTCACCTGCTGTAACCGCATGCCTTCCCTTGCCTTGGGCCACTGCTTTTGGTTTTCTCATCTCCTTCCTGGAAGGAGCTATCCAGATCCCTCAGGCTGCTCTTCTCAGCACTCCAACTGGGCTTAGATTCCTGCCCTGTCAAAGAAATGGCTAGATTTTAGTCTAAGCCCCTGGGTCTACTCTCCTTACAATTGTTCAACAGCTGACCTTGAAACCCTCCCACCCCCTTTTTAACCAGTTCTATGCAACTTAGAGGCTGTTTCTCCTTTTCCTTCTGTCCTTTCCACTGACAGTCTCCAGGGCTCAGCACTTGATGTTATTTCATTCTGCCTCCCTCAGTGATCTCAGTCTTCTGGTCTACTGGCTTCTTCACATGAGGTTAACAAATATCTCAGCCCTTACATGTTTGTATTTATTTGTTTGTTTATTTATTATTAAGATTTATTTATTTATTTATTTATTTATTTATTTATTTATTTATTTATATGTAAGTACACTATAGCTGTCTTCAGACACCTTTTCTTCTCACTCTGGCCTGCTCACTTGCTGTAGCTTTCTTCAGACACCCCAGAAGAGGTGAGCATTAGATCTCATTGCAGATGGTTGTGAGCCATCACATGATTGCTGGGATTTGAACTCATGACCTTCGGCAGAGCAGTCGGCGCTCTTAGCCACTGAGCCATTGCTCCAGCCCATGTGTTTTTAACAAAGTCCCCATCCCATCCCTCACAATGTTCCCTGTCTGGTGTCTCCTCTGTCTCAGGCTTACGCCATCTTTCCACATCCAGAGTCAACCAACTGCAGAACAAAAGCATTTTGAAAAATAAAATAACAAAAATTTAAAAATTATTTACAACACATTCTTATATAGCATTTATACTGTTCTAGATATTATAGAAGCAATGTAAGGATGGTTTTAGCATTGCATAAGGACTGATATTGTTCTGTAAGGATGGTTTTAGCATTGCATAAGGATTGATATTGTTCTGTAAGAAAGAACGTGCCTGTTAAGCCTTTTAGCTTCTTTTGATCCCTGGAACCCACGCGGTAGAAGGAAGGTATTGAGTCCTGCAAGCTGTCCTCTGACTTCTGAATGTGCGCACGCGCGCGCGCGCGCGCGCACACACACACACACACACACACACACACACACACACTTGAGTAAATGTTAAGATTAAAATACAAAACCATATCTAAGTGCTATGCCACTTTATACAGGAGATTTAAACGTCTTTGATTTTCAGTACCCTGCCATATCCTGGAACCAAGCCCCTGCAGACTCAGATTCTAATTCATCAATAAATAGATAAAGGCAGCAATGACTTTAGGCTTTGCTGTTCCACAGTAGTCCTAACATTCTCTCTTTCACAGATCACCCAGATCAGTACATCAATTTATTGAAAATTATCAAATTTCACTTGGGGAAAAAGAGCTTTAATCCTCCATTCCTGGTAAATGTGGTGTTTTGTTTAATATTGTTACAATGTTAGGCAGGTTGGAGTTTGTTGACACATGGCACAGAGTATGTTCTTACAGATATACCACAGTTGGTTCATAAGCCTAACCTTCCTTCTTTTAGGACTTTTTTTTTTTTTAATGAAAGTTGTTACTGTGGAGTCCAGAGGCCTAATGTCTGGATATACACTTTTGTATCCAGCTGTGAAGTACCTGTGATAAAGAGAAACTCTTGTTTGTGCCTTCCTCCTGAGGTTATCTGCCTCAGTCTAATTTCTGATGCAGTAGCAGTGTACCATGGAGAAGTACCAATGAGAATTAGTTGCTATTCAGCTCACTACTCACTATGCCAGGTGAAGAACCTGTTACATCTGATCAGCATCTGACAAGGGACTGCCTGCTGGGTTGTCACATGGCCAAGGGTGTTGTATTGAGACAGAGAGTATGTCATGGAAGACAGAGACAAAGAGGTAGAAAGATTTAGATCTTTCCCCAGAACAACATGCCAATGTGTTCTTCATCTCAACTGCCTGAGCAAGAATGAAAGAGTTATTTCTAATTATGAGGAAGGCTATAGGTGTCCTATAATTTGTAACCAGGGAAATGGAAGTTCGCCTGGAATTCAAAGAAGTTTCCTGATGACTTTCTAGTTCCCAAAACTGCTGAAGAGAAAATGTCTGGCAATGAATAAGAAAAATCTAGACATACCAAAAATCTTGTAGAAAGCCCAGAGTGAGTGTATGAGTAGAACTATGTTCACATCAGAAGGAGTTTCGGAGCAAGGGGAGAGAGTGCTTTGAAGTAAGGCGAAGCATACTTAGTGGAACCAGAGTGCTAGCCTCATAGACCACAGAAGGAACATATGGAATCCATTGGAAACCTTCTGAAAGTTTAGGGTAGCTATACTTGGAAGTCACAGATCATTTGAGTGGCAATTTATCGTTAATGGTGTGAAAACAGAATACACAACCCACCTATAAAGCTCAGCCATCTGGCAGAAAGTATGGGAAGCCCAGCCATCCTGTCACGCTGGGCCAACACCTCTACAGCTTGCTGCTGGGTCTGCACAGACACCTGCTTTGGGTGACTTTCTGGTGGTGCTTAGAATAATCCCATATTCTACCCTTGACCACCTATAGCTAGCTATACTGTTTTATTGACTTGCCTAGTTTTAAAACTCTGTTTCCTTTCTAAGGTGCCTTCTAGCAATTCTTTCTATTAGGCTCTCTCAGCTCCCGGGACCCATGGATCCAAGTGCTATGAAGTTATATGTCACCGAGGTTCATTTTAACATCTAACTCACCCTTCCAAGCATCAGCTGAGCCATATACAGTTGCTGCCTATAGACTTTGCTTTATTTGGATATTTGGGTTTTGAAATAAATTCTAACATTACAATCTATTCTTGCCTTGGTTGTGTAGATGTGCCTTACTTCTCCTTTGATTTTGTTAAGAAGGATGCATGTGAGATGTCTGGGTCATTGCTGTGAGCTTACCTGATTCCCACTTTAACTTGCAGTTTTCTCGGGTGCTGAAGAACAGAGCCTGGCCAACCTTTAAGCAGGCCAAACCTAAGATCTCCCCACTGCATAGCAGTGATTTCTGCCCAACCAACTGCCATGTCAATGTGATGGAAGTTTCTTATCCGAAAACATCAACTTCCCTGGGGAGTGCCTTCGGTGTGCAGCTAGATAACAGAAAACATAATTCTCATGATAAAGAAAATAAATCTGCGGAGCCAGGTATTTTTGTCAAGCCATGAATATGAATTTTAAAAATGTATAGCTAGCTATGCCTGCATAAAAGTTCGTAAATTCCCAGTATGCAAGGAAACCAATGTTTTCATAAGGAAAGGATTTCGGGCTAGACTCGCTTAGATTACTTCATATAAATATATAAAACCAGCTGACACTTTTAGTATTTCCCTTGGAGAAGGGCAATTGCTTTTGCTTTTCTTATGTATGTGGCTTATCTTGCTGTGAAAAGTCCTTACCTGAAATGTTTCTATAGCTTTGAGAACAGTATAGGAGGTGCAGGAGGAGGGGGCCTGAGGCTGCTGTGTGTCTTTGCAATAGGACAAGTAAAATTAACTATATTTATAGGCTTTGTAGCGATGCCTCACAAGTTTTAACTTCTGACTTAAGTTTAACATTGAACTGGCATTTTATTATACATGAGCTTGGGCTTCGTAAAATGTGCTGGACTACATAAGCAGCAGTGAAATGATGGAATGATTTCAACTCCTCAGGGAAACTGAGCCCCATGGTGTATATTCAGCATACAATCACAACCATGGCAGCCCCCTCGGGCTTGTCGCTGGGACACAAGGATGGGCATGGCCTCCGGTATTTGCTGAAAGAAGAAGACTTAGAAACTCAAGATATCTATCACAAACTCCTGGGCAAGCTCCAGACTGCACTGAAGGAGGTAGAGATGTGCGTTTGTCAAATTGATGAGTAAGTATGCTGTGCTTTGCACATAAGTTTGCCAAAATAAAAGAAACATGCAAGGCATTGTTTTTAAAAAATATGTTCATTATTGTGAGAATTTTTGTACTGACCATAAAGATTTTTGCCGTTCTACCTTATAAATGCTATAAAATGACAATTTATGTGGATAGGAATGTTAAATAATCATTTAATTTCAAAAGAAGGAATGACCCAAGAAGAACACTAAGTCTTATTATAAAACATTACACTAGACTGTGTTCAAGTTGGGCCCACTGCACAAATCTGTAAACCCCAGCTACTTATAGAGCCAAGGCAAGAGGATCACAAGTTCAAGGCCAAACTGTGCTACATAGCTGAAGCCCAGCCTGTGCAACTTAGCAAGACCTGTCTCAAAATATAAATCGATAAAAAGGCCCTTAGGGGTATAGATCAGTGGTTGAACATTTACCTCCATGCATGAGACCTCCTGTGCAATTCCAAGTAAGAAACAGGTTCACTTAAAGTGTCCTAAGAGAGTGTGGTCATTTCCTTGTCCTCTATTTTATAGTTCATAAAACAATATTAGAGTATTTATTTCTTTTGCAGAGATGTTTATATGCGGTACATAGTATAACATAACAAACTCTTAGCATATATTAAATGAATTAAAGCAAAACTATGTGTTTCTAAGATAAATTCTTTTTCCATATTCTGATTGAACTAATGAACCAATAATTTGAAGGCAGTTCACAAGCTCCTTTGTAAGCAGACTCATTGACTTGTTTGTTTGTTTGTTTGTTTGTTTGTTTGATACTTAGGACACCTATGCTCCACGGCATGGCATGTAATATTGTGTGTGTGATACTTAGGATTGCCTATGCTCCACGGCATGGCATGGCATGTTGTGTGTGTGATACTTAGGACGCCTATGCTCCACAGCATGGCATGTTGCGTGTATGATTGTGTCTCCATCTAGCAGCTCAGTACCATGGAGAAAAAGTGTGTTTTGGAAAAATTCAATTTCTCAGGCACAGAATAAATGTATAATAATGAAAATAGTAGTAGCAGAAATCAATTTCAGTATATTGAAAATATAAAAGTTAATAAGAAAAGTAATCATCATAGTATCAATATGCTTGCTTGTGTTTTCAAGGAGTGGGTATTATTCAATATATTTAGATCTGATGAGATTCTGAAAGTTATAGAGAGGCCCTTATATTGTATGCTTTGTGAAGTTGTTGAATTGCTAGCAGATGTGAAGTAAATACTTTCCACACACACATCATCCTACAGTTCCATAAACAACTCTGCTTTGATGGAAAATATTTAGAACATATTCCACACTTCATTTTTTACATGTTTTTAATTTGTTCTTCTCTCATATATTGTATCCCAACATCAGTTTCCCCTTTCTCCTGTCCATCTTGACCCCCACAAAATCCACTTAACCTATATTTCTCTTCTCTTCAGAAAAGGGCAGGCCTCCAAGGGATATGGGGAATCAACCCAACATGGCATATCAAGTTGCAGTAAGACTCTCCCCTCATATTAAGGTTGGGCAAGGCAATTCAGTATGAGGAAACGGGTCTCAAAAGCAGGCAGAAGAGTCGGAGACAATGCTTCCACCAACTATTAGGACTTACATAAGAAGATCAAACTACAACCATAACATATATGCAGAGGGCCTAGATTAGACCTACGGAGGCTCCCTGTTTGACAGTTCCATCTCTGTGATTCTCTGTCAGCCCAGGTTTGTTGATTCTGTGAGTTTTCCTGTGATTTCCTTGACATCTCTGGCTCCTACAAGCCTTCTTCCCCCTCTTTATCAGGATTCCTGATTTACACCTAATGTTTGGCTGCAGGTCTTTCCATCTGTTTCCATCAATTGCTGTATGAAGCCTTTCCAGTGACAATGGGGCTAGACACCAATCTATGAGTATAGTAGAACTTCATTAAGAATCATTTTTTCATGGAAGTGGAAAAAGTTTAGTAATCATTTCACGGGGCTCTGAGATTAAGAACAGTGCATGTTCTTCCAGTGGTCCTGAGTTCAATTCTCAGCAACCAGTTGGTGGCTCATAACCATCTCTAATGCAATCTGATGCAGGCACCCATGCAGGCAAAGCACTGAATACAATAAATGAATGAATCTTCAAAAAAACAAAAAAGCAAAAAACAACAAAAAAGAATCATTCCATATACCTTTTATTTTTATTTGTCATTCATGTTTGGTTATATTCTAGGTCTCTGGCTTTTCCAGCCTCCAGTCCTGGCCCTGGCCTCCCAGGCAATGTTAGGTGTGAGCTCCCACTTGTGGCATGGGTCTCAAGCTAGGCTAGTCATTGGTTGGGCACTCTCTCAATTTGTGCATATGCTCTACCCTGGCATATCATGTAGGAAGATTCATGTTTCCCCCAGTTGAGTTCTCCTTGCTACTTAGCTTCTCTGGGACTGTGGATTGGAACCTGGTTATGCTTTTCTTTAAGCTAATATTCATTTATAAGTGACTATATACCAGGTTTGGTTTTTTTGTGTGTCTTACTTTCCTCACTAATGATGAATATTTTCCAGTTCCATTCATTTGCCTACAAATGTCATGGTGTTCTTTCTTTAACAATTGAGTAATACTACATTGTGTAACTATAACCCATTTTATTTCTGTATTCTTCAGTTGAGGGAGATTTAGGTTGTTTTGAGTTTCTGGCTATTATTAGTAAAAGCGCTATGATCACAGTTGAGTGTCGTTGTAGGAGGATGCAGCTTTGGATGTATGCCCGGAGTGATAGAACAGGGTCTTCATGTAGATAGATTCACAATTTTCTGAGATTTTGACTTCTTTTCCAAATTATATCTACTTGATCTTCTTCAGTTTTCTTACTGCTCTAGCTAAGACTTCAAGTACTATACTGAGGAGGTGTGGAGACAATGAACAACTATTTATTTATTTATTTATTTATTTATTTATTTATTTAATATTTATGGTCCAGATTTTAGTGGAATTTCTTTTAATTTCTCTCCATTTAAATTGATGTTGGCTATGTGATTGTTGTTAACTGCCTTCATTATATTGACATACATCATTATATCCAGAATTTCTCCAGGATTTTGATCATGAAGCAGTATTCAATTTCTTCAAAGTCCTTTTCTGTATTGAATAAGCTGCTCAAGAAGTTGTATCTTTAGCTTTTTATATATGGTGGATTATAATTGTAGATTTATATATGTCTCTGAGAATTTTTGCATTTGTGATTATAAAGGAAATTAGTCTATAATTCCCTTTTTGTGTTGGGTCTTGATAAGGTTTGGTTATCAGGCAAACTGGGGCCTCATAAAAATGAATTGGGCAGTTTTCCTTCTGTTTCAATTTTGTGAAATAATTTGTGGAGTATTGGCATTAACTGTTCTTTGAAATTCTGGTAGACTTCTGTGCTAATTCCATCTGGATTTGGCCTTTTTTTTTTCCCAGGGGAGCATTTTATAGCTCCTTCTACTATTGTAGGGGTTATAGTGCTGTTTAAATTCTATCTAATCTTGATTTAACTTGGGTAAGTAGTACCGATCAGTATAATTATCCATTCTTTTAGAATTTCTAATTTGGGAGAGTACGAATTTTTAAAGTATGTCTTTATGATTCTTTGGAGTACTTTTCTATTACTATAGTCCTGCTTTTGTTGCTAATTTTGTTAATTTTAATGATCTCTCTCCTTTTAGTTAAATTGGATAAGTTTTTGTCACTCTTACTAATTTTTTTCCAATTTTTTATTAGGTATTTTCTTCATTTATATTTCAAATGCTATCCCTATACCTTCCACACACACTGCTCCCCTACCCAGCAATTCCCACTTCTTGGACCTGGGGTTCCCCTGTACTGGGGCATATAAAGTATGCAAGACCAAGGGTCCTCTCTTCCCAATGATGGCTGACTAGACCATCTTCTGCTACATATTCAGCTAGAGACATTAGCTCTGGGGGGTACTGTTTAGTTCATATTGTTGTTCTGCAGACCCCTTCAGCTCCTTGGGTACATTCTCTAGCTTCTCCATTGGGGGCCCTGTGTTCCATCCTATAGATGACAGTGAGAATCCACTCTGTATTTGCCAGGCACTGGCATAGCCTCACAGGAGACAGCTATATCAGGATACTGTCAGCAAATCCTGCTGGTATATGCAATACTGTCTGCATTTGGTGCCTGATTATGGGATGGAACCCTGGGTGGGGCAGTCTCTGGATGGTCCATCCTTTCATCTTAGCTCCAAACATTGTCTCTGCAACTCCTTCCATGGTTATTTTTTTCCCTATTCTAGGGAGGAATGAAGTATCCATGCGTTGGTCTTCCTTCTTGATTTTCTTGTGTTTTGGAAATTGTATCTTGGGTATTCTAAGTTTCTGGGCTAATATCCACTTATCAGTGAGTGCATACCAAGTGATTTCTTTTGTGATTGGTTTACCTCACTCAGGATGATATCCTACAAATACATCCATTTGCCCAAGAATTTCATAAATTCATTGTTTTTAATAGCTGAGTAGTACTCCATCGTGTAAATGTACCACATTTTCTATATCTATTCCTCTGTTGAGGGACATCTGGGTTCTTTCCAGCTTCTGTATATTATAAATAGGGCTGCTATGAACATAGTGGAGCATGTGTTCTTATTACCAGTTGGAATATATTCTGGGTACATGCCCAAGGAAGGTATTGCTAGATCTTCCAGTAGTACTATGCCCAATTTTCTGAGGAACTGCCAGACTGATTTCCAGAGTGGTGTACAAGCTTGCAGTCCCACCAACAATGGAGGAGTGTTCCTCTTTCTCTACATCCACGCCAGCATCTGCTGTCACCTGAATTTTTGATCTTAGCCATTCTTACTGGTGTGAAGTGGAATCTCAGAGTTGTTGTGATTTGCATTTACCTGATGATTAAAGATGTTGAACATTTTTTTTCAGATGCTTCTCAGCAGTTCTTATATTTAAGGAACTAGTTTTAGCAATGGCTATGTTTCAGTGAACTGAAACTAATTAAAATGATACATTTTCAATTGAAAGTCCCCCATTCTGTTATTGTGAAAAGCTTTGCCCAGTTCTTTGTGCTTACTGGAAAAGCAACAAGAAATACACAATAGCTAGAGAAGCAAATTTGGTCTTCTTCATGAACACCATGTAATTTAATTCTAAATATAAACATTTTCCACATAATTTGATCTGCAGCATGATCTCTTTAAAACAATATAGTTGTCCAAATGCCTGGATGCTGCAATGTTACCAAGCTTAACCAATTATTTAAGAGGCTTGTTACCAGATCATTTTCTCACAATGTAATGATTATTATTGGCTAGGGTGAAGAAGCAGATGCTGAAACAGCAATAGAGAAATTGCCTCAGATGTTGTAGCCAGCCAGCCCTCCTAGGGTTATCCATTCCTATGAGGGACCTGTTATTGAAGTTGTCTTACTTTGATATCTGGGTACCCCTATTTCTCTATCTCTTCCAGAAGTCAAAATTCTATCAGCACATAAACATTTTACTAAGTCTTCCTACTTAGTTTAGGATCCATAGATAGAAACTAGATAAATTTTCTTTGCAGTAATATGATAGAAGGAGATGTTACCAATTTGATGAAAACTTGTTGGTTTCTGTTACACTCTTAGAAGCTGAATGATTTTTGTCTTTAAATGAGTCATTTGTAGTTAAGTGCATTTGGATATAAGAGGAAAATCAATGGTCCAAAATTCTTGATGGGAGTTTATAATATAGAACTTGCATATTGTCCCTAACATAAACCAGCAAATGGGGGAGATTATGGGCCTTGCATGGTAAAGATGGGGACCTGAGAACAATCCTTGTTTTGCAAGTAGCAGACAACCCAAGATTGAGTAATGAGCTACTGCTCAGCAGGAAGTTAGTACTTAAGAACTTCCAGTATTGGTGGTGGAATTATGTTTGAACCATTTTGCTGGTAAATATACAAACAGAAGGGTACCTTCCCAAAAATCACACCATGTGCTCCTGTAGAGGGTACACTGTGATTTTACACTCACTGGCATATTTCATTATTGCAGCTCTCTGTGATAGCTGGAAGAGAGGATTTCTCCAAATTACCTCTGATTTAAATGATACTAAGACTGAATTGTAATTTTCTTGATGTTTAAGCCATTTTCTCCCCTTCACCCACTAGGGGCTGACAACAAATTGCTGTTCAACTTTTCAGTTCATCAAACTAGAATCCAAATATTACTTTTCCTTTCTGTCTGTCTTTTTATTCTCCACCTTAGTACCTTATTAGCATGTTAGTTACGCCTCAAATATGTCCCTGCCTGTTGTGCTACAACAAGTCACAGTCATCACCAGTGAGGACTGGTATCACTAGAGTGTTGCCCAGCTGAGCCTCTCTCTGATACATCCTACATTCAGCAGAGGTCAAGGATATCCAATGTGGTAAATTTGCCTAGTACCCTGCTAAAACCATACACAACATTACATTGTAGTTAAATTACACTGTCACATGGTATCCAATGGGGATTGTACCCTAAATCCTGGCAAATACCAAAATCTCAAGATGCTCTAATGCCTTATGCAAAATGGCAAAGGATTTGTGTATAACTCACCCTTTTCTTTTTACATATCTAATCCTCTGTAGATACCTTAAATGCTTAATACTTAAGTACTTGTCATACCCTATTGTCTACAAAATAACAGAGAAAATGTTGCATACATGCAATGCAGGTAGGATTTATTAGGAAATATTTTAAATGTGTAGTTCCTGATTGAGTCCATGGGTATGTAACACACAGACCCAGATAGCCAACTGTAGTATTGAGTGTGCTTTTCTAACCTGCAAGCTACTTCATGACTCTTCCCAAGTGTATCTCACTGAATTCCAGCTTTCCTACATGTAGTCTGTAATTTCACAAAGCAGTCTTGGTCCAGCTAGACTCTGGGACCAGCAGCCTCCTGACCTGTTCCTTTTAGCCATGCCTCTCCCACAAATGCAGGCTATGCCTCTCCAGAGCTCTGAGATCACTCTTTACAAGGCCAGCTCTATCAGTGTTCTCCAAGTGCATGCTTCACCGTCTCTGGACCCCATTCTTGCCAGCCTCTGCTCTATCTGGTTATCTCTTTATCCTGGCCAGCTTTGCCAAGCCAGAGCTCTGAGATTGCTCTCTCACCAGCCACCTAGCTAGCTCTTCCAGTGTCCACGCATTCTGGCTCAGCTCTGCCAAACTGCTAGCTTGCGTTTTTCCTGAGAACACTGCTCTCCATTCCCAATCCTCCGGCTGCCTACTTTCTCTTCCAGCCCACCATAATGCAGCGAGTGAAAAACACCAGACAAAGAGTGGGCAAAGAATATCCTGCCCCATTTTTCTTGGCCTCCACGGGCTGCAAACTGTTGGTGCCCTGAGAAATCTACATGTTTCAACTTCTCATCTGCCCACGCCCGGTCCACTCTTAATCCTCTCTCCTGCTCTTCCTGTCCTGAAAAGAAAATCTCGCCTCCACATCTTTGCCTAACAATTAGCTTCTGCTGTATTTATTAGCCAACCAACAATTAGGGAAATAACTAGGAAAACAATCAGGGAAACTCCCCCTACAGCTACACACTTTCTTCCTCTGAAAAATGACAACTACAGTCCTATATGAAGGTGTTTGCTGTGATTGTTGGACTCTGCATCTGAGGAGGTCTACATGACCATTCAATCAATTGCACTTTCAGGGTCAAGCTAAGAAAGACCTGTAGACATAGAAGGAAAGTAGATGCTTCTCCTTTCTAGACATGCTAGCCTTTATGCTGATGTCTGGTTTCCACTCAACATCATGGTGTTGTATCTCCAACATTGTTCAAAGGGACACTCACAGATCTGAAGAAACAAGGATTTCTTTGTTCATTCTTCATGTCTACCTTGATGAGCCATAAGGTCACTGATGTGCACTGTCCTCACTGAGAGGAGCAGCCATGTGCCCCTTTACCTAAAATGCTACTGATTCTTATGCAAGAGAGAGGAATGAGCTGGTTTTACATAGGCATATGAAATCCTACTGTAAGTAATCACATACCTTGTTGCATCATTTTACACTAGCTAAAGCAATTCACATAGACATGTTTATTCTCAGAGAACTAGGAAGGTGTCTCCTCCCACTTGGACATGCACACCAGTGACCAGCCAACTTCTCCAGTGTGCAAAAAAACATGCTGAGATGGTAATTATTACCTAATTTGTGAAGTGTATGTATGTATATATGTATGTATGTATGTATGTATATAACAATGTATGTCTATCATTGCAAAAACCCCTGCTAAAATAGAATTAACACCTACTTATAATGTGGACTTAAATGATTGAAATGATTACATTTAAGAATGAAAAATGGACTTAAGTGAATTCATACCTCGTCCATATTTACCATGCCTACTATGAGAACTCAACAAGCTAGATGCTATGATGATGATATTTTAGAACACAGGCAGATGTGTAATAGCATACATGGAAGTCTTCATCATTCAGTATTTAACCTAGAGGAAACTGTTCTGGAATAGGATTCTGTTGAGAAATTAATTAATTGGACATTTGGTAGATAGCTGCATGTTCTCAATGGGCAAAAGTAAAGGGAATATTTTTGGACTGCATACAAAAATACGTGCTTTATTGTTGCTTCTCAGGATCTAGAAATGTTATGCCTGTGATTTTTTTCTATCGTTCATTTTATTTGTAAGCTTAAACACTTATTCCCAGAGGGTCAGAGCAAGCACATTGTAACTGTTTAAAATGTGAATACAATTCTTATTACTGTGAGAAAACTATTTATGCTCAGCCCCATGACTTCTAATTTAAAATACCCACAAGTGCAGAGGGTTCCCTGAGAGATGAGAACTCCTGCAAGCCTTTCCTGCTTGGTATGCAGAGTTCATTTGTCTCTGCAGTAGGAGCTTGGGTAATTGGAGTTAGTCTAATGTTTTCATCTTTGAGGTGGGGGAAGGAGTAAATAAATATACAGTCAAAAGACAAAAAAGCATCCTTTTAAATAGAGAAATGCTTTAAACATAATTCATCACTTTGGTTTACAGAAAATGTTCACAGAACATTTTGAGCAATGCAAGGGCATTCTCCAGTTTTCACTGGTGTCTGACAACTATAAAATGCCATGTGTTATTTAGGCATCAGCTCACAGTGAGAAGTTTCCCTACTAAACTATGAAATCGTAGCTCTCAGTTGAATCTAGTGGGCCATGTACATGTTGCGTAAGCAAGCGCTCTACTGTTGAGCCATACCCAAGCACAGCATCATCTTTTCATCTATTTATTGTCTAGAAATTTGCATTTGTCTCCATCTAATGAACTACAAAGCTTGCTTTTTGTTGCTTCTTGCTAATGAAATTGACATTCCAACAAGGCAGAGGCTTTTGTTGAATACTACATTTACACTGCCAAGAACACAACATATTTTTAATCAGTGAAATCCCTTTCTCTAGGTTTACTCACTGTCTTAGTCAGAGTTTCTATTCCTGCACAAGAAGCAAGTTGGGGAGGAAAGGGTGTATTTGGCTTACACTTCCATACTGCTGTTCATCACCAAAGAAGTCAGGACTGGAACTAAAGCAGGTCAGAAGGCAGGAGCTGATGCAGAAGCCATGGAGGGATGTTCTTTACTGGCTTGCTTCCCCTGGCTTGCTCAGCCTGCTCTCTTATAGAACCCAAGACTGCCAGCCCAGAGATGGTCCCACCCACAAGGGGCCTTTCCCCGTTGATCACTAATTGAGAAAATGCCTTACAGTTGGATCTCATGGAGGCATTTCCCCAACTGAAGCTGCTTTCTTTGTGATAACTCCAGCTGTGTCAAATTGACACAAAACTAGACAGTACACTCAGTGTGCAGCTTTGGATTTAATTTCTTATATAAAATATATATGAGAGGTATGGGCATTGATGTCTTGAAATTGAAAAAAAAAGAGAGAGAATGTTTTCATTGCTATGAACAAATGAGTATACAGATAATGTGCAATTGGTTGGAACTGACTGTCCTAGGTATTTTATAAATGTTACTGTGATTATTGGCTAGAGAAATCATCTATAGGCTGTTACTTCAGGTGTATTTTAATTCATCTTCTAAGTTTGTAGCATGCTGTTTAATAATAAAACCCAGTTTTAATTTTGCCTAACTTTTGATTGTTCTAACAGAAGCATTACATAGTCAAACTTCTAGCCTTAAAATCACGATTGGCTTTTACACCAACTCAAGACATTATACCCTTGAGGTAAACTGGAGGACTCTTTGTTGTGCAGATTTGTACATTTCATCCTGGCTAGATTGTCAATGCAAGTGGCCCCTGCTTCCTATTAGCCTTACACTGAATATCTCTCTGCTTAGTATCTTTAAGTCAGTATGTCCAGGGCACTTGCCTGTTAGAACAGGGAGAAACTGATGATGTTGACTCTCCCTATCAAATAGGTAATACTGCAGACAGACTTCAGAAGGTATCTTTATTTTTAAGTTAAGAGGATAAGCTAGGGAGTCTTTTAAAGCCTGGTTAATAGTTACAGTTAGTAGTTCCTGGTTAATAGTTACAGTTAGTAGTTTCTTGCATGCCTTTTCCTGAGGAGGCAGGAACTAGTGTCTGAACTCCCAATATGGTACCAATGCCAGGCCAAAGAATGGTTTTGTTTGGGCTACTTATGGGGAGGTGTGCACAAAAGTTGCTTTTAGGAACAGGGATGACTCATGGCTGCATTATGGAAAACACCATCCTAGAATGGTGCGATGCCTAACAAAAGCTGCATCCATGGAACCCCCAAACAGCTTGAATGCAGCTCTATTGAAGGCTCATCTCTCTCTACCCATCATTTACTGGTTTTGGAGCCTATACTGAGGAATTGTAACTTGTTAGGTTTCAAAACCTTCCTGAATCTTGTAAGTTTCCTTAACTTTCTGAGACTTATGAGCCTATTTTAATTTAGAGGAAATAGCTACACTGTAATGCTAGTGTTACTATAATGCAAGAGGAATAGATAACAAGTGTTATACAGCAGAATGTTATTCCCCTTTTATCCTGATTGCAGCTATGGAGGCAAGTTAGTTCTTATTCCCATAATCTAACTGTCAGAGAGAACCACCATAACCAGTTCTGATAACAAAGCTCGGGGCCGGAACAGGATTTGAATGCAGCCTTCTAGACTGATCCTGTGCTGTTCTGTTACTTCTGAGTATTGAGCAGTAAATCTGAGCTTCCTATGATGCATTTTACATGCAGATAATATTTGACATGAAACACAGAAGCCTTTTGAAAATATTTGTAAGCTACCACATTTAGCATATAAAAGACTCATCTGTTTTAGCTAGTTTCAAAACATGCACTTATGTTCTAAAAAATTGTCACATTGCAGCCTTCTGTCTTCAATAACATATTCTCCTAAATTGGAGCGTAAGACAACAGAGTGTGTGATACCAACAGACAGCGACAACGAGAAGGGAGAGAGAAATAGCAAACGTGTCTGTTTTAATGTAGCAGGGGAGGAGCAAGAGGATTCAGGGCATGATACAGTCAGCAACAGAGACTCTTACAGGTAAGCTGCTTCTCAGTCTCATTTCATCAACAAACTCAAGGGAGAGTGTACATTTTTTCTCAAAGGTGTAAAAAGTGTTAATGGTTAATTTTGTTTATTGCTTTCTCAAAATAACCACCCACTGAAGAAGGACAACATTGTTCTCATTAACGATCCAGATTATTTAGAGAAAGCCTTTCTCCCTCCAGCAGTGTGGCCCTGTTGTGCACTGTGTAATAGTGCAATAGGCTGTGCAACTGTGTAATAGCAATTGTTGAAAACGTCTTTCTGATCATAGTTCATTAGCTAGTGAATAGCTGTCCTTTTGGCCATTTCCCTTTTATTTTTATATATTGCACTTTAGTATCCAGCTTTGTCTTTGTCTCCTCTCTGACTGTTCTTGTAGTAGTTAGCCAGGACGGATGGTGTAACCTGCCACTGACTGGCTGACTTGAACAACTATGGACTGGGACAGAAGGAGATGCCCCCGTCATGCATCCTTTCCCTCTATGGCTCCTTGTGTGACCTCCCATTATAGATCCCCCTTCTTATAGAACAGTAGTCACACTGAATTAAAAGTCCATCCTAATGACTTTATAAGGACTATTTCTTTAAATCTGGTCACAATTTGAGGTATTGAGTATTAGATTTTAACTTAGAATTTCAGGTTAACACAGTTCATTCAGTACCTCTTCCTGCTCAATGGAACTCTCAAGAGTTCCATCTCTAAAAGTGCTTTTTGCTCCAAAACCTTCTCTCCAGAATTCTCACTGAGCACTTTTACAACTAGTCACATAAACTATGTGTGCAGCATCATGTCTCTGGTTTCATTTATAGTATTTGAAAGAAAAATGTTTAGTCTTGTTCATTATATTTTAGAAATAGAAAAAAAGACTATATAAGTAGTCATTACATCAAGATTATTCTCATCACAAATTATTATCTCAAACTAGTAATTAACAGTCTTTAAAGCACATAGTTTTAACATTTTAGAATTTAAAATAACCTGCTGCAGCAACCTGGAGGGGCAGATTTCTGGTTGTCTCACTTAACACATGAGGAAGTGGAAGACCATGGAGTTATTGTCCTTAATCAGTCTGCTATTCTAAGTTTTATTTTTCCAAAGGGGATTTTAACAATGACATCAAAGTTGATTATTTCTAGAAATTTAATAATAAATCAAATACCGTTGCTATTTCATTTCCTTTTAGCTCCTGAAAGTTCCAGCATGCTCCATAATAGGAGTCCGTGCTTTCTCGTCACTGGGAAATGACGTTTCTAAAAATAGCTTGTACCTCACATCCCAGTTATCAGATAATTAAAATTACCCTCACAGTCTCTCTCTGAACTGTGATAGAAAACTTAAATAGGAATTTAAAATCAAGTCCTTTTCCCTTATTCCAAGGGGTTAAAAAAATCTGCACTGTTTCTAAAATCCAAATTATTTTCATATTCAGCAGCACTGAAAACGTTCTTTCTGTAGACATTCTTCATTTTTATTGCTTTCCAGGGCTGTGTTACTACTCTGGGGAGCTCCAGGTGTTCCCAGTAAGTTAGTGTCTAAACTACGAGAAAGGGTTGAAAGAGAAAAGTCATGAAACAGGTTTTGTCTTTGTCAGGAACTTATCTAACTACTGTTATTAAATAGATAATGGAGAGTCTTAGGTGGTCTGGCTCCTGGTTTTATAACCAGACAGTTTAAAAAAAATCACCCAGGAATCAATTACATAACAAGAAAATTTGAAATATTTGAATTTGAAAGAGTGCTTCTAAAAACTGAGATGACGCCGGGCGTGGTGGCGCATGCCTTTAATCCCAGCACTCGGGAGGCAGAGGCAGGCGGATTTCTGAGTTCGAGGCTAGCCTGGTCTACAAAGTGAGTTCCAGGACAGCCAGGGCTACACAGAGAAACCCTGTCTCGAAAAACAAACAAACAAAAAAAAAACAAAAAACAAACAAACAAAAAAAAAAAACTGAGATGAATTGAGTTGGACAGGTCTCTCTTTCTCATGTTATATGTGTCTGTGGCACAGGTTTATGTGAGAAAAAATAGCAGGAGCATGTGGGCACTCTTTTCATTAGCACATAAAGCAATGAGTTTCATTATGACATTCACTCCTATATCTTTCTGCTCTGTTCCTCTTTGACCTTCACTACCTGTCTCTTGCCATCACAGTGAAATACCAACCTGGGCAAGCATGTTCTTAAAGCAACATAAGGCTCTTTTTTGCAGTGACTGCAACAGCAACAGGAATTCCATTGCCTCCTTCACGAGCATCTGCAGCAGCCAGTGCAGTTCCTACTTCCACAGTGATGAGATGGACTCAGGTGCGTGTAGTAGACATCTGCACTCTTCAATATTTGTAATGTCCAAGAAGCCTATAAGAGGGGGATTGATTTTTGAATCCACATGCATTTTCAATTTTATGAGTCATTCTCCATGGCCACCCATATTGGCTCGTGACCAATAAAGTGAGTTTCCAAATCTCAGTTTTAAAAACAGTACATTTAAAAAGTGTTATTTAACTTATAGCTTCTTATCTTCCTGTTCATTGTGAAAGGTTCTAGGTACACTGGAACCAGAAACATTGAGCATGGATGCTTGGGAGGAGGTATGAGAAGACGTTTCAGCCTAAGGATGTTTTTTAGAAGGCACAGACCACTGAGAACCTTATATTTAGTTAACAGGTAGAAGGTCATTAGAAAACACAGGTTGATGCTTTATACTCTCTGTGATACACGTTGCTTTGGTTAATTCAGGACCATAATCCAACTGCTCTGAGACTTAATACCATCTTTTTTCTAATGTGAGATAAGAGCTCATTTTGAATTACTTGAATGTTATCAAATATGAGAGTGGTTCAGTGTGTTAAGATGGGATGGGGTTTGGCTTATTTTTCATTCAGGTGATGAGCTTCCTGTAGGTGTCCGGATATCTCATGATAAACAAGACAAGATACACACCTGCCTGGAACAGCTCTTCAGCCAGGTATGCTGCGACAGTTTGGGGTCTTTTCTACAAATTAAAAGTTAGAAATCTTTCAGATGCAAAGAGCTCAGAAGGAGAATATAAATGTCTCCATCTGTCTCTTTGTCTCCTTTGATTTAAAAGAGGCATTCTTACAACCAACAACCTAAAGGATGCTTGTGAATCCCAAGATTTTTGTAGAAAATTATATGGCAAACTAAAAAGAACAGGAGAGGCCCTCTTGATTATTTGTGAGTTTTCTGAATGTTTCTTGCACAATTGTCTAGACCTTCAGGTTAGGAATTTGATGTTATAAAATGTTTCATAATCATATTGAAATTAATAGTATTGAAGGTTTTAGCACTTTGAAAATAATTCCGTGTTTATAAAATGTAAATTCTAAACTTTCACTTTGGTGAAGCAAATTTTTATTTGGTAACTGTATATTAATTTATAAATGACTAAGAAAAATTGGAACTATTTAAGTGAAAAGATGAATTGATATAATATTTTGTTTAAAGATAAGCTTCACTAGCATTGTGGGTTTTCAAAACCATGTACTTCAGAAAAATGATTTGTAAGATATATTCATATATGTATACATATTTATACTTGTATATTCATATACTATATATTATATATATATATATATATATATATATATATATATATATATATATATATATATTATATATATATATAACACATAAATTTTTCTAATGAATTAATTCTGTTATTCACGTCCCAAATGTTGTCTGCTTCTGGTAAACCTTCGCAGAGTTCTTCTGCTATATCTCCTGCCCTTCACTTCTGAGAAGATGCCTGCCATTTTTT
>LR753334.1:1335832-1349211 GCA_902729485.2 Mus minutoides | reverse complement strand
TATATATATATATATATATATATATATATATATATATATATATATATATATATTATGAATGCATATAACACTCAGAAATCTACCCTTAATAGATTGATTCAATAATCAACCTCTTGAAAGGACAAGCTGTTATAAGGGCCTTTGAGCAGACCAAGTATCTCACACCGGGTCGAGGATTACAAGGTATGTTTGACATGAATATCAGATGATAGCATAAAGTAGGCAACATAGTCATAAAGCAAAAAAAAAAAAAAGGAAGAAGAAGAAAATATTTGCTGTTCTTATTCTATTATTCTCTATTTCTGTTTTTTCTGTTTGGATAATTTGTGAAAAATATTTAAAAGGACTATACTATTTTTTATAAACTTTTTATGTTTCTTTGAAAGTTTAAAACACCGGATACCTCTAGAGGCAAAACCAGAAAGGTATGAATTAAAGACACAAAAGATTTACGGTGGTTTTTTTGCAGAGGAGTATGACCTAGCTGGTCATATCCCGTGTAAGGGAAGGGGCTCACGAGTGTAGCATTGATAGGTAGGCTTCAACACAGCAGAGCAGCCTTCACAGATCTCTGTTTCAGGATTCACAATAGAGCTTCTGCCTGGATTTGCTTCCTGGATGAACTATATATAATAAAATGACATTGAACTTTGGTTTTTAGAGTTAGCACACTTTCTTTTGTAACTTCACTAAAGAAATTATGAACTTCACTAAAGAAATTATGAATGCTACTCTAGAGTGGTAAAATAGACCAAAGCAAGCAAATTCTAAAGCCAGAGGCCTTGAATGAGAACCAGTTGACACTGATGAGAGATTTTCCATATTTGATTAGATTTCCAACAGGAAATGGAGACAAAGCTGAGTTGCCCCAGGAGGTTGCGGCTCCATCTCAAGCAGGATCCTTGGAATCTTCCCAGCGGCATCCAGGCTCTTGCACAGAGCATCAGAAAATATGTTGAAGGTCAGTAGGAAAGGCAGGGAACATTGTGATAAAGTGGATATCAGTGACAATCACTTCAGAAGCTTGTAAAACCAGTCTTGTAATGCTTCATTGCTATTTGCAGTGTTTCCCATTCTACAGCAAAAAAGAGGAATGAAGTAGGTGAAGGAGGAGGAGATAGAGGACAAATAGGCTTGAAGATGCTGCAGACGATATCGTGGAGCGGATTCTGAAAGAAAAGAACTTTGTGTACTGACAGATGAAACACCATGAACTTAATAGTTTGGAATTAGAAATAATTATAGAGAAAATTACAAGGAATTAACAAAAGTACATGAAGCTTAATTTTTATAGGAAGCCTAAAAAGTCTACTGTATATCTGTGTGGGAGTCAAATTAACGTTATAGGTTGCATCACTAGTTTAGAAAGTTTTGGCCTTGGCTTATGGCCACTGGCTGCCATCACATTATTTAGGTGGCTTCCTTAAGTTGTCACGCCCTCTAAGTTAGAGATCAGGTCTGGAGATGTGTTTTATTCTCACATCTGTAAGAGTACTACTGGACACTGTGGGCAGAGAGCAGGGCTGCTGCTGAGCCCATGACCATGTGCAGGGCGGCCTCTCACAACACAAGATCATTTATCCCCAAATATTGACAGCATCAAATTTGAGAATTGTGCATAGCAAACATCATGCCCATGCCCATAGTTTTATGTCTTAGCTCTTCATTTGACACTTATCTGTAATCAGTGGTATTCAGCAGGATTCCAACAAGTGTCCAACTTTAGGGTGAATTAGAAAAAGTGTTCTATTTTGCTATCAAAAGACCAGCTCCTCCTGTTTGATAGAGTCTGATCAGGCAGCCTTCATTTCATGTCTCATCTTCCTCATTTAGTGAGTGTTATCCTGGGATATTAAGTCTTCTGCATAGAAATACATCCAAATATAGCAGGTTTGAACATTTAGTTGAGTAGAGAGGACATTTGGGTGGATGTGGATGGAAAGGTTCCCCAGATAAATAACATGTTTTATTCAGTGATGAAATATTCTTATTTGTAACTGAATTTCTTGGCTTTATTTTAATTTTATGGTTTAATACTGTGGTTTCCAGGGACACTTATAACATGCCATTTGATGAAAATTCTGAATCAAACTGTCCCATTTAATGACTATTTTAAAAATGAATGGGTTAAAGACACATTACGGAATTGAAGTAAATGCCTTATGGAAGGGAAGCCATATTTTCTCAAAATAGTTAACTCTCAGTAGCATAGTGCTCCCAGAAGTTGTGAATTCATAGTTCTCTCACCATCTTTTGAGGTTTACAATAATAAAATAGATTTAATAGCATTTGTTTTTCAAACAAGCACAATATTGATTAGAAATGCACATACTTCTAAAATGTTTTGTTACTTTAAAAAAAGATATGCATTTATAATGTAAAAACAAGCTTACTGAAAAAAAACACCTTTAAATCTTAAATTATTATCTCAAGTTAAATTTTTACACTCTTTATTCCCTAAGGCACAGTTAGAAGTCATAGACTTAGTTAGATATCTCAGAGATTGACTTTTCATTTTTGTTCATTTGATTGATTGATTGATTGATTGATTGATGTTATGGTATTACCCTTGGTCATGAGACTCCAGTAGCTGGTTTATTCTGGCTGTATGTTCTAAGGTTCTTAGAGTCAAGGACCTTTTGCAGACTTTAGTTCTGTCTATTTTTTCTAGGTTCATTTGAGATGCACTTACTCTGGGTAAAACTCCACTTGTCTTGTGTTAAATGATTCTATAAAACACAATAAAAACCAATTAATTTACTATCTATCGCTTCAGCCTACAGCCTCCTGGGCTGTTCCAGGGAGAGGATAAGCTGTGATTATTTTCCAAGCAGTTGTTGTAGTGTTTTCGCATCATGTCACCCTCGGGAGCTTCCCCACATCACGTCTCTCTCGGGAACTTCCCAGTCTCTTACCACTTTGTTCCCCTTGCTTCAGTGTAATTTTCATCCTCCCTTCCAAACTGTAAGGAATGACGCGATAAATGGAGCCCCATGGATACTAAATAGGTAAAAAATTAACGTATTGATACTTGACTACAAAGGTGTTTTGCATGAGTCAACAGAGTGATTCCATTTATGTTCTCTGATATCTCACTTACAATTTATATCAAATATGGTATCAGAATATCATGATTCTGTGGCTTTTATTTATGAAAGATTGCTGTATGCCATTCCAATGTTAGAGGAGTATTTACTTATCTATACATAGCCTATGGAAGGTGGGGGGAATGTGATGAAGATAGAAGACAATAGCCAGCTCAAATGGTGACTGATTTAAGATGTCACAAAAGTGGTCTCCTGCTTAATTCCTCAGCTAAGCATAGGCTCCTGTTACCAGCTACATTAAAGTACATTTACTTAAATTTTGTTCAATTTGTATTACATGAGTTTTCTTAGCAAGATTTAAATTTAAAAAAAAAGCTTCAACCAAAAAAAAAAAAAAAAGCTTCATTACCCAGATATCTGGCCAAAGAAAGATTCTCTCCAGATCCAGCCTTCATTGAGTTCATTGGAGCTGCTTACAGGAGCATGGTCTAGGGATAACTCACAGGAGTAAGGTTGGATTGCTGACATCTACATCACCAGAAAGCCCACCCTAGCATATGTGATAGATGTCTGTGTTTCCTGCACAACTTGCAGGCAGTCACATCACTGAAGAGCTTCCTCTACACTTAGAGGTTTTCTGTTGACACAATCAATGGGAGAGCCTTTGTGAATCTTCTAATTTTCCTGAGCTTTTGGAATCTGCTAAGTTTCTTGTGACTTACATACTTTCTCTCCAAGAAGGAGTATTTCATATGCTCTGTAAGTGATGATACTTTCTCCTGCTCTTTTCTTTTAAAAAATGGCATTCTTTTAAAGCTCTCCTATCTTCCTCCAGAAACCTACTTTTTCTCCTTCCTTCCTTCCTTCCTTCCTTCCTTCCTTCCTTCCTTCCTTCCTTCCTTCCTTCCTTCCCTGTATTTGTCTCAATATCTTAAGGCACATATTTTCATTCTCTATGTTGCCTTCACAATGCTAATAATTTTCCATTCTCCTCTCTGTGTTTTCTGATTCATATACCGTAATACCAAGCATGAAGAGTTCATTTTTTTCTACCCTAGAGCCTTGTAGTGATTTTGTCTTTGATGAATCCAGACTCATCAATCTAATGTTAGAAGCTACTTTTTACATGAACTTCATAATTGTAGCCCAGTCCTAGTGTCTTAATGGTATGATAAGAATCTCTCTGTGCTAGATGACTGCACTGTTATTCACTTTTTGATGTATTTCTTTGCTGACACTTTTTCTTTTTTCTTTTCTCTTTATTAGATATTTTCTTCATTTACATTTCAAATGTTATCCAGAAATTTCCCCTTACCCTCCCGCATCCCCGCCCTGCTCCCCTACCCACCCCCTCCCACGTAATGGCCCTGGCGTTCCCCTGTACTGGGGCATATAGAGTCTGTATGACCAAGGGGCCTCTCCTCCCAATGATGGCCAACTAGGCCATCTTNGATCTTCCTCAATTTCTTTCTTCAGAGACTTGAAGTTCTTGTCATACAAATCTTTCACTTCCTTCGTAAGAGTCACACCAAGATATTTTATACTGTTAGTGACTATTGTGAAGGGTGATGTTTCCCTGATCTCTTTCTCAGCCAGTTCATCCTTTGCATAGAGAAAGGCCATTGATTTGTTTGAGTTGATTCTATATCCAGCTACTGCACTAAAGCTGTTTATCAGGTTTAGGAGTTCTCTGGTGGAGTTTTTGGGGTCACTTATATATACTATCATATCATCTGCAAATGGCGATAATTTGAGTTCTTCCTTTCCAATTTGTATCCCCTTGACCTCCTTTTGTTGTCAAATCGCTCTGGCTAGGACTTCAAGTACTATATTGAATAGGTAGGGAGAAAGTGGGCAGCCTTGGCTGACACTTTTTCTAATGATATTCCATCTCCCTGGTGGTCTAAACCTAAGTTTCTATGAAGTATTTTCTTGTTGTAAATTCTATATCAGCTTCAGTGAGTTTTAGGCTATGGTAGTATTACTTTTCCTGTATAAACAGCACATTAGAGAATTCCAAGGACCTTATGTGTATTTCCTGTTCATATTTCTACACAGGACATTATGCAGATTAAGTAGATATCATCTATGAAGGAACTAAAAGTGATTATTAAATTTTCTGATGCCACAAAGCTAGGTTATAGTAAATTGGTTCTTGGTTCAGTATGCATTTCTGCCTCTGATATCCTTTTGTTCTGTCAGTCTTGTTTGTAAACAACAATGCCCTTTGTAGTGTTGTCTGCTGTTTGATCAGATAACACATCCTCATTCTTTAACATCTATAAACCTACATAGGATAGGATACTTTGTAACCTTTCTTTTTCTTTTTTCATCCCATAGTGTTGGTTACATCGAAGGAACTTCATACTTTATAAAATTTTTCTAGTACAAGTGTGCTATTTACTATTGGTAGTAGATGGTCACAGTGATAAGTATGATATTAATATATACTTGCCAAATATTTGTTATTGGCCTGTGTGGATGGAATAGCAGAGTATATTAATGTATATACATGTATTCTTCTCGCTAAAATTTTTAATCATAGTAGCAAGCATTATTTTTATGGCTTAGCAACACTACATATGTTAGGGAATAGCTTACAGGCTAAAAAGTAGCTGAGGATTACCTAGAATTTGGCAGGATTTGAATGGTGTTCTATTGCTTTTGTAATTCATAGATGAAAGATATTTTAGCATCTTGAGTAATTGATAGCATTTATCTTCGCAGACGGGCAGTAGTATAATGTCAAGTAAATAGAATTTGGATTGCCCAATATAATAACACCATGGTGATATTTATTATCATGTTATTTATAGTGTGAAGTGCGTTGCAAAAAGAGTGGTCAATTAACAGATGTGCTTTCTTTCTCTGCAGAAGTGAAGTGCCGCATACTACTGGCTCTCCTTGAATACTCAGGTAATGTTTTCTCCTAGTTTTACTGTTGAAAGTATGTGGCTCAGGATCATACAAGTCTTAAAATAGGAAATCAATTCCTTCTGCCAATTTAAGAGATAAAATGAGCCTTTGACACCTGCCTTCTTCAAAGAAGTGGAAAGAGGTTTTTTTTTTAAAATAAGTGTTTTAATAAGAGCACACAAGAGCTTTTTCTCATGTTTGATCATAAGTACATAAGAAAATACATATAAACATATATTAAAACAGTCTCATTAATAAACGAAAGTGGAAGATGGGCATGGAAGAACAAGCAGGCAACCTCATTCCTCAGGAAGCCAATGAAGGACCAGCATCATAAATTTTAGTCCATCCTTAGTTACACAGCAAGATCTTCCCTTAAGAAAACAAGAGGAAAGTGTGTAGGCTATGGTAAAGGTGATTGTTGATATGTGAATATGAAACCATCTAATTGTAGTTTATGGCCAAGGATTTATATAAACATTTTATAGATTATACATTAACAGACTTCTAACATGTGTTTAGAAGGAGGTCAATGTAATTAACAATGATGCCAAAGGACAATTAAACATTTGATCAAAATATTAATTATGGAGGGTAATTGCCTCTTCAAAGCAAGCACTATTTACTTTTTTAATACCTAAAGTGTCAGCTATCACAAGTGTCCATCAAATATGTGTTGTATGAAAGAATGATAGTCTGAGAATATAGCTCCATTGGTTGAGTTTCAGCTAACAGATGGAAGTCATTGGTTGCTTCCAGGATGTGGATGTTTTGGATGTATATAGGAGCTCAGCATTGTCTGCATCATGGTACCTATGAGCAGGTTCCAACATCATGGTACCTAGGAGCAGGTTCCAATGCAACAGTGGATACAGGACCTTTACTGGATTTCTCTCTTTTTTTTTTTAATATTTAAGAGCTAGCTTCTCACCCAGTTCCCAAGGTTGTCCGTGAACTCCTTAGTTGAAGTGACCCCCCAGCCTCATCCATTTGAATATATGGGAAATCATGTTACAACCATCTTGGGATTTTCCTTTTTATGGCAGGACACTCAAAATTATATCACAAGTACATGGCTACAGGTGGAGGGTAATTTGTGACAGTGTTAGAGCCTACCACACTTGGAAGCTTTAGGGGATGAATGAACTGAGTCAAAGTAAAAGGCTTTCTGTTACTTGGTTGGCTGGTTTGTCCTTTGTTCCTTGATTAATAACAATAAATATAATAAAAAACTTAAACTTTTTAATTTTTGAAGACATTTCATAGATTTTAAAATAAAGCCTATTGGGAAAAATATTATTGTTTCTACAGTTTTTAAAGAAAAATCTTTTAGGAGAATAATAATAACTAGTGGATTGTATTTATTCAACTCAGATTTCAAATATCATAAGAATTTACTCAGTCTACAGTGAGCAATTTTAAGAAATAGCAAAATGCAGTTTTGAATTTTAAATTCAGTTTCTTTGGTCCCAGTAGTGGTCCTGTACTGCCCAGCTTTCTCCAGTATTGAGGTGCCTGTTTTAGCAGATAGTGTTGCTGTTTCTATGTGTGCTTCTGTGTATGCATTGATATAGGGTCTCATGGAGCCCAAGATGCCTCAAACTTGGGATGTGGCTCAAGATCTTCTCTTACTGTAGATTCCTGGCTCAGCCTCTCAAGGGTTAGGCTTGCAGGCAGGTGCTTCCACACATAGCTGGCAGAGGCTTCTTTCCTTCTTATTTTTATTTTTCTGTTCTACCTATGGTTCCTTTTGTTATGTTTTCACTCACCATTTCTTTCCCTTTATTCATGGTATGGCATTTAAACAATAGCCAGATTCATCACTTAGGCTGTGAAGTGCTATTTTTCATTAGAAAAAGATAGATCCAATCTGATAAATTAACCCTTTTTATTCTTTGGAAATGTTCCATATTTATTTAGAAGTCAAAGATAAAGGTTTATTTCTCGGGTTTGGGCCTTTAAAATTATTTTTTTAAAAATTGCTTTTTAAAGAACTTTATACATTAGCCCTACATCATTATCAATGCCCTCTCTTTCAAATCCTACATGTACTCCTCCCAAAGTCATGATCTTTTCTTGAATTATTATTGTTGTAAGCATACACATATATAGATACATGTGCACACGTGCGCATATGCATACACACACACACACACTTGGGATTGGACAACCCGTGTCAGCACTCCTCTGTGCAGGACTGTGCTGCTCCCTCTCCAGCTAGCCTGACCAGAGGCAGCATCACTACCTTTCCAATTCTGGGGCGTGATTGTGTTCTTGTTTGTGCTTGTTGTTCTCCCTTGACTTACTGTCTCTAAGTCAGTAGGATAAACATTGATATTTCTGTGCATGTCTCTATCCCCTTCAGGGTTCTTTGTCAGCAGTACATTAAGGCATTTGGACTTGTAAATAGCTGAAATTATATAGAGTATTGAATTTGTTAGGAGTTTACAGAAGATGATTATAGTAGGTACTTAAGTATTGAAAGGAAATTGAAGCTTTTTTATAGGAACAAACCTCACTTTTTCTGGAAATATATTCCCAGTATAATAAAAATAGTAATCTTCAAAAATTATTAGAAAGCTGTGACAAAATCCATTCTTTTGCCAGAAGCTGCGCATAGCTGCTAGTATGTTTGCTGAAGTTCTTTTTTATTTTATATGTTATATACTAGGAAGCTAGAAGGGCTTTGGCATAGAGGGACACTGGGGAATGCTGAATGACTACAGAATTTACAGGAAAGAGCATATACTTCTGCTCACAGGAATCAGACTCTGGTGCATTTCTTTATCATACTGATGTTCTCTGCTCAGGAACGTGACCAGGTTTCTATTTGGTGCCAAGCAGTTTTAGATGCTAAGAAAAGAGCAGTTGCAACAATAAATTCATCACATTGCATTTTCTTAATAAGTGCTAGGCATTTACAATTCTATTTGTCTTTATTAGATACCTAAGAGGTAAGGAGAGAAATGAATCTTATCTTAGCTCCATCTTCCTTCCAATACTAGGTATTGGAACCAAAGCCTTGCTCTTGACCATGCTGGGGAAGCACTATACTGCTGAGTTATCTGCCAGTCTAGAATCCACTAGCTTTGGATACTAAGGCTAATTAGTTGCCTCTAAAGCTCATGTGATGGACCCTTTCTGGTTTTAAAGCACTTATGTTTCAATGGGAAACCCAGCCACATAAACAGACTCTCAAAGTGCTTTTAATTATCCATCTTAGAGATGTCCTGGGTCTATGATGGCAGACAAAAGTTTACTATGTTTCCTGATAGAGAGAAAAAATTTCACAAAGGGAGATACAATATTTCAATAATTCAAAGAGGTCCAGCCTTTCTATGCATTGACTGTAAAAGTTTGTGGATGTGTCTTCTGACTAAAGAGGTACAGAAACGAGATGTGGACTATAAGGCCATTTAGCAAGGCATCTAATGTTTGAGGGTGCTGAGCCTTCCTGCAGGTCTCAGAGGACGCACTTTTTGTTTTGTTACAGTTTTACACCTATGCACTGTGGGATGAGAGGAGGGTATGGAGCGTTGAGGAGATATGAATACGGTGGGGATTATCATCAAGTAGCCCGATGCTACTAAGTTTTCTGTTTTCTACTTTCTGTGAAATGATAACTTTCTAAAAAATTACTTGTAAAACCCTCCATATACAATGTAGATTAAGTGTGTTCTGACCTTCACATAAACATGTCGTCTGTTCTCTGCTGAAAATAGCAAAGTGGTACCTTAGTATCACCCTACAAACAATGAGCTTGCATATCTACATATTCATTGATGGCTAGAAATGTGGCCAAGGCTCTGACTGGGGCCCCTTGTACTTCAATAATTGATATTAAGTTTCATTCCCATAGGTCATATCATGTTAAAATAAATCAGTGAACAAGAACAATGTATATTTGGCAGAGTGATCAAACTTTGTGTTAGAAAAACTAATGAATGTTAGCTGTGATCTCTTCTGATTTGATAATGGTATGAATGGATGTTGGCTTACATGCATATAGAATATAATAGAAAGAGCCCATAAGTGTCTAATATTGGGGAGATGCAACAATACAATTTGAGAATTTCTTTCCAGAAGTCCTTTGGACATCATTATTTTTTCTGGCAGTACAGTTATTAACCCTGTGATCTGTATTCCTGGTGATGAGGGGCCAGAGCCTTTCTTCCCTAGATGCTGTCATCCCAGTATTTTATCAGCAATTTCTGCCAAATTTTAATATATTCAATTATTTTCAGGTTATATGTGGGATTATTCCTTCAACAGCTACTGAGTATTTTTAAAATTTATCCAAGTTTTCTACTTTCCTTTAGAATACTAAGGCCTTTTGAATATGGCTCTTAAGTCACAATGTAACCACAGATTCCAGGAACCCCTGGAATGAACTCGTGCTTTTCCCTGCAGTAACCCGTACCCTGCAACTCATTGTTTCTCTCCACTCAGTCAATAGATAGCTGTTGGAGTTCCACTCTGTTAGATCGGTACAACTCAAACCAGTGTTCTTTCTTCTTGAGAGAAGGATAAAGTCTATTCCAGTTTCCATGTTTGCTAGCTACCTGCAAAACGTCTTTCCCATCTAACATCACAGGATGCGTGGTATAGAATTTTTGAAGGGAGACATCTATCACAAGTTGTTTAAATTAATAAGCTGAACTTTATAAAATTAACATATTTAACTCTTTTGATCTGCCAAAGGAGAAGACTCATACAGTTTAATCTAATAAAGGAATATTTTAAATATAATATTATATGTTTAAATATTAAATCTATTTTCTATGAAAAATATTAATAGTGAATGTTCCTAACATTAAAAGTAACACAAAACAACTGTATTATGTAGAAACATGAGTTTGATGGTTATTAAAAACAGATGCTCAGTGTTCTTGGTAAATGACCTAAAATTGTGTCTCTGTCAGTAAAATAAGAGTTCAATACTGAAGACATCATTTGTCTTTATGTCTTATACCAATATTAATAATAGCTATCTACTTCACAAGGTTATTTAAGGCCTCAAAATATTCAGCCTATTTTGGGGAGGGGATTATTTTTCTATGTCCCTCTCCCATGCTGGCTTTCACCCCAGGCCTGAAGATCATGTAGGCTGCAATTTGAACTGATGCCACATGTGCCAGATTTTCCACTGTCTTTATCTAGGAACAAGGCCTGGAGAGGCAGGTCACATGCAAAACATACCTTCAAAGTTAGTTTGCCACTCATCCAACTGTTGGATAGCACTTTTACTAAGCATATTAAAATCAGTGTAACAAATATATATGTATGTAAGTACACTGTAGCTGTCTTCAGATGCACCAGAAGAAGGTGTTAGACCTCATTAACAGATGGTTGTAAGCCACCATGTGGTGTCTGGGATTTGAACTCTGGACCATTGGTAGAGCAGTCAGTGCTCTTAACCACTGAGCCATCTCTCCAGCCCCTAGAATACCCAAGGTACAACTCCCAAAACAAAAGAAAATTAAGAAGAAAGACCAACACGTGGATACTTCATTCCTCCCTAGACTAGGGAATAAAATATCCATGGAAGGAGCTGCAGATACAAAGTTTGGAGTTAAGACGAAAGGATGGACCATCTAGAGACTTCCCCATGCGGGGGTCCATCCCATAATCAGTATTGCATATGCCAGCAAGATTTTGCTAAAGGGACCCTGATATAGCTGTCTCCTGTGAGGCTTTGCCAGTGCCTAGCAAATACAGTAGTAGATGCTCATAGTCATCTATAGGATAGAACACAAGGCCCCAGTGTAGGAGCTAGAGAAAGTACCCAAGAGCTGAAGGGGTCTGCAATCCTATAGGTGGAACAACAATATGAACTAATCAGTACTCCCAGAGCTCGTGTCTCTAGCTGCATATGTAGCAGAAGATGACCTAGTCGGCCATCATTGGGAAGAGAGGCCCCTTGGTCTAGCTAACTTTATATGCTCTTTATATGTACAGGGGTTTGCCAGGGTCAAGAAGTGGGAGTGAGTGGGTAGGGGAGCAGGAAGGGGGAGGGTATAGAGGACTTTTGGGATAGCATTTGAAATGTAAATGAAGAAAATATCTAATAAAAAAGAATATTTTAAAAAATAAAATTAGTGTATAATGAAATTAAATTCATTAGTATGTCAGAGAAAATAGGAATCTCCAGTTTTATTAATGTAAGTACATTTACTGCTCAGGAAACTGAATTATTTAGTTCATAAGGTGCAGGTTTGGTTATTAATACAAGTAGTTGGTCAGCATTATCATTTGGGTAGGTTTCAAAGGTGGTCATTTAAAAATATTAAGGGCCGGGCGTGGTGGCGCACGCCTTTAATCCCAGCACTCGGGAGGCAGAGGCAGGCGGATTTCTGAGTTCGAGGCCAGCCTGGTCTACAAAGTGAGCTCCAGGACAGCCAGGGCTATACAGAGAAACCCTGTCTCGAAAAACAAAACAAAACAAAACAAAACAAAATAAAAATATTAATAATGCTGTTTGTCAGAATAAACTGTACATTGAGTCTTTGAATCTTTTTAACAAATAAAAATTGTGTTGTATAAGGCAAATATATAAGTAAGTGAAAGTTTACATTTTCACTCAGGTTTTCATAAAATAAATTAATGACTATAAAGTAGAGTCACAAGGCAAATGAAGGAAATTTTTATTTTTATTCTTTGGAATTTTCATACATATACCCAATGTATATGTATATGATATATATTGGTCATATATATCATTCATTCTCTTATTCCAGCTACTCCCAGGCCTCTGACTATATCTCCTACCCAATTTCATGTCCTTCTTATTTATTTCATTTTATTTTTCTATTATTATCTTTTAGTCTACTGACTCTAATTATTCTGTTGGTGTGGATTTTGGCACAGGGCCATCCACTAGGACCTAGAGAATGTACCAGTGACCACATGCCTAAAAACAAAGCGCCTCTCTCTACTGCAACAACCATCAGCTAGGGATAGGGCATATAGAGCCCTTTCCTCTTCCATGCTTGGACTGCGCATGAGCTTAATTTTTGTACTGGTCATAGCTCCTGTGACTCTTGTGTGCAACAACCATGTCATGTCCAGAGACCAGCATTTCACAGCAACATCCCTACCTATCCAAGGAGACTTCTTTTAATATATCAGATATATTTTAATATTCAAACCTCAATGAAAAGCATATTTAAAGATTTGTTATCAACGAAACTCAAATTCACCGTTTTCCTTCAAGTTAAATGAAGAAATTAAACACTGTTTTTGGTATACGCTAAATAATTCATTTTTAAGCTGGTGTGGTAGCATATACCTTTAATCCTAGCACATAGGAGGCAGAAGCAGGTGGATATCTATAAGGTTAAGGCCAGCCTGGTCTATATAGTGAGTTGCAGGGCAGCCAGGGCTACAAAGAGAGACCTTGTTTAAAAAAGAAATAGT
>LR753334.1:1264481-1335732 GCA_902729485.2 Mus minutoides | reverse complement strand
ATATATATATATATATATATATATATATATATATATATATATTCTCCTTCCCTTTTATTCGTTTAAGTTCATTGATTCATCTGTTCACTCAGACATTATTTTTGCGCAGCTATGTACTTGGTTCTGCTAGACACTAGGGATATAAGGAGTTATCTACTCTCATGGTTATATATACACATACACACATATGTCATATGACAATTGGTATGCCCTTTCCTGGGGACGGTTATTTCTCCTGTTGTCAGCTTTCCTTACTTGTTCATAGTGCTTTGTGTAGGATTGAGGCCTTCTAGGCTTTCCACATCTATTTTGGCATGTGCATGGTTGTTGGCCTTTCTCAGCTCATGTGTAGACAGCCATGTTGATGAGAGTTTATGGGTGTAGTTTCTGACATTACTAGAAGACATAATCTTAAACTCTAGCCTTTCTTCCACAATGTTCTCTGAGTGTTCTGTGCATGATTGTTTTACACATGTGTACTGGCTAGTTTTGTGTCAACTTGACACAGATGGGGTTATCACAGAGAAAGGAGCTTCAGTTGGGGAAGTACCTCCATGAGATCTAGCTGTGGGGTATTTTCTCAATTAGTTATTAAGGGGGAAAGGCCCCTTGTGCGTGGGATCATCTCTGGGCTGGCAGTCTTGGGTTCTATAAGAGAGCAGGCTGAGCAAGCCAGGGGAAGCAAGCCAGTAAAGAACATCCCTCCATGGCCTCTGCATCAGCTCCTGCTTTCTGACCTGCTCGAGTTCCAGTCCTGACTTCCTTTGGTGATGAACAGCAGTATGGAAGTGTAAGCCGAATAAACCCTTTCCTCCCCAACTTGCTTCTTGGTTATGATGTTTGTGCAGGAATAGAAAGACAATATGTGTCCATTGGGACTGGGCTCAACAACTCTGCATTTTGATTGCCTGTACATTTCTGTAATGATCTCTTTCTGTTTCAAAGAGGAGTTTTCTTGCTGAGCAATGATCAATACACTTATCTTGGGTGTAAAGATATTTAGAATTAAATAGGGCTGGCTTAATAAAGTGAATATTTTACATTCTTCTTTAAGATCTATGGATTCACTAGCTCTAAGTTGTTGGCTCACTTTCTAGTAACATCATGGTTTCTTTCATGCTGAATGAGTTTTAAGTGCAACCAGGGAGCTATTGGTTAGTGCTAGGGTGTGTGTGCCACCATATAGGTGGTAGTCTCTGCAACATGTTTTTTGTTTTGAATTCCTTTTTGAGACAGGGTCTCACTATGTGTCCCTGGCTTTCCTGCAACTCACTATATAGACCAGGTTGGTCATGAACTCACAGATATTTTGCTGGGGTTAAAAGCATGTGCCATCATACCTAGCTACTATAGTAAAGCTGCCTTTGTGTTCTTTTCCATCACAGATAGTGAAACCCAACTCCGGAGAGACATGGTTTTCTGTCAAAGTCTAGTGGCCACTGTCTGTGCCTTCTCTGAGCAGCTCATGGCTGCCTTAAACCAGATGTTTGACAACAGCAAGGAAAATGAAATGGAGACTTGTGAAGCCAGCAGGAGGTGGCTGGACCAGATTGCAAATGCTGGTGTGCTTTTTCACTTCCAGTCACTTCTGTCACCAAATTTGGTAAGTGCCCTTATGACTGCCATTGCCCACATCCGCCTGCACAGTGACGTTACCAAATATGAAGCAGTTGGTCATTTTAGATACTTTAAAGGGAAAATTTACCCGTCACCATTTAGGGTTTAATAAGAATATATAATGTATTTCTTCTTTTCTGATTTTATCTCTTATCTCTGACTGATAAAAGCTAGGAAGAATTTCATTGTTAGTTATTCTTAGATTGTCAAGCATTGACTGGAATAAGTCATAAGAGGAAAGTGCATTCTTATACATCCACTAAGTCCAAAAATAACAACCTCCCCCATACTAGAGCTCCCACTGATGCTGATAATCTGGGGCTGATAATTCACGGAGCAGCTACTGTCTGGAAATCTGCTTAAACTTTGCCTGTGCTATACAATTTCAGTTGTTCCTTTGAAGGAGAGTCCTACATTAACAGTATGAAAACTAGCATGTACAGTAGAAAATGTCATGCTTAAGCATGAATAAAGATGAAAAAAATTCTCGAAATATAGGGAACTTTGGAAACTTTCACGGAGACTTTGTGTAGTTTTTGCGATATCCTAGTGCACAAATGTTTACTTTTATTTGCATAAACATTTTGAGGGATCATAAACAGAATTCTGATTTAAAGTATGAGAGCCTGTTTCCTCTGTTAAAGTACATGTAGAAAGTGTAGCTTCCAAGTCACATGGTTTTAAAACAAATATGGTTGTATTGTTATATCGAAATAGCACTTTTCTTACTGTTAAGTAGAGAAGTGACTGTTGTACTGCACATTCATAGAAGATTCTAGAATGATAGAGTAAGGGCATTCATCTCAGAATGGTTAAGACATACAAAAGTAGATTCTTTAGAAAGAATTCTGTGTACTCCACATGGGCAGCAAATTACTTGCTTGGTTGATTTGAAGTAAGACACTTTAAACAAGTATTTAAAACCCATAACATACCCAATGTAAATTATATATGACAGTCAGTTTCCTTCCTAACAGTGTAGTATTGTTGACTGAGTGAATGAATGTATGTGTGAGTGAGATTTAATTTCTATTCTATTCTCTTTAAAGTTTCTGATATCTAATCAGTTGCTGCTACTTTGACTTTAGGCTTAATTTTAATTAAAGTTTCCAAAATTAGGAGAAAATAGTTAGAAATCACAGAAACAATAAATTGAATAGATTAGAATGTATAAAGAACTTTCAAAACTCAAGAGTAATTTTAAAATGACCTAATTTAAAAATGGGAAAATAGATACTGCTCTACAAGGTGCTAAAATGGTCATTAAGTACACGACAGATAGTATTAGCTGCCAGTAGATAAATGCAACTTAGAGCCCTCTACAGTAACAAGTGTTGGTGAGGATCTGTAAAAATGATAATCCTCACAGGATTATAAAATAACACAACCTCTTTGGAAAACAACTTAGCAGTACTTCAAAACATTTAACATATTTCCTTTGTTCCTGCAATCCTAGTCCTTAAGTAATACCCAAGGGAGATCTAAACTTCTATTCACTTAAAAACTTGTGACAGGGGTTAGAGAGATGCTCAGTGGTTAAGAGCACTGACTGTTCTTCCAAAGCACCCATGTTCAATTCCCAGCACCCATATGGCAGTGCACAACTGTCTGTAACTCCATGGACCAAATACCCTCACACAAACATACATGCAGACAAAAAGTGCACATAAAACAAAAGTAAATAAATGAATGATTTTTTAAAAAGGACTTGTGACAAACAGTCCTATCATTATTATTCAATTTTAGTAACTCAGGTGTTTATCAGCAGATGACTAAATAAATAAAATATTGTGTTTCATATTATAAAATCTTGTTCAGTCATAGGCCACTTTGTAGTACAAGTGAGTGCTAAACTACAGATGACTCTTGGAAGCACAGTCCTAAAGAAACTAGCCTGGTAACAAAATGGACAGAAAAAAACAACAAAATGTAAGCTATTTGCTGATATTGTGATGAAGCCTACTGAGCACAATTCGGAGATCAAGGTAGACATCTGATTGCCTGGAGCTAAAAACTGTGGTAGATGCCCCAGGGCAAGTGCCTACTGGCACAAAGTTTTCTTTGGTCCTGATGAAAATATTCTTAAGTTAGATAGTGTTAGAAGTATCTCAGCTCCACATACCCTGAAGACCCTGATCTGTGCTTTCTGATTGGGTGAATTCCATACTCTGTGAGTTATCTCAATGGAACTGTGCATTTTTAAAACCTTTACATTTATTTCAACCAGATATTTTTCAGTCAGAGTTTACTTGGAAAAAATTCAAGGAAATCTTTATATTAAGAACATAAGACCCTAAAAATGTACATGCCAATAGCGTTGTATAGACTAAGCAGTTTATATTTAGGAATATATGTATGTACATGCATATGCACATATGTGGAAAAAATGGTTAGTAATTTGGAGGAGAGTGTGGAGGGGTACATTGGAAATGTTTAGAATGAGGAAAGGTAAGGGAGAAATGCTGAAATTAAATTATAACCTAAATAAACATGCATATGTACAAACATACCATACATACATACATACATACATACATGAAAACTCAAGATCAGCCGTGACAATTGCTCTCTGGTACGGGCTTCCCTGGAGCTCTAGGCATAGCCAGTTCTTACTCAGTTCTGTCACATACATTAAAATAGTGTGACTCACACTGTAGTGTTCAGAGATGCCCAGAACATTTCTCCTCACTCTGTTACTTGACATTAGAAACATGATGGGGTTTTTCAGCCCTGCCATAAATTTCCACGTACAAGATAACCTTTCTAGTGCTTCAAAAAGAGTTTTGGAGCCTTGGGAGATGTTCAATGGATAAGAGCTCTTGTTGCAGATGCAGGTGCATGAAGACTTGAGTTTGAATCCTCATCAACCACTTTTAACACACACAGACACACACACACACACACACACACACATACACACAGAGAGAGAGAGAGAGAGAGAGAGACAGACAGACAGACAGACAGACACACGAGTGATCATGCTGCCTTGCAGGCCTGTAACTACTTTTGTAGTGGGGGAATAGAAGGATGGTCCCTAGAGCTTGCTTATTGGCTAATTAGCACAAGATTCAATAAGAGACTGTCTAAAAGATGAAAAGACATAGAGTGGGACACCTGGCAACCCTCTAACCTCCATAGCTGTACACACTCACACACTCATCTGCTTATCTCAGCGACACTATCCTTCAGGTGCTCACTTCTGTTCTATTGTTGTAGCAGTGAATGCATTCTCTACAGAGTAATTAGGTTCATTATGATGATACAATTAATCTTACACATAGAATTTATCTCTTAATATAACACTTGTTTTCTTAATAACAAGAATTACCTTTCAAACAAGGTCAGCATGCTTCTTAGGCTTAAACAGTTTGCTCAAAGCTATTGTATGCTGAAGTGGGCTGAGTATACTAAAAGAGTGTTTAAAGAGTTGTTATTGTATTCATTGAAAAATCTCATTATAGAAACGAGACAAGTACTTGAAATGAATTGGATTCTTTTTCATATTCTAGACTAAGGACCTCAAAAAGATTGTGAACATTACACTTGTATGTAAGTTCCTTGGAAGACAAATATATTTATATATGGAAATTGCTTTTATCATATTTCTAATAAGTAGTAATTGAAAAACAAATAAATTATTATAAAATGGGATGTTTGTGATTTAATATAGCTTTTAACTTAAAATTAAGAGTTTTTTTTTTCTTTTTAGGTGTCACTTTGTGAGATTTTAGAAGAAAAAGGCAAAAGCACAGATTATTTGAAGATGAATTTAGTATAATTAGGTTCTATCTACAAGCTAGACTGAAAAGTATTTATATTTTCATTTAAATATTCATAAAACACAAAGACAGAAAACTGTAAAACCATATAAGTCACCTCCCACTATATAGGACTTCATTTCATTTTGAACAGAGAGTTCTCATGGATATGTTGACACTAGTGTTATCTATGAAATAAAGTGGAAGTGAAGTGATGTTGGCTGTAGTTACATTGTGCCATAGACTCTGACAGCACATCATCCTGATCTCATAGATTCTTTTTCTTTATTGTAGAAAGATGAACAAGCCATGCTTGAGGATACACTGGTTGCCCTGTTTGATTTGGAAAAGGTTTCCTTCTTCTTCAAACCATCAGAAGAGGATCCACTGGTTGCAAGTGAGAAACTTTGTATGTCTAGTGTGTTTTGGGTCACAGATGTTAACATCTTTTCATTTGCCTTCTATTTATGTCCCTTTGACTTTTTCCAATATTAATGCTGACAGAGGCTGTATTTTAGAAGTCCTACTTGAGTAATAGTACATGTTGTGTGGTGAACCCGTGGTCTATTGTTCAAGTCTTTACACTTTTGTAAATGACCATCACTCTTTTACTATTTCAACTTTGTTATAAATGTTTAAGAAGAAGATGTCTACCAGTCTAGAAATGTTGTTTGCTTATAGAAACATTTTTATGTGCTTCCTTGTTTTTCACAAGTATGTGGTTCCTATGAATTGTAATAGAAGATATAAGTGTCTCCAGAGATGGACGAACTGCTTATTCACCTTCTCAATTGCTAATATGGTAGATGGAGGCTCAATACGTACCCATTTCAAATCCATGATTTGATGTAATTATGATAATATTTTTTGTTTGTTCCATCAAACACTTCTTTTGAATGCTTACTTCTTGCCAGCATTATTCTGGGTACCAGATTCAAAGGAGTACTGAATAGATGGTGCCTTCCATGGATTATAAATTGAAGTGAGGAAATATAATGACAAATTAGAAAAACAAAATTTGATGTTAAGTTAAAAGCAACAGTAAAATAAATCAGAATATAAAGATGAAGAAACAGAGTAGAAGTTGTTCCTAATAGGATGAGGGATATCTACTGTAAGGGAGCATGGCCTTGTAGGAGCTAATGAAGAGCCACACAGATACTGGGAGAGGAGTGTCAGATGTCAGTGGATGAAAAGCCTATTGTGTTGCCTTTAGTTTGTTGTCAAGGATAATATTTCTAGACTGGGATTCCATTTGGTTGCTTGTCTAGTCTTTGCCCATCAGCACATTGGCTTAGTTTCTGTAACTGGAGGGATACCTGGAGGGAGTTGGACCCTGTCCTACATTCCTCCTCCTCTTCCTCCTCCTCCTCCTCCTCCTCATTCCTCCATTCCTTCTCCTTAGCACTATGTTATTATTTTCTCAGTCATTTTCCTCATCATGTGAACTTTGGAATCATTTTGTTGATATCCATGAATACCTTGGAATTTTAAGAAGTTGGATGAACGATGTATATCAGATTTTTAAAAAATCTTGGCAATATTGAGTCCTCTTAATCACAAACATAGGCTAGTTTCCCATTGGTTTCCTAGTTTGTATTTGTGTGTTGTGCTGTGTGTCAGAAATTTCTCTTATATTAATCTTGTACATGTTTTAGTATATTTATAAGTATTTCATTTTAGAGAATACTGATACAAATAGTAATGTTTCTAATTTTGTATTTTTTGCAGGCATATGGGGAAATGGTTGGTTTTTTGTATATTAACATTTTGTCTCTTACTTCCTTGATATATATATATGTTTCAAGAAAACTTGGTTTGTCTTCTCAGATTTTCTTCTATCATTGAACATTGTATCTGTAACCAGAAGTTTACTCTTTTTTTAGTATGTCTGTTTTTCAATGTTCTTTTCTTCTATGGTTGGCTCAGTTAGAACAGATTTACAGAATTGAAAAGCAGAGGTAGTGAGAGGTATCAACTTTCTTGATCCTGATTTTAGTGGAAAATCATAGTTTCTCACAACCAAATATGATATTAGCTATAGCTTTATATATGTTTTTCTTGTTGAGGAATATTGACTGAGATTAATTTTTCATGAGTACATGTTATGTTTTATCAATGCTTGTCTTGTATGTTGCCAGGATTAGGTAGGGTTTTTTTTTTGTCTATTAATACAATGAATTATATTAATTTGGCACACTTTGTGTAAACTCCACCTAATAATGGTATATAATTGTTTGCTAGATTCCATTTGTATATTTTGGGGTAATTTTTATGTCCATAAAAATTATGGACAAGGAAACTGTTTTCACTCCTTTATGTAGTATTGAATTTTTACTTCACAGTAAAGAAGATGTTGCTAGTGTGTAGTAAGTTTTACCTCCTTCATTTCTTTCTGCCTTTAGTTTACAACAGTCTGTAACACACATCTGGCTTTAGTTTCTGCCTCTAGTTCACAACAGTATGTAACACACATCTGAAACACACATCTGGCTGCAGCATCATTGTCATTCTTTCAAAAGCATTGTTCACTTAGCTTTGGTATACTGATGGCAAAGAATAAATTCACAAAGTTTAATAAACAATGGCATATGTGACAGATATGAATAAAGTAAAATATATAAATATTTAACAAGCAAAAATCTATATTTTCTTTTTTTGTCTCTGTCTGTACCTCTTTCATTCTATCTCTTAATCTCTTTCTCTTTTTAATCTCCATCTATCTCTACATCTATCTTTCCCCCTCTCTCCTTATCTCTTTCTCTGTAGCCCATGTTATGCTGGAACCCCACACTCATCCAGTACAAGTGTGAAAGGCTATGCTTGATGGTTATTGTTACACTGTTTTGGTTTTTAATTTTAACAGCTAGGAATAAAAAATGTTACCAATAATGAAAAGGGTATTCTTCTAAATCTTCAATTGAGAAACTTATATTTCTATTTCTTAAATCAAATCACTAATGTCTCTCTATGAAACAGTTATAGAAACAAGATAGTCATTAGGATGCGGCATAAAGGAGACTGGTGAGCATCACTGCCATAGCCCCACTAGCAATATATACAATTAAGCAGATAAATATGGCGTTTGTGACCTATGTAGTCAGTGGCATTTGAATTTGAACTCTAATCAGTTTCATTTCAAAAAGCAAGTTTGAAGTAAAACATTCCCACAGCTTTTTAGCCATTCGTGTCACCTGATTCCTTTAAGCCACTGAGTTTAGTTATTTGAAAATAGTTACAAGAATTTGAAAAGATAATTTTTAATGACCATAAGGCATATTCAACAGAATATGTTCATTTTAAAGATACTCAAGAGAACAGAGAATATAAAACCCATGTTTATTTCTTAATGGTTGCTATGTGGTCTGTTTCTCACATACTACTTAAGGAGTATACCTCACAGGCTCATTTTGACTAAATATGAATGAGCCAGCTGCCCCGAGAGATCCTCATTTAGTTAAGCGAGTCATCTGTTATATCAAAGTGCAACCATGTTTTCTTTACAGAATGAGGTATTAAACTCAGTAATAAGCCTATTTCTTTAGCTAATGAGACTCAGATTCTGTACTTTTTTACCTAATAGCACTTTGTATGCCTTGTAGGCCTAAATATTCAGTGTAAGTGTCCAACTCTGAGGAGAAAGTTTCCCCAGTATAAACATTACTCTCAGGGGAACGGTATCCTGACAGTCAAGGGCCAATGAATACCACAAATAATCCTCACAGTGCACAATAAACCTCATACAAGAGATTTTTTTGGAAAAGATGCAAAGATGGTAGCTTCCTTTGCTTTGTCAAGAAGAAGCAAAGAACTGAGCAGGAGACTGGCTTTATAAATGGTCCTTGGGTTGGAGTGGAGATTTTCAGGGTACCCTGGAATTGTTGGAATTTCATGGCCTGATATTGGGGCAAGCTCAGGAATTGGTGGGATGTTGTGGCCTAATCATGGACTTTTTTCCCTATAAAACAGAGCTTGGTCACTTGCATCTTCTGGGACTGAAAAAGGACCTTATAGACATTAAAATAGTCTCAGGGGTTGAGCCTGGACATCAGAGCAGTTTTGGGGGCTGGGCTTGGCCATTTACATACCTGAAGGAGCTAACATAGCACTGCTAATACATTACTTTTAGCAAATTTTAGAATTCCTTTTTGTAAAGTTTAAGATATTTCTAATATAACCCAAATGACATGGCATTTTCTGTTACTTCAGATGTCCCTCTTACCTACCAAGTAGAAGGAAGCCGGCAGGCTCTGAAAGTTTACTTCTACATGGATAGTTACCATTTTGAGCAGCTGCCCCAGCGGTTGAAGAATGGAGGAGGGTTTAAAATCCATCCTGTTCTCTTTTCACAAGGTGAGCTTTTCCTTCTCAGGCTTTGGGTATGGAAACCATTTTATTTTTATTAATGTTTTAAGTACATGTAATGTTAATGGTAAAGTCTTTTTTTCACTAATTTGAAAATTTCTTCAGTGTTCAGGTAATGTAATTGTTTCCAGGAATGTTTGGTTTGTGGAATAGTCAGAGGGTGGACCGGGAGGGGGATAAAATCTGGACTGTGAAAAAAGATTAAATAAAAAAATTATGGCATAATTATGACCAGAAATATAAAGTAATCAAGACAACAGAACAAATAGCCTTGTGGTGGTTTGAATATGCTTGGCCCAGTAGCACTATTAGGAGTTGTGGCCTTGTTAGAGTAGGTACGGCCTTATTGGAGGAAGTGTGTTTCTGTAGGGATGTGCTTTGTGACCCTAGCTTTCTGGAAGTCAATCTCCTCCTGGTTAGATTCAGAACAAGATATAGAACTCTCAGCTCCTCCAGTGCCATGTCTGCCTGCGTGCTGCCATGCTTCCCACTATGATGATAATGTACTGACCCTCAGAACCTGTAAGCCAGCCCCAATTAAATATTGTCTTCTACAAGAAAAAAATATTTGCTTTGAATATATTTATCAAATGGAATTGGAACATTTTATAAGAAAGAGAAATACATCAAGTCCTTCAAAGAAATAATCGGGAATAAATCTAATGAACCAATTGAATAAAGTATGGCAGAATAATCAAAGGGCTAGACTACTATATAGCATAGAAAATGTTCAACAGTAGTATATTTCTGCTGAATGTGATGGTGTAAGCCTGTAGTACCAGTGCTCATTATTATGTAGTCTCTGTTAGTGCAGGGCTATCTCCCTATCTCCTAAAAGGAGCATGCTAGGTCCCACAATTACATTAATTTCTAAATGATATCCTACAGAATTCCAGTTTTTACTTTTTGAGTTTTCAAGAATTATGTTTATTAGTTGCAAAGCTTCTGTAAGGCAAAAGATACTGTCAACATGACAAAAGGGCCACCAACAGATTGGGAAAGGATCTTTACCAATCCTAAATCTGATAGGGGACTGATATCCAATATATATAAAGAACTCAAGAAGGTGGACACCAGAAAATCAAATATCCCCATTAAAAAGTGGGGCACAGAGTTAAACAAAGAATTCTCNTGGCCTAGTTGGCCATCATTGGGAGGAGAGGCCCCTTGGTCATACAGACTCTATATGCCCCAGAACAGGGGAATGCCAGGGCCATTACGTGGGAGGGGGTGGGTAGGGGAGCAGGGCGGGGACGCAGGAGGGTAAGGGAAAATTTCTGGATAACATGTGAAATGTAAATGAAGAAAATATCTAATAAAGAGAAAAAAAAGAATTATGTTTATTTATTGTGGACTTTAATAGACTGATAAAATGAGCAGAGTAAAGAAAGAGATCAACCAGTGTAACTAAGGAAGAATAATCAGGCACATGATAACCAGATTTGCCACAAGTGGAAATTTTGCTTTGTGCCATGTATTTATTAACCTGAAAGTCTGGTGTTTAGAAGATAGGCTATTCTTCATCAGGTTTCCACAGTGATTCCACCCAAGGGCCATATCCATGATTTTAAGGATTGAAGGCATTTTCATTTTTCTTGGGCATTATGTGTTAGTTAAGATCAATGTTGGTAATAGTGTATAAGAAAAAAAAAAAAAAACGAAAAAGAAACAACGACCAGTAGCCCATCTTAAAAAATAAATGAGATTAACCTGAAATATGTCAGATGTCTTCACAAAGCTGGATAAGACAGAGAAAAATGATGGGCCAGAGAGTACATCTTTATATTTTATATTGGGCTTGCAGCTCTTAAGGAATCTTAGTATCTTGTCTTCTTTGTTTTATATTATGAGAGAGACAGAGACAGATACATACAGAGATAGACAAATAGAGAAACAGACAGACACACAGGCAGATGTATACAGAGACATGCAGAGAGAGAGAGAGAGAGAGAGAGAGAGAGAGAGAGAGAGAGAGAGAGAATGAGAGTGAGTCCACATCCATATGGACAACCTGTGGTCCTGTGATGCCCACTTTCTCCTGCTGTTAAGGGCTCTAGGGATCATACTTAAACTGTCAGAGTCAGATCACTGAGGAGCAAGTACCTTCCTCCAGTGATCCATGTTACCAACCTTATTTCTCTATTTTTAAAAATTGTCATCTTTGCAACCATTACTGATATGACAGATATCACTAAACAGTTCTTTTAAAAAATTGTTTCATTCATGATATAACCACCTCCAATAACTGACTAAACATACCCCATTGCAAATGCATATAGGGAAAAGAATATTTTGTAACTTTTATTTTGTAATGTTTGCACAAGTCAATTGAAAAATAAACTCATCGCTTTAAAGTCATTTAAGAAACCGACAGTAAACATTCATACCTCATAGTGATAACATAAGAGAAGCATGTCTTTAATCCCAGCACTATGGAGGCAAAGGCAGCAGGATCTCTGAATCCTCGCCCAGCCTGGTCTACAGACTGAGTTCCAGGGCAACCACGGTTACACAGAGAAGCCCTGTTACAAAAACAAACAAACAAAAACAATGATAGAAGTGAAGGATGGGCAGATATGTGTTCAAGGTTCCTGAAGGACATAAAGGTCCAGAAACAGATGATTTTCTTTAAAAACTGCCCATGATAAACTTTGTTCCCTTAATGCCTCTCTAGCCATAAAGCTCCTGTGGTCTACCATTTACATCTCTCAGGGTTCTGACAGAACCCAGGGAGAACCAGACCCATTTGAGTAGAGATTTACCCAGTGTGGTGATTCAAAGTTATGCTAAATGAAAGAAATGGTCTTTCCCCAGGATAAACATTATTTGAAGTATTTCCGTTTTCATTGTTTGTGGCTCTTCACTAGCAATTAAAGAATGAGGGAAATACGCAAATGTGACAGTCTCCTGGGGGTGGGTAGTTTTCAGTGTCAGCCCTTGGCATGGCCTATGGCAACAGCAACAGAAACAAGGATATTGCTCTCTTCCTCTCAAGGGCTGGAAGTAAATAAAGTCAAAGGTGAATGTGAATTGCAGGAAGCCACAGCTTCAGAACAGGAACTAGGCAAACAAAAATGATTCTGATTTACAAGGCAAGGCATACAGAGATAGCCCCACAGGAAAGGTGGCATAAAGAATTTCTACAGTACTTGAAGCTGAAGATCACTTCAAGATAATCTTTGGCGACCTACATGTGTAGACTTCCTTACAGGTTACACAGTTTAATGTGGATGGGTCCCTGGACCCTAAGTGTGAGGGAAATCAAACAGTACACAGAGAATCAATACTTACTCCTCCTTCCACTGACTTATTTTCATGTCTCTTTTTATTTTCATGACTCACTGTTAGCAGTAATCCACAGTGATTGCACAAGGTCACCTTAGAAAGAATTTAGAAAGTGCTCACACTCACCCCAAACAACACACAGCTATTAGGGCAGAGCCACTGGGAGGTGGGGCATAAGTACCAAGATATTTTTTGCAATTTTCTAGGTGTTTCTGAGTCCACCAGGATAAGAAGACCACTGGTCTTGCTTTGTTATGAAGTACATCAATTATCTAGTTAATCTTTGTTTAACTATACCAATTCATTACATGACCGTTCAGGTGTCTAGAGTCTGTGTAGTAGAAGCAAAACAGTTAAGGGCAGTGTAAAAAGGTTTGCGTGCTTATGATGCAGTAGGATGCAGGTTGCCCCTACAGAGAGGCATCGCTTTGGCTCAGTTCTCTTCGGAATAATTGATGGTATTCTGAAGGGTGGTGGTACATAGCTAGAAAATGAACTATTTCTGACAGGGTATCTGCCTGGCAGCTCTTGGAGTATCCTCTGTAGTCTGTGCCTTGTCTCTCAGATTTTGTCTTTGTGTAAGAACTGCAAGAGCTCTTATAGGGCCCTGATGAACTTCTGCTCCACAGAGGAGATTCATGTAGAGGAAGCGGACTACTGGGACAAGTGAGAATCCTAATTCTCATAGCTCATCCTAAAGCCTCAGATATCTTCCTTCTTATTAGACAGCAGTCACCAGATAGGGGCCTGCTCTATGTATAGAGAAGTGTCTCTCTGAGCATGAACTCCACTGGTCTTGGTGAATGACAGGTGTCCAACCAGCCTTAATCCTCAGGGGACTTGGGCTCCTAACTGCTGTCCTCATCTTCTCCCCAAAGCATTCAGGTGAGGAAGCCTCAGGGAACCTCAGCAAATCACCCTGCCCCTCCCCCCTTTTTAAACAAGTGGAAGCATAGATTACTATGTGTCTTAACATTTATTTTTCTTTAAAATTTATTAGGTCAGCCCACCCCCCCTTTTTCCTGCTAGCTCTATAAGTTAAATGGGATGTTTTATTTCCTCTAATTCAAAACTGCTAACAATTAAACAAGCAAACTCAAGCTATGTTTTCAATATTGTTTTTTAATTAAATGCTATTAATTATGTTTTCTTTTCTTTTTTTTTTTTTTTTTGCTGAAAAGACATGTTTGCCTTTTTATTTATTGTAACACTCTTCACAGAAGCCCAGATACAGAAACAACTTAAATGTTTATAAACTTAGGAATGGATGCAGAAACTGTGACGCATATATGCCACAGGGCTCTTGTGCCATAAGAAAGAACCCTCAGACATTTGTGGCTAAATGAACGAACCCACAGGACAGGATGGTGATTTAAATTATTAATTATGTTTTCAACGAAGTATGCCAACATAACCTTCGAGAACTATATTATATACATAAGAAGTAAGGAAATTAGATAAGGAAATGTCAGGGAGAACAAAGTTGGATGTTTTCCTTGCATTAGAAATTTAAATTGTTCCCAGCACTTGGGAGGCAGAGGCAGGCAGATTTCTGAGTTTGAGGCCAGCCTTGTCTACAAAGTGAGTTCCAGGACAGCCAGGGCTATACAGAGAAACCCTGTCTCATAAAACCAAAAAAAAAAAAAAAAAAAGAAGAAGAAGAAAAGAAAAGAAATTTAATATGTAGAACAGCATTCTGTTTTAGGTTCATATAAATAACAATAAATAAAACAAATCATTTATCATAAATAGGGAATACTGTTCTCCTTCCTCCTCTTGGCTACACAAATCTAATTTTTAAATATAGAACTCATCTTTTTTGTTTTTCATTCTCTTCAGTATAGACTTAATATTTCTCATAAAATTCTTGCTAAATCTTTTAGCAGACAATTCTCCTATTTCTAAAAAAAACAGTTGTTATGATTTTAATAGTCATGTAAATTTGTTATTGTCAAAAGACATAATGAAAATGGCAATTAATAAGAACACAGGAGTATTCATAAAAATTATACTGTGTTGATTACATCATTGTCCTTATTGTAGTAGGCTCCAAGGGCAGGACTAGGCCCTTTGAAAGTGCATCTCCGATACTCAGTTCAACTAAAGCCCCAGCCACTACCCATTTGTCTTGTCTGGAGCCAGAAACTGAAGTGTCCTTGCATGAACCCTTGCTCAGTTTCCAAACTGCTTGCTTATTTATGCACACTTAAGCTCAATCCACAGCTCACAGATATTGAATTATTAATTCTGGAGGGATATCTGGCTTGTTGCCAGGAATATAAAAAATTTCTAATAAATGACTTTTTATTTCCTTACATAGTTTTCTTTTATATACTATCATTATCATTTTCTATAAATACTATCATTAATCTCCCACAACCATCATTAGTAGCTATTCTCATTTTCTAGGAGCAGGACCCTCAAGGAACCTGAGGATCTCAGATATAAATTAATCTGCCTATTTTTGGTTGCACAGCTCCAAAAGAGCAGAGACTTGGGCCTCACAGTTAGCTTTCCAAGTAGGAAGAATGATGGGTATTAAGTTATGGCTGCGGATGGATTGATGCCTCCTTGAATAACACCTTGCTAACAGGCCAGGCCACACCCTTTAGCAGGAGTGACCCCTGTGCACACTTCAGGCTGGTTCTTAAAAGGCCTCCATTTACCCCTGCCTTTATTCAGGGTCAGAAGCTTGCTGATTCTTTTACAGTTTTCCTAATTAATGTTGAAACTGTGAGGTAAAAACATGCCAAACTTGAAAAGAAGCTGCAAAGATGGCTTCCTGTTCTGGGGTTCATATAATATGCATCCACTGTACTCTTCTACAAAATTGTATGACAATTGTAATTTTTATTAAAAAAATTAAAATTTAGTAGTATGCCTTAGAAGCTTCATTGTGACATGTATGAGATCCAAAAAGCTTAGAAAACATACCATAGTTCAAATTAATAGTCACCTTTCTGATTTGGGGAAAAAAGGTAACTATTAATTCATAGTACCTCATTATTTAGTTTATAAAGTATTGCATTTAGCAGCTTCAGAAGTAAATACATTTTCTTTAAAAATCAGTTTTGAAATATTTTTTGAAAATCAGAGCTTGTGACTGGGGATCCACAGAAAGGGAAAAGGATTTATATTTTACCAAACTGCATTCATAACTGATCCGGCAGCTGGCAGCCTATGTATGAAATTTGGATGTCTGCTCAGGGTTCTGTTGTGTGATTCATGTCTTCTAAAAATAAAAATAAAAAGAGAAAATAAAACTCCCAAAGTTTAAAGAGAAAAGAAATGCCTAATAAAAAATGCTATTAAAGAGAAAACTATGTTAAGCAAAATCCCTTTAAAAATGAGTGAGATGTTACATGTGTCTTTTATCCTTACCTAAAATAGCTCACCATTTGGGTAAAAGTCCTTTCCTAAGATTTCACAGAATTCGTCTGCACTTTTTGTTACATTAGTAATAACTGAGTAACAGAATGTAAATATAAAGGAAGTGTCTATGCACACACACATGCACATACACACACAAAAGCACACAGTTCTACTAGGCAAGCACTCTCCCTTTGAGTTGTACCCTCAGATCTGGTTGGTGAGACAGTCTTATCATGTAGTTCGGGTTGCCCTTGGCTCACTCTGTCCCAGGCTGATAGGAGTCACTGTGCTTTTGTCTCCTGAGAGCTGAGATTATACGCATAGTCAGCTCTGTGGTACTTGGGCCAGAGATGTAGCTCCTCTCTGCTTTCACTAGAAACCTGGGGACCTCTTTACAGAGGCATCTGCCTAAGTGAAGTTGAGGTTCTTGACTGAACCAGAGAAAGAAATTTGAGAATGAGTCAGACTGGAACAGAAGTAGAATTTGTTAAGGAGTTTTTGTAGATTTAAGCATTTAAGGACAGAATAATATATACATATGTTGACTTCTCAGGAAAGAGTTATGCCTAATTGTTTTTTGCAATATTTAGCAATAGTTATAGTTGGGATTTTAGGGATGTTTGCAGTTGCGTCTCTGAGTCACTAAGGGTGTTCTCGGTGAATGAAGGCATAGGTGGTTTCATCAATCCCTTGGATACGGTTACAATATGATAAAGGTTAAACCTGGCATCCCAAAAGTTACAGAAGGGAGATTCTCAGAATACTGCGGGGTTGAAGTTGGAAAGGAAAAAAGTCCATTAAATGGTCATGTATGCTTAGGCTGAAAGCATAGTTCATTGCTACTTTAACATTCTTATTCAATGTCTCTATGAGTATTAGCTGTGTTGGTTAGCTTCATAAGGAACTTACTGTGGTTCTTAGCCCTTAGCTTTGAGAGCCTTCAACCAGACATCTGGGCAAAGAGGCTCATTCTCTTTCCATGCTCCCCTAATTCCTGTCCTTCTGTCCTGCCTCAGTTTCCTCCTGTGAGGCTTTGGTACTCTAAGATTTTATGATGGCCAAAGATCCATTTTCTAGAATTTAGGATTTAGTTGGGACATAGGCTCTTCCTATTCAGGTACCAGAAGTCTCGACCTGCTTATCTAAGGGGGATAAGGGAATGTTCCAGATCTGTAAGACTAGAGTATCCTCTCATTTTTTTATTGAAATCTGTAAGAAACCATGTCATTACCCCTGACATCAAAGGCACCGATGACATTTTATGCAGCAGATGTTTGTGTTTAATTAATAAAATCAGCACTGAAAACAACAGGGCCTTTCTTTGTATCAAGATATAAATTGTAATGATGCTAGTAAATCATTCAAACTTAAGCAGAGAGTGATAGAGATTCCATCTGAGTATATAAATCTTGAGGATCTAGGCTACATGTTACCCCACTTCTCAGGTATATATTCCCAACACTCTACTTTATTATAGCAGTAGTTCCCTTGTAAGCCTCTTAGAATATCAAAGGCTTTCAAGAGTCCATGTTGTCCTAACTTTTAGAAGTAAGATTCCCTGGGCTATTAACAAAATACCTGACACTTACATATTAAGAATGTAACAAAATATACAAGAATGATTCCAGGAAGGGATCCAGTGTGGAAAAGACGCAAAGAAATAGTGTAAGGTGGTCATTGGGTATCTATCATACCAGTGGTGTTCAAAAGGACACTTGTATGTAGTTTTAAAAGGCCAGGCTATCAGCTTCTCAGGACTGTGCTCTCAGCTCACTCGGCTCTGAATCAAATTCTGTCCCATTCCCGACATTGCTCCACCAACAGTCAGGTGCTTCTCTGAACCCTGGGAGCTGTGACTGCTCCTCCAACCCCTCATGGCCAGCTCTACTAAACCTCTAATGAACACCCTGCAGCTGTGCCCTTTCTCCTGCCCACCTGAGTCACCATGAATGAAAAACACCAGACAGCCTTATATCTTAAAACCAGTCAGATAACACAACTGCTGGGCAAAGAATCTATTGCTCTAAACTTGTTAGCTATCCTATGTTAGAATTCTGCCTATGGTGGAGGCTGCCACCTGTTCTAGTAGCCCCCAGACATTACTTAAGTGTCTCATGCTCCTTCTTCCAAAGCCTGGCCAAAAAGCCCTTTCTATATCTCTTTCCCTCCTTTCCCTCCTGGGACCCGAAAAATCCCACCTCTTTATCTTCACTCAACAATTGGCTTCTGCTGTCTTTATTGACATAATCCAGAAACAACTAGGGAACCAGATTTCAGTATCAGCCCCTCCCTCTACAGACACTAGTGAAGCAAATCAAAATGTAAGTAAATTTACAACTTTGAATAGGTTTATAACTTCTTTTAGCAAATTAAGGTTTGGGGTTTGTTTGTTTGTTTTTGTTTTTCTTAAAGAAACCTTTTAAGTCTTCTGAGGTTCACAGACATAAAGACATTATCTGCAAGATACTCTTAGGCTGTAGATAACTAGAAGATAGTGACTTTATTATAGGGAATAAGGTCCTACCTTATTTATTTGATATCTTTTTATTCAAATATAGTAGATGTTCATCCATCTTGCAGAGATGTCTGCAAAGACTAGAAGGTATACAGAGAGACATCTCAGTAAAATCTAGTTAGCCATCTTTTCCTGAGATTTCTCTCCTTTGTATAATGTTGAGGAAAGTGGTGACTTGGCTTCACCCCCTGCATTAATTCAGAGCTAAAGAGGACAACACCTGATTATGGGTTCTGATTATAGACTTTAACCTTTTTTCCCTCAAAGGCATGAGTGACTGGAGTAGTTAATGCTTCTCTTCCCCGGCGACATGAAATCCCTTAATTTTCCACTGATCTTCTTTGGACAACAGATTCTTATGTTCACATTGAGTTCAGCATGAGCCATTTTTTTCTGCATCCTTGATTAATAGCACATTTCTTCTCTGATTCCTGCTTCTGTGTAAAATGGGCTTGCATACATAGAGTGGTAGAGTGCTATTTGTCTACTAGTTTATTTCCTGTTTATCATAAGGGAATTGTCATTCTGCTAACCCTAATTGTGTATCACTACTACCCATATGGGTCAGCAGATGGCTTAGAGAAGAAATAAAATTCAGAACTATATTTATTGAGAATATATTTTCTGTTAAAATTTGTCTTTCTTTCCATACAGCTATGGGAATATGAAAAACTAGAAAACCATGTTTAGAATCAATGTACACATTGAGTCACATTTTTTTTCCCACTTAGAAATTTCCAATTAAATTGATCAGTTCAGCTTTGTGAGCTGAGGTGTTGGGAGACAGGTGTGTGATCTTTCTTGTCTCCTGGATGCTACTATTGCATTCTTGCCTATTGGTTCCTGGTTTACATAACTGTTTCCATCTGTAAAAAATTAGACATGGGTTTATTGAGGGTTCATCTTTTAAGCCAGGGCCAGTGGTGTAGACTTATGGTCTAATCACTCCACACAGGAGTGTACTAATTTGTTTCTGCAACTTGAAGTTCTTAGGCTTTACAAGTGAAAAATCTTTAAGGTTGTTTGGTGATTCTAGCTAGCCAATCACTGATATCTTCTGCATACAGAGATGTTCTGCACTTGGTGAGGAGTTAGGACCTCTATCTAGTGAACCCGAGTGAGTTTAGTTGCCTCATCTGCTACCACTGTTGTAGCTGTTACAGCTTGTCAATGCCATGGCCTGTCAGGTATTATAGAGTCCATCTGGTCAGATGAGTGAGCTCCAAGTCTGAGAATGGCCCTCAGCCTTTGAACTCCCATCTATGCTTTATTTTTATGCTATGTGAAAGGCAAAGGATTTCTTCTATATTGGGAATTCTCAAGGCTTGTGCAGGTAGCAGTAACTTGTTCAGCTTTTGTGGTTTATTCATCTGTCAGAGGGTTTCAGAGACTGGGGTGAGCAGCCTCAAGTGGCTTAGCTCTGAGCCTAGTGTGTAGACACTGAGTTTCATAGGATCTAGACATGCTTCTGAGCCTAGTGTGTAGACACTGAGTGTCATAGGATCTAGACATGCTTCTGAGGCTCTGAGCCTAGTGTGTAGACACTGAGTGTCATAGGATCTAGACATGCTTCTGAGGCTCTGGGCTATCTTAGTTAAACTGTCAGAGCATCTGTCTTTTAGAGGTCAGAGTACGTTGTTCTGAAGTTAAGGTTGACTCCAAATTTCCATCTTTATGGAGAGATTTGAACCATTTATTGAGACATACAATATTTTACAAAAATCTTAGAAGTTGTTTTTAATTAAATACTTGTTATCTTTAATTTTCATCTTTTGTTAACCTTTTTGTGACTTAGCCTTTTCTGTCAGGCAGACTCAAGCTTTCTTCTTTCTTTGCTTTTCTTTTTGCTTTGAAATAATCTTTTTCCATCCAGGGAAAAACTTTTTTTTTTAAATCTAGAAACAGTACTATTTCTGTTTAACATCTTTATCAAAAACCTAGCTCATACTTACTTCTCTGTTGCCATCTATAGCTTTCTGGATCTTTGTTCTTTTGGAAGTAACTCATTATTTTTTTCCAATTGGGGACTTCAATATTTTACCTACTGTATTTTCAAACAGGTCGGGCCTATCTCTGAATCCCTGTGACAACACTGCACATGTGTACAGAACAGTTGCTACACTATGGGGATTAATCTATTCAAAGATAGATTCTCTTATCTAAGATGTAATGCATCCAAGAAAAGTGTCCTTTAATTCAAGGACACTAAGCCAAGCAGTTTCATTTGGAAATTAGGCTACAAAGTATAGATATTTGATTCTATTGAAGGGGGAAGTATTGATGTCTAACAGAATGCTTTAGACCTTGGACTAATCCATATTTCCCACTGGGCTTTAAACCTACCCAAGTAGAGTGCCATGCAGAGATCAGCAGGTACCAAAGGCCCTGCAGAAGGCTTACCATCACTTCACAAGAACAAGACAAGAGCTCCAGGAAGAAATGAAAACGGCAATAAATTACATCTTCTAGTGTTCATGATAAAGGTACACTAGATATTTTAGTTTGGGGTTCCCATCGACACTAGATATGACAAGAGCATGTAGAAGAGACTTATCAAATAAAGAAGAGAAGGAAGCCCTTGTTTTACAAAAGAAAGAAAAATTTACTTTAAACCTGACATGCCAAGAGTTATTTATTCAAGGCTTCTTGGTGGCTATCTGACTGAGCAGCTTCAGGCCTCAAAAGTAACCAGTATTAGGGGTAAAGGGCAATCCCTTCCCTTTGGGGTAGGACACTCTTGTTTCCAGCCCCAGCCAATTCATCCTAGTCTTTCTTTTGTTTTTTGTTTGTTTGTTTTTTCTTTTTTTTTTCTTTTTTTGGGGGTGCTGATGTGCAGCAAACTTTATTGTTGGTATTCAAGAAAGTAAGGAGGGCTCCCTAGGGCCCTCCTGCCTCCTGTTATTATGGGGGTCTGGGATGGAAACTGTGAGGGAGATGTGTTGTGGGAAATACACACACACACACACACACACACACACACACACACAAACTTACCAACTCTCCACAGGGCCAGACTATGCTTCTGCACTCCTGCTGGCCCACCAACTCTCTGCCCACATCATCTCTTGGGGGAGGGGGGCGAGGGGAGAAGGGCGAGTTCCTCTTGCTACCATGCACTCCATGGTTAGCCATCACATCACAATACCCAGTACCCCAGTATAATCAAGACTCTTAATTAACCAATAAGACTCTTAATGCTTAATTAACCAATCAGATTTATATATCAATAATATCACAATTTACCAGATGCCAATACAAAAATTTCAGACCCAATTGATAATGATAAATGCATTAACCTTCTAACCTTGTAAAATCATAGCTACTTGTTGCTGGAAAACACCAAGCAGGTACATGTCCACAGCCATCTTCCGTCTCCTCCTACTCTGAGACACTCAGGAACTCTTAGCTCTGCCTCCCTTTTCCCTGTCCAACACAGGCCTCATCTGCACTAATGTAATTGGACAGGGGAAAATCCTGTGACATATCACCCTGTTTAATTAAATAAAAAACAACAACAATAACAACAACAACAACAACAAACCTTTCTCTCAAAATAAAATTTGAGCACAACTATTACTGTTTTGTAATTTATAAAGTAGAAGATAGACTTAACACCCAATATATCAGGTCAATTAATTAGAACCTATGTCATCTATCCTAACTTAAAAGTCTTATAATTTTATACCTGACTTATGTCCTGGCTTTAGATTGAATGCCATCTGAAAAAAAATGTCCTCTCAAATCTGTTCCTCTCAAAGTAAATAGCCTGGGTTGGCTAGGAGACTATAAGTCTTCAACCTCATCAGAAATCCAAGAATGACTGATATTAACTGAAAATATGTAGGAAGCCTAACACTGCTTCCAAAACTTAGCCAATTTATAGAGACTGCTGATCACCTGGACTTCAAAACACTTACTTCAAAACATATTCAGCTTTCTGGCCAGGATCATCTGACAGACCTAAAGAAACAGGATATTATGGCCTAGTCTACTCTGTCTCAGCAGAATCAAGCTGTCCTAAATATGTAATTGTGTCCTGTGGGAAACCAGGCTGATAGAAACCAGGCCTTTAACAGCTCCCACCTGAGAGCCAATTAACCATTTGTTGGGAGCTGAGTCACCTTCCTCTTTTCACACAAGGCTGCTCCTCGGAACTGGATGATCTTTGTGCCCTGAACTGACACCTAGGACTGTTAAGAAAGAACCTACATTCCGAGATATGCAGGCACCAAAGACTCGGAAATGAATCACAGGATGTCCCGAGCCTGCCATTTACACCCTCCCATATGTCCTTCTCCTTGAAGCCTTTGTCCCCCCTCCTCAATTGCCCCTTTCCGCTCCTTTTTTGCTGTATGTATATAACTGGGTATTGTGCCTTAGTAAATGAGACCGTGACAAAACCTCGCAAATGCATGGTCTCCGCTTCTTTCTCTCCCGCCCGTCCTTTCTTACAGACAAACGGTCCTCCTTGCTCCCACGAATAACTGAGTCCCGCGGGTTCGGGACAGTGTCCTTTCTTTGGACAGTATTATGTCTGTAGATGAAATGAGGCAATTCTTGCCTAGTGGCTGTCTCACCACAACTGGAGTAACACATAGATGCTCAGTTGCTTCGTTGAATCCAAAACAGGAAAAGCTGTCAGGAGCAGACTAGTCTCAACAACTCAATAACATTTAATGTCACATTCTGTGGATTTCTGATGTTTTTCAAAACCAAATATCTATGTAAAGTAATCTGGACTGTTGTCCATTAACAACTCACAGCTATTTCTAATTAGAACTTTGAAAACACTGTAACAATTAACTCAGAGCCATGAATTTGCTATTTGGCCCGAAAACACACAGAATTAAACATCTCAAATCTGTTTATGATAGAAGGACTGGGTCTAAGCCCTGTACTTTAAATTTTTTAATATCAATAGAAGAAATTTATGCCAGTGAAAACCTTGATTTTGCATCAAAATAAATTATGTACCAATTAAGAAATTATAACTTCAAAGCCAAGTGTGGTGGCACACACCTTTAATCCCAGCACTCAGGAGGCAAAGGCAGGCAGATTTCTGAGTTCTAGGCCAGCCTGGTCTACAAAGTGAGTTCCAGGATAGCCAGGGCTATACAGAAAAACCCTGTCTTTAAAAACCAAAAAAAAAAAAAAAATTATAATTTCAGCTTAGTAACAATTAAAGCAATTTCTATTAAATGAGATCATGCTACGCATTCAATTCTAACTATTATTCCCTGTTCCAATAAGACCATTTGTACATTCTCTAGAAAGGCAACCTATTAATAACCCTCTTCAGCCCCAAAGCCTAGGGAAGTAGGTCAACAACTCTTCATAACTTATTCAAGCTAAATATCGGTGTTGAGATATTATGAAGGGGTGGAGGGTAGGAAAAGTAGGATTGACTAGTCTCTGATGTCTGTATTTTGACTGGATCTGGTGGAAGGTCTAGGATATCAGGTGTTCAAGCAGGTTGTTTCAGCATGTCTGATGAGGAATTCACCATGGCTGTATATTCTGTAATATATAAATCTCAAAACAAAATTTTAGTATCATCAAGATATATTTTTTGTTTGATTCTCTGGAATCTAGTCCTCTGGAGAGCTCCCTTCGTCATATCTGATCCATATAACTCTGGAAGGTGCAAATACCTTAATCACCTTTTCCAAAAGCACAAAAAACAAAACCGTTTTCTCAAGTCAGCATATCCTTGAGTCAGTAATCAGAAAACCTTTATTTAGATGTCTCTTCCAGAGGAATAATATAACCACAAAACTCAAAAGCACTCTCATTTTGAAAATCAAAACAATCTAAAACAAATGAAGTAAACTAAGATACTCTATGTGCCTATACTAGGCCTTTCCTATCTTGCCAAGCAGGAAAAAAACACTTGAGATTCCCGTTGAGCCCACATTAGCATAATATGAGCTTCCTGTGACTAGTTAAACAATCTATACCATCTTACCAGTTGGCATTCTGCCCAGAAGAACAGACATATTTTATTAATACCTGTATAATATCTGTCTGTTGAACTCTCTACCTGGAGCCACAGACCTAGATTAATTAATACTTGTTCAAAGCAGGCAATGATTATCACTGCACTCTGGAGTCAGTGACTAATATTACCTATCTAGTTCTATATCACAGGCAAAATTTCCCATGTAATTCAGACAGAATCTGAATATAAATTTATCCTAAAAACAAATAATCCTAATTTTAAATTAACAATCTAATCCCTTTGTTCTAAGAGGTAGGAAAATTTCATTCTTCCCCTAACTCAGAGCAGCCTGTAATTTCCCACAGCAGGGGGCCTCAGCACTGCTAGCAGGCTCTTTGTTTCAACTCCTGTGCTAGAGTACACATGACTAGTTTTTTTAGCACTATCCAGTTACTCACTTAATACAATAATAAATAAATAAACAAACAAACTCTGTCAGGCTAATGACCTTAAATTTCTAGTGGATTGGTGCCCAGCCAGCATGTTGGTTTACCATCTGTTGCGGGAATTATATTAAAAAACAACAACAACAACAACAACAACAACACAACAACAACAACAAAAACCCAAAACCAAAAAAACATGCCAACTCTCCATGGGGCCAGACAATGTTTCTGCACTCCTGCCAGTCCACCAATTCTCCAGCCATGATGGACCACAGGGCTCCCACTGGGCCATCTCTCTGGCATCCCCCCTCCCAATTCCTTTTGCTACCACACATGCCACAGTCAACCATCACATCACAATACTCAGTACTCCAGTAGAATCAAGACTCTTAATGCTTAATTAACCAATCAGATTTATATATCAATAATATCACAATTTACAAGATGCCAATAAAAAATTTCAGAGCCAATTGATAATGATAAAATCTTCATCCCAATATTTCTAGCCTGTGTATTTGTAGCTATTTGTGGCTGGAAAACGCCAAGCAGGTACAGTTCACAGTCATCTTCCTTCTCTTCCTACTCTGAGACGCTCTCTGTCTCTGGAACTTTTAGCTCTACCTCCCTTTTCCTTGTCCAATCACAGGCCTCTTCTGCACTAATGTAATTGGACAGAGAAAATCCTGCGACAGAGATGCTCAGTGTTGGGGGCTGAGTTGGGATAGGGATTCCTCAACAACCAAGAGCCTCTCTCTTGCTCTAAGTGTCCTTGCTGGGGTGGGGGGGGGGTCCAGACTTTCTTACTCTTTGGTGGCCATGTAGGCCATGAGGTCCACCACACTTTTGCTGTAGCTGTATTCATTGTCATACCACCCTCAGAGATGAGAGCAATGCCAGCTCCAGCATCGAAGGTGGAAGAGTGGGCGTTGCTGTTAAAATTGCAGGAGACAACCTGGTCCTCAGTGTAGTCCTAGATGCCCTTTAGTGAGCTAATGGTTGCCTGCTTCACCACCTTTTTGATGTCAACATACTTGGCAGGTTTCTTCAGGCAGCATGTCAGATTCACAACAGATACATTGGGGGTAGGGACACGGAAGGCCATGCCAGTGAGCTTCCCGTTCAGCTCTGGGATGGCCTTGCCCCCAGTCTTGGCAGCACCAATGGATGCAGGGATGATGTTCTGGGTAGCCCCATGGCCATCACCCCACAGCTTTCCAGAGGGGCCATCCATAATCTTCTGAGTGGCAGTGATGGCATGGACCGTGGTTATGAGCCTTTCCACAATGCCAAAGTTGTCATAGATTATCTTGGCCAGGGGTCTAAGCAGTTGGTTGTGCAGGATGCATTGCTGACAATCTTAAATGAGTTGTCATAAGTCTCATGGTTCACACCCATCACAAACATGGGGGCATTAGCAAAAGGGGCTGAGATGATGACCTTTTTGTCCCCATAGTCTTTAAGACCTAGTTTCAGACAATCTTTCTTCCAGTACATGGTTTCTCATAGTTGTAAATCTGTCAGAGTACTCTTTAGTCTCTGAGTTTTCAGAGTCATGCAGTCTTTTCTGATGAGCAACTCACTGTACCCCAGAGTTAAGGCTATCACCAGGGCTTGTTCCTGGGCCTTTTTGACCATCAATTGCTGTGTTCAGTTTTTCAAAAATCAAATTTGAAAATTGAAGTATGTCTGACTGGGAAGACTGGCTAGACTGGCTACTGCCTTATTATTATTATTATTATTATTATTATTATTATTATTATTTCCTTGTAAATGTTCCCTTTAATCATCTAGAGCAGATTATCTGATGAAGTAAGTCCAGAAAGCAAAAAATCCGAGCTAGGCATAGTGGTGCACACCTTTAATCCCAGAGCTAGCATTTAGGAGGTAGAGGCAAGTAGATCTCAGAGTTTGAAGCCAGCTTGGTGGTCTACACAGTGAGTTCCAGGACAACCAAGGCTATATAGGGAAACCCTGTCTTGAAGAAAGAAAGAAAAAAAAACTGACCTTAAGAAAATTTCCAAATACCTTTAATTATAGTACATATAATCATAGATGTAAAAAACTTTCATTTTTTTTCAGTCTTGTAACAGTCTTTTCTGTGAGACAGGCTTAAACTTTACGCTTCATCGTCATTTTTTTTCTTTTCTTTCCTTTGAAACAGTTCTTTCCTTTTAGAACTTTTTCTTTTCTTTTATTTAAATCTAGAAGCCTTATCTCATTAATATTCTTTATCAAAGTCTATTTTATATTCTACTATACCTATTACATTCTCATGGTGTCTATAACTTTCTCTATTCTTTTTTCTTACTTGATAGCCCTTTTCTGTCTTATTTAAAACAAAATAAAAAAAAACTTAAATTATTATAAAGCCTCCTGTAGAACACAGGTCAAACTTGCTATGGTTAAGGCTCAAACCTGGGACAAATGCCTAATTTTTGTGCCCATTAACATATAAAAGTAGATTGTAGCTGCTATGTCCTGCTAACATCTCTTGGTTTCTACCTCCTATAGTCCCCCACACACACTCCCCTCCCCCCCCCCCCCCCTGGCTGGCATACCCCTTGCTCTCCTCTGAACTCTTTAGTCCAGGTATAAGACTGGGTTTCAGTAACCCAACTCCTCTGACACCTATATAAGTTGGCCATTTTAGCTATGCCAGTCTCTTGGTCAGTCTCTTGACCCAAGTGGCCTGCTTTGGTCTATGGCTCCTTTCCTTACCCTGCCCAGTCTCCCTTCACCTCCTCACAGGGCTCAGGGTCATGGCTATTTTGGACTCTCCTAGATGTCCCTGCCTCTGCCTAGTCTCTCTTATACCTACCTAGGGACAGTCCTGTTCTTCCTTTTTATATATTATTTTTCATTCAGTTAACAGCCCTGGGGTTATTTTTACTTCCTTTTACAGACACATTTAAATGAACTAATTTGCTAGTGATTTGATTCTTATAATAGCAGCTACTTAGTAGCTGCCTTTTAAAAAGAACATTAGCCTCTTTCTTAGGTTCACAAGGCGGTAGAGGCATGATAAAAAGTCCAGCATTTCTGCCTTCATCCCCTTCTTGCACCCCTCCCCTCAAGTCACCTGCTTGTCTCTGTATGTAAGCGTCTTAATCATGTAACAATATCTACCTGATTATTTCACCCCCTTGTCAAGCTTAAGTTACATAGAGGTAAGTCATGGTCTAAAACCTTGGAATGATGGAATGTAGCAGGACCTCCAGGTGATGGCACTCATATCCTGGTGAGATTGCATTCTGGAATATGAGCAGCCATCTCATGAAAACAAACTTCAAACAGGGAGAAATTCTTTAGAGCATATTTTTGAACTGGAACCAAGACAATAGATTACCTTACCCAAGACTGCCCAATTAACCATTTTTCTTGTATATTCTTTTGGTCTTCCCCCTTAAGTCTAATGATTATGTCAGTTACCCAAAGATGAGCTTGAGATACATAGATCTCTTTGTTCCCTCCCACACAGGCACATTGCTCATATCTAATTCTTTATCCCTTCCCAAACACTTGATATCCTTAATAGATGTATTGAGACAGATGGCTAATCATAGCCTGTTTTGAAGCCAGAGCCAGCACCATTAACTTAAAACTCCAGTTACACTATGCAATAATTTACACTAATTTTTTAAATTTATGTGAACATGTACTTAGAAACCAATTTGCTGTAAAGAAAACAGTATACAAGTTTACAAACACAAATGAGTGTAAGTTCCTGAAGAAATAAATGGCTAACTGAGGTGTCTATTAACACATAAAAGTAGACTTTTGACCAAGGTATCTGTTATAGAGTCCTGACTTCTCTCTGCATGTCTCTCCCCATACCTACCCCTCCCCCAAAACTCAGCAGCCTCTGAGCTTTGCTTCTTATCCCCAGCTTTTCTTTCCTTGGCCATTTTGGTCACATGCTCTCTTGGCTCCCTTGATCCTCCGCTTCTAGATGCCTCTCGTCTTCCATTTGCCCTCTCTCCTATTCTGTTTCTCTTCTACTCTTCTCTCACTATCCATCACAACTTCTTTCATGGCCTGGTTTATTCTCCTGGCCATGTTCAATTTAAATTCTCTCAGAAGCCTCTGGCTATTCTCTCCCTCATGTCTACAATCTTCTCCTCAGCCATGCTTACTTAGTATGGTTATGCCCTCATTTTCATTCAACAAGGACAATGTATACATATGTATAATTATATATAAAAATAAATGTAGAGACCAAGTGATTTATAGCCATCATTTAAATTTATCAAATGCCAGGTTTAAATTAGATTGTTAATCCCATTTTTCTTCATAAGACAAAAACCATCCTTAACCTATAATCTATATTTTCCAAACAGCTCATGATAAAAAGCAGAAAACAAAAAACATGGGAAATTTACATCCCAAAGGCAAAGAGCCTAACCTAATTAATGATGAGCCTCAAGCAAACCAGGAGTAACAGGGACGTCAAAGAGTAAACTTGTTAAACAGACTGCAGTAACTTCTCCCATTTTCAGGGCCAAACAGCAAGAACTGATGTCCTTGGAGATGGAATTTTTCCTGTGATGCCTTTTTTAGGCCAAATTTCTTCAATTTTTAAAAAAGTTATAATGAGGCTAAACTTATTCTGTGTGTTCTCTTGTGTATCTTAAAGGAATAAGGTGGGAAGAAAATGAAAATAAGTTAAAGTTCTCAGTATGTTCTCTACCTGAACCACCTCGTCAGCCTTTCTGGTATTCTCTCAATGACACTGGGCAGCTCCACAGTTTGGGTGGCTAATTTCGCTTTGTATACCCTTGAAAATGTTCACTACATAATTACTTATTATGCTTCTTTGGAACAGTCCTAAGATTAGTACATTCAAGTCTGTGCAGTTTATCTTTGCCATACAGCAGTGGCTCTCAGCCTTCCTAATGCTGCCACTCTTTAATATAGATCTTTGCTCGTGGTGATCTCTAACCATGAAATTATTTTGTTGGTACTTCATAATTGTAATTTTGCTACTGTTATAAATTATAAGTATCTGATTTGTAGGCTATCTAATATATGGCCTTCAAAGGGGTTGCAATCCACAGGTTGAGAACTGCTGCCTTACAAAGTTTTGGAAGTGCTTTCTCTAAAATTATATATATATATATATATATATATATATATATATATATATATATATATATATCATAATGAGAAATGGTAAAGTTGTCAAACAAGCTAGCAATGGAAAAGGTTGCTGGCTTTAGAGAAAGTATTTAAAATTAGAAAGTATGGTGCTCTAGTAGGCCAAGGTCAAGAGAGGTCTGGAGAATGGTTTGCATAAAAACAGCTATTCCCAGTATGCTTAGGCTTTATAATGCTCTGCCTAGCAAGGCTTACTATTCTTAGTATCACATCAAAGTCCCTCCTCAAAAATTCTCTGGCCAATCTCTTGGAGAAAAGAAAATAGCTTTGGGCATTAGTAAATAGACTTTACAATGATATCTCTACAAATAGCAGTGAGTGCTCTATCTGGGCCAGGAATGCATATTGATAACTCTAGGGGGAAAACCTCTCTTCAGAGCCAGTTATATTCTTTGAGCATCAAAGAGGGGGTTTTACTTTCTCCAAGGAAAAGAAACCAAGGTAATAAACAAGCTAAGAGAGTAGAGGAAGACTGTTCAGCATCAGTCAAGGTACTCAGATATACTTCTCCAGAGATTATCCCATCCTGGTCATCAGAAAAGTTATCAATGGGAGGTGGGCATGGGCCATAAGTTACATCTCCATGCTACCCATTGAGGCATACCAATGATTAATATTCTGGAAATTTTACCCATGTGATACCAACATTTTAAATTTGAGCTTATTAAGAAGAGATGTTTAGCATAGATATAAGCATGCACAGCAATAGAAGGAGAGGTACTTAGAGAAGGGTGTGTGCATATGCAAACATGGGTTAGGACTTTTCAAGAAAGCCATGTGTGTCTTTAGAATAGTCACATAGAAGATTTAGGTGGTTCTGAAATTACAGCTTCACATGTTTCTACCCTTCAGTGTTCCTCTACCCTTCATTTAACAAAATCTTGAAGTGCCTCGATGACAATCAGTGGTGTTCTGGTTTCATTTGTTACTTTGATAAATGTGTTGATAAAAGCAGCTTTAAGAAAGACCATTTACAATCCCGTCATTGGTGAAGTCAAGGCATGAATTTGGAGCTCACACTTCCAGGTTCCAGACACTCATTGAAGGGAGTCAGGGCAGGCACTGGCATGGTTAGCCACATCCCATGTTGAGAGCAGAGGGAAGTGAGTCTGTGCACGCCTACTGCTGGGCTCACTTTCTTTTATTTTATACAACTCATGATGCAAACCCAGGGAACAGTGCTGCTGACTTTCAGGTCCCATCTTTTATATTAGCTAGCATAACAGTTCCTACAGACATCAACAGGCTACATTTGGTCATGCGTACTTATGCCTTTATCATTGCTATTTTACCGTTTTTAATAGAAATGAATTTATATAAAAATAATATTCTGCTTTCCATGTAGGGATAACTAAGCATGATAAGTGCCTTAATTGGGAGGTATTGTGGTTTGATTATAAAATGTTGCCCAAAGGCTCATGTATTTCAACACATGGTTTTCAGTTCATGGCACTGCTGGGAAAAGTTATGGACCTTTTAGGACAGCAGTGGGTCCTAAAGAACAAGCTATGGTTCCTGGCAGACCTCTACCCTCAAAATATTTATAATTCATAACAGTAGTGAAATTACAGTTATGAAGTTGCAACAAAAATGATTTTATGTTTGGGGGGAATCATTACAACCTGAGGGACTGTATTAAAGGGTCACAATATTAGGAAGTTTGAGAACCACTGCTTTAAGAAATAGAATTTGCAGGATGATGTATGTTACTAGGTGTAGCCTTCCTTTGAGGTTTTATTTCCCAGCCACACTTCCTGTTCTTCTTGTCTGCTTGCTGTATGTACTAGGTGTAGCCTTCCGTTGAGGTTTTATTTCCCAGCCACACTTCCTGTTCTTCTTGTCTGCTTGCTGTATGAGGGTTCAATGTGATCAGTCTGATTTCTGACTGCCAGGCCTACCTCATGTTTCTGTTGTGCTGTGCCTTCCCTGTCGTGGTAGGAAACCTATGGCCCCTTCGGAACTAGCAGCTAAAAGACCTAGTTTTTCTCTAGGTTACTCTTTGTCAGGGTCTTATATGACAACTACAGAAAAGTAATTAACGGTGGGGTAAGTAACTAATGGTGGGGTAGTGATTCCCGTGCAGAGGCTCCTGTACCTTGAGGCTTACTGCTCCTTGAGTACAGTTTGATCACTTTTATATCAGTCCCATCATCTCTAGAATCAAACGTAACTACCGAAGAGGATGATAGAGTTAGGAAATTAGTTGACGAGGCAAAGTAGAGCTGAAGATGTACAAAATGGAGTACCTTGGGCCAGGAACAGTGTCCTTCAGCTTTGACCCCAGCTTAACTACAGTCTCTGTCTTCTCTGTGGTTTCACTTTTGTGATTTTGTGTACCAGCTGGCAACTGTGATTTGAAAACATTACATGGCAAGCTCGAGAAATAAATGATTCACGGTTTCAACTGCACACTTGATGTTGTGTATCTAACCAGAGCATGAGAGATCATCCTTTGAACAGCTTGTATAAGCCACTTACCCATGAGTCACTAAGTTGCCCTTACTTATCAGGTCCTTGACTATTCAGGGTCTCATTCTTAAGTATCGCTGATTTTAGTGAGTGATTGCTACAACATGTAAAAATAGTCATGTTGGCAATTGGGATTGATGAAGAGAGGCATAAATGCTACCTTCCTGGGAAAAGGTTATTCTTGACGAAATAATATACAGAATAAGACTAGCTCCTTTGTCCATAGTATTGTGAGGATAAAGAATCCTTGTGCTTCTATTATCATGCTGCAGTAGTTACAGCCACAGAACATTATGAAAAATTAAGTGCTTTGTGAAAAATGGAAAAATCATTATAAAAATATATGCAGGTGTGGGGAAGTATTGAGTATGCATGTATATGATATGAAAATCCACACAGGCTTAGAAGAATCCCTCATTTCAGCATCTACTGCAGATCTGGAATGCATCCCATGGTAAAAAGAAAGACTGTCGTACTCATGTCCATGGAAACAAATAGGGAGAAAGGACCAATTATAAATAATGACAAGGTGCACTGGCTGGTTTTGTGTGTCAACTTGACACAAGCTTGAGTCATTAGAGAGGAAAGAGCCTCAGTTGAGGAAATGCCTCCATGAGATATAGCTGTAAGGCATTTTCTCAATTAGTGGTCAATGCGGGAGGACCACCAACCCATGGATGGCATCCTGAGTTCTATAAGAAAGCAGGCTTGAACAAGCCATGATGAACAAGCCAGTAAGCAGCACCCCTGGTCATTGTATTTTGTCACAGGAATAGAAACCCTAAGACATGAGGAAAATAAGGACAAAGCTTGTTGTATAAATTTATCTCAGTGGCTTATGCAGAGATCAGAAGCTATTACAATTTTGTCCCTTTTTCTTCATGGTGCAAATGCAGACACCCACCACCAAGTACCTGTGCTGGTACACACAACAATGTAGGCTCCCATTTTAGATATAAATTCTGTTTACAAAAGACTTAGTTTTGCATTGTTTTCAGAATACTTCCTATGTCTGCAGTTTCTCAGAATAACCAGCTAAATATAATACTCATGCCAAACAGCATATTTTGGAACGACATAGTCTAGCCTTGTATTCAGAATGTTTTAAAAATAGAGGACAGTTTAAACCAGAAATTGCCTTTTCCTATTTAACAACAACATTATATATATATATATATATCTTGAGAGCAAAGGGCACATTTTCATTCATTTCTGGAGTAACATACTCAACACTTTTAATGTATTATTGGGACTTAGTGGCATTAGAAGATATGCATATAGACTAAGTTATAGGATGGCATATAAACTGTTTACTTGTTTCACAGCATTGGAGAGCATGGAAGGATATTGCTATAGAGACAACATCTCTGTGGAAGAGTTTCAAGCACAAATAAACACAGCCTCCCTGGAAAAGGTCAAACAGTACAATCAGAAGCTCAGGTATGCAGCCCCCTCCACTGTGGACTTAGCTTAGCTTTTCTTTTTATATTAGACTATATGCTTTGGCCATATGATGAAGATATGAACATTTTTATTAGCTTAGATTATTGATGATATTCCCTTTGATAATATAATATTTAATGTCTCAAATACCCTTTCTGGCCATGTTTCATGATATCATTAAGAAAAAGAGGTTTGGAATATGTGGTGCTGATATATGGGGAAAATAAAGGGATGCAATTAAGATATAGCAAATTGTTCCCAAAGGAAATATTGTTGTATTTTATAGTGCCACCTACAGGAAGCGTCATTGAATTGCAAGGAAAGTACATTGCTTCCTGTACTGTTAAACATCTAGCTCCTCATATGCAGAGAAAAAAAGGCTCCATATGAAGACATGACAGCCATGAGCTTGGAATTGGAAAAAAATGTATTTGCATCTAAGTAAATAATATTTGAATGTAATTCTCCCTTTCTTCTTACATGGTTACTGTGCAGTTATTCCAGATATTAGCAGAGTTGGAAGCCATGGAAGATAGACTCTTTCATCGTGGTTAACTTATTTCTCTGGTAATACAATGAAAGGAAATGTCAGCTTCCCTCTTTTTAGGATTTAAAATAATATATGGAAAAGTAGCGGTATCAGAGATTTTTGGAGTCTCTTTAAGGGAAAGCTACTTCCTCCTGACCAAAAGAATGGAATCTGAGTCCTGAGTAGAGAGTTGACCTTCTCATCTCCATTAAAATTAGAGTATCACATAGGACTATCCCCTTAAGCTGGGGCTGTCAATCACCTGACCAGGAGGATACTTCAACTGAAGATATGCTAAGGAGATGGGAGGAATCTTTGCCTCACTGAGATGATGTACTGGGCTGTGCCAAAGTTCCTTCCTGCCCCACACCACACTGCTAAGCCTGCCTGCCTGCTTCTTTTGGAATTCTAACATTTCTAAAAGAGTAATTTTTCTTCCTCTCCCTCTCCCTCCCTACCCCTCTCTCCCTCTCCCTTTCTCCCTTTCTTCTCCCTTTCTCCCTTTCTTCTCCCTTTTTCCCTTTCTTCTCCCTTTCTCCCTTTCTCTCTTTCTTCTCCCTTTCTCCCTTTCTTCTCCCTTTCTTCTCCCTTTCTTCTCCCTTTCTCCTCCCTTTCTCCCTCTCTCCCTTTCTCCCTTTCTTCCTTTCTCCCTTTCTCCCTTTCTCCCCCTCCCTCTCCCTCTCTTGGATCCTAGTCAAAAACCTAAGCTTGCTCAGGACTTTGTCTGAAGGTGACCCTGTGCCCTCTCCTTGTACCATGCAGCTGCTTTGGTAAATATGAACACTCTGTTGGACCCAAACTCAAAATGGAGTAGCTTTTTCTTCTACTTAACTATCTTCCTCCTGCCTTCAGCTTCTGAGATTTATAGCTTGCCTGTTTTTTTTTTCTCCCTCTTTGAGACTCTAATAGAATGATCCTCAAAATTCCTTCTATACCCATTTTAAAAGTCTTTTATTAGCAAGACTAAGACCCCTAGAAGGGACTGTGAATTTCTTTGATAATTCAAAGGCAAAAAAAAAAAATTAACCATAGCCAGTGAAAGTGAGGACTGTACCTTATAAGATTTTATTTTTAACAACTACTAGCATATATTCTCTCACGAGTGAGCTGTTTGACAGATCACTAATAAAATTACTTGAGAGGTTAGACCATCCTTTTTTATTTCTTTAAAGTTAGCATACAAAAATGTATTTTGTTGTAGTATTTATATATATTTCATATATATATATTCATATGTATATGGAAATACTATTATAAAATACTTTACTTTTATATACAATATATTACATATGTGTATATGTATACATATATATTCTATAGTATACACTCTCTCTCAGAGTTCTCCTTCAATACCTTTTCTCCCTGATGTTCTCTGATTAACCCCTTCTTCCCAAATTAATAGTTCTCTCTTTTATATTCATGTCTCCTGGATTCCATTACTAAACTATGTTTTCCCTCTCTCAAAGTCTCTTCCTTCCATCTTATGATCCTTCTTATAATTTCAGGATCACACACACACACACACACACACACACACACACACACATACACACACGAGGGGGGGGTACCAGAAAGATGAATTTTTATAGTCTAATAAGATGCTGGAATCTAGCTGATTTTGCTTAACATTTATTTTTAAAGGACAATTTATTTTTGTTTTAGCATGAGTCTTAATAACTAAAAAGATGATTCTATTGTGGTTGTTTTGTTTTCCCTTCATGAGTGTGGCTGAACTCTGGAAATTAAATACCTAAAATGACCAGCAGAGGGTGTGTGTTGGTCCTGGTGATTTCCTTCCTCTAGTAACACTAGCCTTACCTAGTCTCACACAACTGTCCTTTTTCCAGTGTGCTCTACTTCACCCAATGTTTGTCATTTCCAAGAAGTCCCTAATTTTTTCCAGTTACTTATATAGTCTTCCCTAGCAAATGTATTCTGAGGTCCCAATGTTTCAGATTTGGAATGTCTTAGCCTATTTCAATTTTGTTTCCTTGACTATGTCAATGTTTCTCAAAAGTATATATTGAACTAACTCCATTCATAGGAAAGGGAAATGTTAACCTTAAATTCATAATCAGTTTGTTTCTCGTTCATGAATAAGAAGCATTGGCTTAAGGAGTTCAAATTCAGTCTTGAGAAAATCTTCCTGTTGACAATTATTACCGAGTAGAATTTTGCCTTCCTAACTTGTGAAAAAATATTCCTAGGTTACCTTTGAATTAGATGCAATATTGAAGTACTTCTACAAAATACACAACCTTGAGCATGTATCCACATACTCCTTTTAAGAAAATGAACCACTGTTGAAACTTCCTGCTTAACTCTGTCTCAAAGCACCAGTCTGGTATTTACCCACTCAGTTTTGCGCTTCCAGACCATTCCACCTTCTGATTGGAAGGTCTTTAATGATTTCTAGTTGCCTCTAAGAGGAATAACAGGCTCCTCGGATTGGTGAGGAAGGTCTTTCATGACCTGACCCTGCACTTCCTTTATCTATAGACCCATCAGTAATGATCTCCTTCCTCATTATTCTCATACTTGCCCCTGCTTGACTCGTCATTCTCCCTCAGCATCTGCTATCTCTGTCTCCAACTCCTGAGAAAGCTATGCTTCTGATTAATCTCATATTGCTACAATCTTTGTATTTATTTATTATAGATTTGGAATCATTCCTGGACCCTAGACATCTCAAAAGGTGCCTAGGAGTTTAATGTGTGCCAGAATTGAAGACCAGTTTCTAAACCAGAAGGTCTCAAAGAATAGTCCCCAGATCTTTAACGTCAGTGTCGTCTCCAAATCTCTTTAAAACTGCTAAGTGTGCCCCATTGCCTGGGTTGTAACAAGCCTTCCCTGTAATTCATTCTTTCCCACACTCAAATGTCAGCACCACTGTTCAGACCTAAACGGCTTACTGGTCTCTATTTTCCTTTGATAATATTTTATGGTAGTTTTTCTCCTTGATGGTAAGTTATCATTATAGATCCCTCACTTCCTTCACTGTATTATAAATTCTTTGATGGGAGTTGTTAGCTGGCTTTGGTGTCTCTTTTTATGTTTATCAAAATGGTTTTTATAAAAAAGCTCTCCACTCAGATGTGTTGAATCATGTGACCAGTATCGGCTACTTTTGTAATGCTGGGACCGAATGCCTCACATTAAATAACTTGACAGAAGATTTTGACTTGTGATTACAGTGGAAATTGTGCATTGTGAATGTAGCATCATGCATGTGTATGTAGCATGAGTGTGAGGTGGGGACTCCTCATTTCTTTATGGTAAGGTTACAAAGAGTAAAGTCCTGAGCAAGAACCAAGAATAGAATTAAGAGTCCCAACCTTACAGTCTTCTGGTCCACATTGAAAGCTTCTCACTTCCAAACACCACCACCATCTGGGCCCAAATTATCCAAAAACATGCACTGTAGGGGAGATTCAAACTGTAACAATGGTATTTGGGTCAAACTAGTAGAAAGCATTAGGGATCAGGGCACAATGTTCTCCATCATTGTGAGTCTACTTAGATATACAACATATTTGACAGGATGTTTATTGATGACTATTAAAAACAGGAGAAGTATTAGACTGTTTTACTCACATATGAAAATTAGTGTATCTCTCCTCAACAAAGATTTTTAGAAGTGTACATTCCTTGGTAAGAATCTGATACTTTATCAGTAATGACATGCTGTTTGTACTACTTGTTACACACTAGATTTCCTTTGCACAGGAAGGCAATTATCTTCTACTTCCAGAAGTATCTCCTCTTCCTCTGGTTTCTTGAATATGTATTCAGTCTCTTCCTTAATATTCTTCCCTGTGGCTTTCTAAGCACAGAGACTTCTTAGTTACTTCAGAAATTATGGTTTTGCATTTTAGATCTGAGAAAATAATATGGACTATTTGAAGAATGCTGACTGTCCCTCTCCCCTCACATCCAAAATCCCCTTTCAGTCTTCCACTAGAACTCATTTAATTCTGAATATCTGTTTATTTACTTACTCATTGAACTTCAGAAAACATCCATTTGGCCATTGTGTGATTAGAAAACATTACTGAGATGACAAGCTTCAGAAAACAAATTCAATTCAAGATAAACAAAACAGTGTATTGGCTGTGTGATGCCGACATCGGGGCTATGGTGACTGTGTGATGCAGACATCGGGGCTATAGTGACTGTGGCCTAGGGGGTGGGCATTCTTCTGAAAAAGGATTCTAATTGTCTATTGGCACCCTTGTCTCTGTGTAGATCCATTTTACTCTCATCTGGGCAAATATGTTCACTACAGACCAGTGTTATTCATAGGAGAAGAGATAGTGCCCCCTTGCAACAGCAGCTTTATTGAAGGACTTGGGAGGGGTTTACAGCTAGAGCCTCAATATCTGCTGCTTTCTGAAGGGCTTCACCAGTGGACTATCAAATAAGAAGGCAAAGTGTACTCTGCAAGTAGGAACAGTGGGTTTTCTTGCTTAAAACATCCAAGATCAGATAGATATAATTGTCCACTTAGTAGAATATAATAGACATCATGTCTGTCAAATTTTAAGGACATATTGAGTCAGTCCTATGAAAACACACTATATGAGTTACTTAAATACTTAATGTTTACATTTTAAGGAAAACGTCAGTTATCCAGACAGTGAGTTAGTGAAACCAAGCTTTAAAGCAAAGAACTATTTTTCTCTAATGATATTTTTGTTGTTGTTGTCGTTCTGTATAAGAGCATCTGAGGGAGTCAGGTGAATTTCTTAATACTGAAGATGAATTGTATGTTTCTATATTTGATACTTCTTGGTCCTCCGTAGCTCTGATTTTGCAGAATTAGCCATACATTCACCCAATATATTTGAAGCTCTCATGAGAGGAGGAATGGCAGGTGGTGTTTGAACATTAACCTGCGTCACAAGGAAACACTCTTGTCAGGATTCAGGAAAGAACTTCCAAAAAGTGAATCAATGCCTGCAAGTATTATGTCATACTTTTTCCTCAGGTTTTGAGGAGATGCCATCTTGGACTTTGTCCTGTAGCCATGACTACTAAAATAGAGCAATAATACAATGGCACCTGGTCTACTAATGGTAATGACGCTGTTCAAACTCCCTGGGGATGATCAGGAAACTCTTGCCTAGGATTTTAGCTATTTATCTCTACTGTACCATCCACACCAGCAACAGGTGATCTTAGGAGATGCTAGGGTGTATGTAGAAATAAAAGGCTGACTAAAAGCCAGACTCTATGATGCAAATTCTATGAGGATACAGTCCGTGATGTCATAGAACATTGCTGTGCTGCTGCTGTTTAAGGGCCGTCCACATTCCTATAGTCATCCCTCCCACTGTGAAAAAGCATGATAAACTCATTGGTCTCCCCAAGTTGAACTTTGGTGAAATCTCACTTCTAGCCCATGGGGAGCATGAATCTCATGGAAAGAAATGAACAGAGCCTAACATGCAGGGTTGTTGTTGTTATAGGTACTTGGGGTTATGAATCCACTGTAAAATGTTATTGAATTTATATTGTCTGCTAATAGTTAATGTATCCATTGCAGATGATATTAAAGATAGCTAACATTTCCACAGCATGCAATAAAGAAACCCGGGCCAGCTAGCTCAGCTCACCACTCTCCACTCTAAAGGAGATAAAAGTGGCAAAGAGCCTAGGAGCTTGGCAAGGGCACTGTGGTCCTGAACTTTCTTCCTAAAGATGCCTGTTTAGCTCTTTACCCCATGCACAAGGCTGAGCTTGCATAAATAGGTTTGGGGTGTTTCTAGAATATAAACTCCTTCTAGAACCAAGTCAGAAATCATTTTTGATTGATTCATTTCTGCTTATAAAAGAAGAACAAAAACAAAAGTATTGAACTGTGAAATTCTGGCAATCTCAGAAGTTAGGAAGTGTTGCTAACCCTGACTGGAAACCCCTTATCTGCTCTATCCCCCAACACTGCCTCCACCCCCTTACCTGCTCTATCCCCCCACTTCACCTCCAACTCCCTGTTCTGCTCTATTTTTCTTTTTCCTTTTTTTCTCTCCCTGGCCATGATCCATCCTCTCCATCAGCCACTTTCTGCCATGCCCTACTTAAAGGTAATTTATCATTACTAAATTCTTTCATTTTAATGCACCCTCTATTAGCAAAAAGCACCACAATGTGGTGACTAAGGCTATAAATTGTAAAAATGAACAATGGTCTCTGAATCCAAGAAGTCCTTACAGTTTGAAGTACTTAGGTAATTATTTTTCAATATTATTTTAGTGTAATATTAAGAGTAAAATCAAACAAAATAAAAACAAACAAGGTCTGCATTAGCAGATGCCCTTTGCTATTATTTATATGAAGTGGTAGCTTCATAGTGATATTTTTTAGGGCTGATAACCTTGGATATCTAACTGTATAAATCAGTCAATTTTATAGAATATGTAAAAACTATTCAAAGCAAAGACTCTCTTAAGATGTACCTTTGTGTGTAAAGAATAGCACATGTCCTTTGAGAAGTTTTTGTTTTGGGTTTTGATTTTGTTTTTGTTTTAAATGGGCTGTAAAGATGTCTCCAAGGTAAAGATCTTGTAGTGGTCTTCTAGCGACCTGGGATTGCTTCCATCCTCCCAAGTGGTGGCTCACTACCATCCGTAACTCTAGTTCCAGAGCATTCAACACCCTGTTGTGGCTCTGCATGTATCTGCATTTATCATGCATTATGCATACACACTATACACAAATAGAAAACATTTTAAATACCTTTAGAAAACCCAAATATATTTTTTATAATACATAGGAAAAAAGTAACAATTTTCTGTTGCAAAGGAATACGACACATACCCATTTCAGAGCCACAGGTTTTGGATGGTATGTTCAACAGGAAAAATGATAGCCAGAGCGCGTGTTTGATTAGTCCCATGATAGCATTTTCATGAAGTACACTACCTCTCCACATCCACAGAGGAAAATGTATCAGGGAATGTGCATTCCTGACAGAGGAGCTACGATACATGGCATGGATAAATGGTCATTTTATATTTTAGATACAGCTCTCAAGCAACAGGAGAAGATTGAGAAAAAGCACCCTCTCAGCTCTGGTATGCCTTTGCAGGTTCTGCACTCAGGGTTCAGGGTTCAGGGCTCAGGGCTCAGGGCTCAGGGCTCATGCCTTTTTTTCTCTTTCTTTGATGGCATCACATCATGAGACCCTGATGCCCACCCTTTGGTGAATGGAAAACAGAGCAGCTGAGTTTAGAATGGAGAGTACTAGAACCTGTTGATGAGTATGTGTGTCAGCCACATTAAGTCAATGAAAGTATCAGCTACAATGAGCAAGCAGGTGACTGAGAAAGAAAGAACATTAATTAGCATGTAAGTAATATTTCAGGGGTTTTTGTAAGTAATATTTCTATATTTGGAGTAGCAAGAAGCTTTCAGAGTTAAATGACATGATTTGTTTTTAAATTACACAGAAATTTCCTATATTCATCTACTCTGTGGTATTTCTGTATTTTTTACTCTGCCTCTCAGTAAAGTTGTTTTATTCTTGTTATTTTTGTTTGTTTAAGGTGTCCATATGTTTGTATCTCTCCAACTATCTATAAAAGTAAGTGTGTATTTTTAATTACTGTCTTCTTTTAGTCTGAGAATACAGAATTCTCAGAGTTTTATATGAGAGGTGATTCTCTTGTGGTAGGATAATACCACAATAGTCTATGAAGGGTTTGAGTCAGTGTGGGGGCTTATAAGTTTTCTAGGTGTCTTTCTCACATAAGAAATATAAGAAGGATCCATGACTTACAAACTATACACTTTACCTAAGTGACATTTCCCCACAACAGTATATACTTTCTGTGACTAAACCATTTATTCAGCAAACACCACCTATCTGCCAAATGCCAAGGACAACACTCTGTGCTTATGGCATTGCAGCAGCTGAGAGTCTGCCCCCCAGGAACATGTCTTTGGGTTAATATAAATTCTAAACAAAATTCTCCCCAATACTTAATGAAAATGTGTGAGACAAACAATTTTAGTCATGTGTGCAAGAAGAGAATCCATCCCAACTATGGGAGGAGGATGGTGAATGGGGGGTTTGGGGATGAGTTGCTTGAGGAATATTCTTTAAGCTGAGATCTGAAAGCAGAATGGAGTGGCAGTATTTAGGGGAGAGGGTCTAGAAGGTAAACTTGGTAGGGATGGTAATTATTATCCAAAAGATGGGATAACATTTGCAAAAGTCCCAAAGATAAAGGGAGGATCTGCCGTGTGTCACCGAAGCTAGTGCTCATGAGAGAAGAATGTGAAACTGATTTGTAATAGAGACCAAGTGTTCTATTAACCCTTACCATTCAGCTCCTGCCCAACTTCCTCCACTCCACCCTTAACCCAAGACACACTCAGCTCCATGGCCTTTTGTTGAAAGTATAATTATTTTTCAATTATTTAAGAACCCATCTCAAACTCTTCTTCTTGCAGGATGCCTTCTGTTACATCAACAGATATAATTAATCAACTTCTTCTAAACCGAGAAACCTTTTAAATAGCATCAGTTTTATTTACTTTAGGGATCTATTTCTCTAACTACTGTGTGTGTGTGTGTGTGTGTGTGTGTGTGTGTCTTTGAGTGTATGTATTCAAAATAGTTGTATTGAATTAGAAATCGTATTAGTTGTAATGCATGGCCATACTCTTGTCACATTGTTATTATTATACTGAATTTATTCCACTATCCAGTCTACTTTGTTTTATATACAAAAAATTTCAGACCACTCGAAGGGTACAGATGCTGACTCTGTTGGAGATCTCTTCAGAAAATTTATCAGCATAGTCAAGGTTTATAAATTTCACATGAGATGAGAACAGATAAAGTTGAAGTTGTAGTGACATTTTGAGAGCAGCATCTCTTTTTTTATTTGAAAAGTGCAGTAATTCTATGAAAGCTTAGCACCATTGTTTTACTGAGGAGGCAATGTAACAACATGTATATTAATATGGCTATCTCGCTAAACTCACCTGGGATGTACTTTTTGCGTTCAGACCAGTTCAATTGCCCTAGAGAAGTTATACTTGTAACTAATATTTATTTTACTTACCTTAAAGGAATTCTTAATGTAATATTTTAGTAAGGAGAATATGGGAGATTAAAATTACTAGCCTATGGGTTTTCAGACTTTTGTAATAAATCCTGAATGTGGTAATATTTATGAGGATAAATACTTCATAGTCTGACAAATAGAAGCAGATAAAAATCATCCTCATTTTCTAAGAGAATTATCTCTGTTGAGGCACTAAGACACTCTCTTGTTTTCTATCTTGCACTAAGGAAAAGCTGCTATCTTCCATCTCCTAACTAAGAAAAGACACTTTGCTTTTGCCAAAAGAAAAGGGAGATGGAAGTACTCTGTGCTTAGAACCTCTTTTGGATTAAATGAAATTTGAACGTGTCAAAGAACAAATAAGCACATCCTCAAAGCATATCCCTTTGTTAAGAGAATGTACTGTGTGGGAGAAAATGACTAGTGCTTACAGAAGCAAAATTGATTTTTAACTGCTGACTTTGTATCTAATGACAAGGACAGACTTTAAAAGGTGTACTCAAGGCATCTCAATCAATCTTTGTGATGAGTATTTTTTTTTTCAAATTGCTTTTGTTTGGTCCCTTTTTGCTTGCATTTCAGTTTTTTTTTTCGTGGATGTACAGTGGAGGGATGACTATAAGTTACATTAACCTTGATCCCAGAAACACTGATATGAGAGAGATGAGTCTAACCTGGAAGAAAAGACTATGGCTATATTGAAACCCTTGGTTGTTAAGGGAAATACAGCATGATATTTGTAAAATTAGCTGCCTAGATAGACAACCCAACTTCAACAGAAAGCAGGTTCTGTCTTTTGTAGATTCAAGTCTGTGCAATTTTGCCACCCACTTTGGCTTTGTTGGGCTTTTAGTAGATTTAGCCCAAATGACACCAATTTCTGTTGCTGGCCATTTCCTCCATGTCTCTCAGCATACCTTAGATCTCACCCCCAGCAACTTATCTTCTCACCTCTTCTTATTTAGTCCTGTTCCCTCTTTGCATTCTCCTTTTCGTCAATGATGGCTTGTGTTCACTTGCATTCTTATGTATTATTTAATTCACTCTTCTTTTCTTTTCATTCATTTTTCTTCTTTTATTTATACATTGCTAACAAAATGTTTAGAGAGAGACAGATAGACATAGAGATTCACACAGAAATTGCTTAGCAAGCTATTAAAATCATTAAGACAAAGGTAAGTTAATAGTTAAGGATAATAAGAACCCTAACATTGAGAAATGGAGAAGGAATTCAGTAAACTGGACAAGGAGGATGGAATGACTAGAATTTTGTTATTATTGGAAATAAAAAGTATCTGTGGGGTCCATCTATGAGTCCAGCTTAATCATATATTTTGTCTTCATAGTGAGTATGTCTTTTGAAATATTACTGTAAGAGAAGGATGAGTCAACGACATCAAATCTAAATGTCATAAAAATATATCATCCTCCCTCTTCAAAACCCAAAGAAAGGGTTAAACTGTATATTATACTTTATATTTAGTATTCTATAATAATTGTAAAAAGACAGTAATTCTATATTATCACTAAAAAAAGTCATACAGATAAAATTGAACTCAACTGAATATTTACATTTTGGTCCATTCAAATATTAAGATATTTCACATGCAAAACTGAAAGCTCACAGTGGTACCCACATATAGATTATTTCATGAATTGGTGTATAATAATAATTCTAAACTTCTTGAATGTGCTTTCATTTGTAGAGATTTTTGGACTTCATCTACTTTTGACATCACTAACACAGACACAAAATATGACAAATTGAGGGACAAGAGAGTTTAGCAGTTAAGAGAACTGTTTGCTCCTGCAGAGGACTTAGGTTCAATTCCTAGCACCTACCTAGTATCTTACAACCAACTCATAACTCAAGTCCCAGAGGACCTGACACCATTTTCCTGCCCCAGAGGATACTGTGTGCATGTGGTACACAGACATATTGGCAGGCAAAATAGTCAAACATATAAGTAATATTAATTTAAAAATTAAGTATATACATCCTCAAAATTTAGTGGGAAAGATATAAGCAAAATCCTTACTTGTCTTATGGAAGATTGTTTTCAGTAACTATGACATTCACTGTATTTCTTATGAGCCACCTGAAAAAAGCCAAACTGGAAGTCTGATTTATTGGCTAAATGGTAGTTAGGTGCCAGTGAGAAGAGTGCAGAATAAACCTGAAACTGCTGTTTTATAAGCAAGAAGCCTGTGATGGCGCAGATCTGCTCGCTGACTGCATTTCTCCACTGGAGTCCACAACAATCAGAGCCCAGTCCCCCGACTAGAACCCCTGAATAGCCACATCACTTGGGGCAGGCTCTTAATGTCTACAATTCTTTTCCTTTCTCTGTTGGAGATAGTGATGATTTTTGGGCTGAGAAGAAATATGAGCAGTCTTCAGAACCTGCCTAGCATGCAGAGTAGCTGATCCTAGAGATTTTGGTCTGAGTATGAATGCCAAGTAATTCTCTGAGGTGCTTGGTTCTGGGCTAACTGACCTCACTGCCCACTTAGGAAGAATTAACCTCCATATAAGAGCTCTGCAGAATAGGCCAGGAAGAGCCTTGCCTACCCATAGCCACACTCTTGTGATTTAAACATTGATACTGCCCCTTTTGATACCCAGCAAACTATAAAAGCATAGAAGTGATCATGCAAAACTACTTGGAAGGACATCCAGCCCCTGCTCTCCTTGTCCTAAATTTAACCCAAAGATAGGAAAGCTGGTTACCCAAATCTGCAATGAGTAACATTGCCAGAGATCTATAAGAAAGTTTTATGCTGTATACAGACAGCCATAAGGTGGGAAAAAATGTTTCAGTGTCCTTGAAGGCTACCAAATTCTGTAGTAGTTAGGTAATTGCCAATAAAATCATTGTCATCAACTAAAATAAAAGTTAAGAATGAAATAGTGAATGCTCAACTTAACTTTATATATGCTCTGGTCAAAATGTCATATATGATAATAGTTAAAGTTATTTATGTGAGAAATGGACTTGCTTTAACACATCTGCTCTAGGTTGCAATGATAGTGTGGTTTATAGCCATCTCTTTGCTTATTCTAATAACCTTCATGGAGAAAGAAAACCAATTTCAGAAATGCATTCACAGAAAGGAAAGAAGAGGCTTTAAAAGAAGTGTTTTCCTAACAAACATCTAGTAGAGTTATTGCCATAAGGTATGCATATGATAATCTTATTTGTTGAATTTAGTTAAGAATGTAGATGCAGCAATGTTAAAATTTTTACTAGCAAAGCCAGTCTGGAGAGCTGAGGAGATGACCCAGTGGGTAAGATTGCTTGCTGTGGAGCTAAAGCAAGAGGACTGGAGTTCAAATTTCTGGGACCTACATGAAAGCCAGACATGGCCATGCTTTGGAAAGACAGAGAAAGAGGGTCCTAGGAATTTTCTGACCCTCTAGCATAGCTAAAAAGACAAACTTTCAGTTCAATAACAGAAAAAAAAAAAAAAAAAAAAAAAAACAAGAGAAACAGCAATACAAGACACCAGACAATCTCTGCTCTCTGCATGCATGTAATGAGCACTGGCACGTGCGCATGTACACACACACACATGCACACACATATGACTGTAAAGAAGGCAATTTTAAAAATGAAAGTAAATTCTGTTTGTGGTCAAATCATATACACTTTTGCTTTATAGTTTACAAACTAATGTGCTGTTTCTTTTATGATGCATGCTACTTGGATTACACACATTGTCATGCAGTACGTATTTACCATGTTCCCCCTCCCCTCACAGTCTCCTCAGTCCGCCTTGTTTATTCCCTAGGCACTTTTACTTCTTGCTTCATGCCACATGTATCTATGTAAAATCTAGGACCCACAAATGAGACAAAAAAGCTTTTTGTCTGGGACTGATTTAATTTGCTTCATAAGATAATTATCTCCAGCTGCATCCATTTTCTCCTGCAGGTAACATTATTCATTCTTCCCGATTATGCGTGTAGGCCACAATCCTCTAGCCTTTTATTTTTGTTGTTGTTAACAGACATGTATTAAGGTTCTAAGTTTAGCTATTATAAATCTAAGTCAGCAGATACAGAAACCTGCACAGCCACAAAGGACTGACTAATTTTACTAAGCCCCTTACAGTGATGTGGCCCTACTGTGTGTGATTATTATGCAAACTACACCTCAGCTTAGAGTGTCCCTTTGCACTAAGGTCACTCCATGTTCATTAAGACAAGTAGTACTTTGGAATTTTTGGATGCTAAGACAAAGTAAAGCACTGTAAATAGTTGTATTATTTTTCAAATGCCTGTTTTTCATTTGTTTTGGAGACAGTGTTTCATGTATTTCAAGCTGACTTTGAACTTGCTTTGTAGCCATGAATGGCTGTTGCTTCTATAGATTTTAATGGAACTTATTGGAAGTTTAAGGTAGGGCAGATCTGGATTATTTTTGCCAGTCAGTTCATTGCCCATGATTATAAATATATAAATAGAATGATGATCTCATGAATAATCATCTGGAAAAAACAAAGCCAGAATACAGCAGAGGTCTTGGCTGGAGAATGCCCTCTACTTTGTTATAAAACATTAGAGACTCTCATGTCTTCATCATCTCTCTCAGAAACTGGCTCCCCTCAAATGACAAATGAGAAGATGTCACTTTTGTCATTGATCTAACTTCTCTGTGTCTCTCAAGACTAAATGTACTTCTTTAACTCTTTTCAGCCTTTGTGGGAAAATGGATCATCACTGGGGCACAGCTTGATCCCGCTGAGCTACAATCTGGACTGATTACCCATTTGAGAGTGTATAATATTATAATTCATAAATTAATACTTAGTGTGGATGACTGCATAGACTAATCAACCTGTCCACACTTGTTTTCTTCCTCCTATGAAAAGCATTAGCTGCTGACTTGATCCCCAAGGTCTTTTTATAGTGTTACATGGTCCTTATTATTTTGAGGGTCTCTTGATGCTCTAAGTCACCACACTTTAGCAGTCATGTGTTTCTTCCTACTCATTCTTACTGTAGCTGGTAACTGAACTTTTCTTTTGAGACCTCTTCACACTTTAATAAATTACCAACAAGCTTTTCTTTTTTTTTTTTTTAAGTTTGATATTTCATTTCCTCAGAGCATAGATCTGGCCACCTTGCCAAATACCCTTCCCTCCACCCTTAATTGAACTCACTTTTGTGATGTATTGGCTCTATCTCCCCACCCCACTGCAATTACATTATTCTTGGGGAAGCTTTGGTTTAAAATGCTTCTTATAATTGTGACTTGCTATAATCCTAACCAAATCCAACTCTTAAATCATACCTTTAGGATCTTCTTTCTATTGGTCCACTGAGTTTTTGGAGTTACTTCTTACAGTCAGCCTTTATTACAAAGGTACCTGTACTTACTTTCTTGGTAATGGTAGGCAGACTATACCAAATTTACATTTAGCATAGTTAATTGACTTATGTATATATGTATGTATGTACATGTATATGTATATGTCAACTTAAGTTTAACTACTTATTGAAATGTATGCTGATTTTCCTTTTTCATTGTTATTTCATTCTATGAGGCTCAACTACAAGGATCATATAAAAATTTGCTCATTTTTGATAGCTGTGATAGTGAAACTGACATGGGCCAGCCTTCCCAAGCTAGCATCAACACTTTCAAGATTGTCCTAATAAGATTTTCTATATTTAGACCAGAACCATGACTTCATTCTTATTCACCTTAGAAGCATCATAAATGACATCAGCTTTGGCATTAATCCAATTTTACCATTAACTTCCTCCATAAAATTTGATTAAGAGGCATTGCAGGACTTTTATAATTAAGGATAGTACATTATAAGATTATTTTCTGTCCATGGTTTGTCATATTCTAAATGATACTGAAATTCACTACCTGGTAAGTGAAATACCTTGTTGAACAACCTTTTATTTGATGAAGATTTCCTAACATTAGTTTCTACCTCAGGTCTAAACTCTAGGATTTCACAACTTCTGGTTTCCTCAGGTACTCACATCCATGTGCACATACCCACACATAGGTACCTACATATAAACAAAATTGTAATAAAATCTTTTAAAAATAAAATTAAGACTAAAGACATCCTGCTGTTCCTGGTATCACCTAAAATAATCTACAACTATTTTGTTCCATTACGTTTTAAACTATTGTGTCCAAAAATAAAAACTAAGTTACGTATTTAAAATATAGATAATTCTATGATCATGACACAAATAGAGGTTTAGGACTGAAAAGAAAAGAACTGTTTTCAGGTTAAAGAAGAAAAGTTTGTCCTTTAAAATCCATGATTGAAACTTCAAACCTGCTATCTCTTGAGTCAGCTAGGAGAACAGTGTTCTATTATAGTAGCCCACAGCTCCATCTAAGGAGAAGAACATCCTTTAGGAAAGATGCCAGCACCAATGGGTGGCAACATTCCAAGAGAATGTTCTCTAATAACAGACAAAACCATTCTAGGTGAGTTATAGGCCAGTGGTTGAATTCTTGCTTATCCGGGCAAATATAATGCAGGTTGGGTGAAATCCTCTGTAGCTGGAGATAAAGGCAGAAGAAAGCTGCTAGTAATGGATGCTAGGAACAAATTTGACTAAAACACTGCCAAGAATTTATGACAAATGTGTGCACTTGTAGTCACTATTGTCTGTTATACAAGTCCTATTTGCATATCATAGAACTAGGCACTCCATACACCAACATTTGTGCCACTTATATGATGATACTGGGCTCCTGAAAGGCTAAGCAGTTTGCCCTTGAATTTTAGTCCTTTTCTTCACCATGCTGCTTTCTCTGCCCAGATGCAGTAAAGGAAAGGATGGGTGGACAGGGAGAGAACCTAACTTTGCATTACTACACACATTCTGAGTCTGTAGCTTTCCTAGATCAAACGTGAGGACAGAAAATACATATATAAGTCACATCAGATCACAAATGGCCACAGAAATGTAAGGGATGTGTTGGAGTCTCTCCTGAGACCTGTGAACTGCTGGGATGTGGACCTGGCAGAGAGGCTGGGGCAGCTTCTGTAGGACAGTGGATGATCACTGTTAGGCTCTAGATGTCCATATAGATGTCTAAAGCCAGCACCACGAATTGAGAGCAGGCATAGAGAACTTGTCTATTCACCCTCTTGGTGAAGGATAGAAATGTGTTGTCCTCCCTGTTTGAGACTGTCACTCAGGGGATGCTAGATCCGAAGATGATTGGGTGAAGCAAGTAAAGCCACTAAACAAGGAATGGAGCTAATTACTTGCTGGGTCTATGATATGATTATAGTCTTCTGGGTGTCTCCAAAATATAGTACTCAAACCTCTGATGTGAAGGAGAGAGAATTATGATTCTTGGCACAAAATGATTTAAAAAGAAACATAAGTTAATAATGGAGTTACATAAGATAAATAAAACTAAATTTAAAATTTTCTCACTTCAAGTAACATTACCATGTAATTCCACAAGTCATGATGGCTCTAAGAAAAACAGCCAAAAAAAATTGGTCACTGAAAATAAGTATGTTCTAGAACAGTGGTTCTCAAACTTCCCTATCTGCAACCCTTTAATACAGTTCTTCATGTAGTGGTGACCCCAACCATAAAGTTATTTTGTAGCTACTTTATAATTATAATTTTTCTACTGTTATAAATTGCAATGTACAGATGTGTTATGTGAGATATCTGATATGTAATACCCCCCCCACACACCCACAAAGGGTTGTGACTCACAGATTGAGAAGCACTGGCCAAAGAAGCATTTGATCCATCAAAACAGACTAGGAAAATATTTCTGGAATTCTGAAAATATGGCAGAATATCAGCCATAAAGGCATAAAATGGAGCAAAATATTAATTATATAATTATTGTATACTTTGCAAATATTTACTGAGATGACCCTGTCACAGGTTCTAGACATTATAGTAATAAGCAAACACATCTCTGTAGTCACATAAAGAAGAGATATTAGGGGGTGGGGAACATTAACTTTTTCAAGATGGAAGCAAAATAAGAATGGATATACATCTTGAATATTAAAAAGGTAATTATTACAGTAAACTTTGTAACAAAGTCTAGGTTATATGCTTGACTAAGGGACAAATTATATACTTGGAAGGTTTTATTGAGAAAACCACCTAAAAGGCTACTTGTATAGATAGATATAAAAAGGAAAGAGTGTGTTGTGGGGTGGAGGCTATAGAGAGGGGAGTAGGTACACTGTGAAAGATGTAAGTGTGTGTCTAGTGGGAGTGGCAAGAGAAAGTAGACATTTCAGTAGAAAGACAAAATTCGACAGTTGGTGACTACAGCCATTTCAGATCTGAAAATGAGATTTCTCCCATGGAAAAATTTAGTCTGAGACTCTACCTGGATCTAAAAAATAAATATATGTATATATAAACACTAGTGGTTAAACTATAAAACAGAGATGGGGTAAAATGGAGCCCTTAGCTCTTAGTAATAATAATAATAATAATAATAATAATAATAATAATAATACCACAAGACCTGTTTCTCCAAATCTTAAACTGAAAGCAGTTTTGATGGGCAAATACTGCTGATATATATTCTAAAATTTTATGATATAATATGCACTAAAAGACAGTGAATGAAAATATAAATTGAATAAGCAATTTTTAAAATTAAATACTAAGAAAGGTATGGGACTGAAAATGAAAGCATTAAGCCATCCAATTTAACTCTTTGTAAAAGTCGTAATTATGGACCAGGTGGTGGGGGCACACACCTTTAATGCTAGCACTTGGGAAGCAGAGGCAGGCAGATCTCTGAATCCAGGCTAGTCTGGTCTACAGAGCGAATTTCAGGACAGCCAGGGCTACACAGAGAAATCATGTCTCACCCCCAACCCCAAAGTAATAGCTAATGACTAAGTATAAAGAAAGTATAATACTACACAAAAGTAAGAAATAGGAGCAGACCATCAAGAGAGGAAACATGAGTGGTTAACAAATACATACAAATTCAAATTAAATGGCCAGAGGTTGAAAGTCCTTAAGCATCAATATAGCAATGCACACACCTGTTCTCTGCCATCTCTGGCAGTAGCCAGCAGTGGGATCTGTGATGACCTTAGCATGACAGCCATACATGTGAGAGTCTAGGAGTCTGGAAGGTATCTGTTCTAGGGAAAGAACCACCATCGGCACAATCCGAAGAGTAAAGGCGAATGTACTCCTGGCGTCTGTGACTATCTTGGTAATATTTTATTTATGTAAGCATAAAACAAAGGGCAAAATACCACAGTATGTTAAAGGTTGGTAGTGTGTACATTGATTTTCATATTATATTAACGATGCCGTGTGTGTTTGAAATGAAACACATGTTGAACTTCTGGCTCCTGAAGTGTTAGGCATAACGCATAACGGTAAATTGATTAAACAGCTGGGTCAGTTTTCTGGCATCGAGTCATGTTGCCTGGTAACTTCCGTTCAGTGGCTCCAACTCCTCCCTTGGACCCGCCGGGCCCTACCTACCCAGTCCAGCCTTCCTTGGACCCGCCGGGCCCTACCTACCCAGCCCAGCCTTTCTTGGCTATTTTCCCCGTAGACCAGCCTCACTGCATCTTCTTGCCCCACACTGGATCCACGCTTTTTTTCTTTTTTCTTTTTTTCCCTTATCCTTGAGAGTCTTCCTTGTGGATTATTGCTGTCTCCTGCTTGGGAAATCTCGGGAAAACATTAAGCAGTGCTTGAATCTCTTTTGATTTTGCTCCTGATCGTGTGGTTGCAGTGCAAACGGATTCACTGGCTCATTAGAGCCCTCTTCATGGTATTTGAGGGGTGTCTGTGTAACATGTCATTTTACCCTTGCGTTGGGACCAAGCAGTACCTGGTGTTGGTTCATCCTGTATTCATGGTCATTTATTTGTCTTGGCACTCATTACAGGTGCTGCCTGGGCTGAAATTCTAGTGAGCAATAGCCAACTTGTGAAACTGAATTAATCATATGCAAGCTCTTTCAAAGAGAAGCTTGATCATTGCTTTAGGAAAGAGGAAACGAATTCTCAGTAAGAGTGAAGGTAATTGGCAATTTGGAAATTGTCCTGAATTATCTTTCCTAATCTAGTTTGTAAAACTTCATCAAACCATGTTGCTTTTTGAAAAGTAGACAGCAAGCAAGACTACTACTAATTATGAGATTACTGCTGTGGGCTACGGCCTGTTTAGGAGGATCAGAACACAGATTTAGGAAGTAATTTTTCTCCTGTGAACCATCTTACCAGTTCTTTTTTTTTTTTAAACAAATAACCATTGCCTTTGCATAGCCCTGACGAACCTGTTGTCGGGGCCTTTGCTCATCTATTGATCTTTCAGCAACAATTGTTGGAAACCAAGCATCTTCTTCATGCATTTTTTTTTTCCTGGTTTTTTTGATACAGGGTTTCTCTGGATAGCCCTGGCTGTCCTGGAACTCACTTTGTAGACCAGGCTGGCCTCGAACTCAGAAATCCGCCTGCCTCTGCCTCCCAGGTGCTGGGATTTAAGGCGTGCGCCACCTCGCCCGGCTTCCTTCATGCATTTTATATTCTTTATTTTCTAACAATAAATGGTTTCCTTTGGACTCTTTCAGGGCATTCTACTTGGACAAGTCAAATTCCCCACCGAATGCCACATCTAAAGCTGCCTACATAGATAAGGTAAAACAGTGATTGCGTTCACTAGCCCAGTCTCCTCACCTGCATCCCTGGTACCTCTTGTGCTGCTCCTTTGAACACTGTCTGACTGTAGATATTTACAATCCCCAAACTGCTGCCTCCATCATAATATGATATTTTAGGCCAGTAATGTAAAAGCTGGGACAGCTGAATTGCATGCCACCCAAACGGACTTCTAAGCCTGTTGAGCTTTGTGTCCCTCGCTTTTCATTTTAGCTCATGAAGCCTCTCAATGCTTTGGATGAACTTTACCGGCTGACCACCTCGTTTATCAGATCCAAACGCATCGCTGCCTGTGTAAACACACCTTGTAGTGCCTCTGGAGTCGGACTGCTGTCAGTTTCTTCAGAGCTGTGTGACCGGCTCGGGGCCTGTCACATCATCATGTGCAGCAGTGGTGTGCACCGGTATGTGAACTTCTCTGCCTTGCTGGCATTTTTCTTGATCCGTATTTAATATGGCAGACTTGGACTGAATTAAAACTCAATTGTTCAAATGACTCAGATGTGTTCAGGTACAATTTGAGATATTTTCTGGTTTGGATTCTTGTGGTTTTGTTAACTATAGACAGACCAATTAACGCGATCCTCTATTTATGCCAGGATAGCTGAGATATGTATCTCTCTCATGTTTGAATCATTATATTAGTATTTTAGGTTCAAAATGAACATCTTTCATATTCACTGCAGGAGTTTCTTAGTTGTAGTTGAACTTAAAGGGACCCAAACCAGTTTTCTCAGGGTGTTTAACAGACATTCTGTCCTCCAGGTACTTACATCCCAAGAGCCAAATTGCCATGAGCACAGTATTCATGGAGATATCTAACTGCTTTCCTCCCATGGTCAGCAAAGTGATGGTGCAGGAGATCACCGGATATGATATGCTTTTCATGACAAAGCCTGCCAACTGTGTTGTTTGGGGCAGCCGAGGCAGCTGCATCAGCCTGAGCTCCATCATACTCAGCTTCATGTGCACTTCTTCCATCCTTCTCATTTTCTTCTAGAAGTGAAACCTTGTAAACGGAAATAATAAGATAGAATTTCAGTCTTCCCGTTAATCTAAATAGGGCCTCATGTTACAGGATAGACTCTCTCAGTGTTACGCCATTTAGACTTTGAAGGCCGTGATTATTTATTTTCATTATTTGGTCCTTAGTCCATACAAAGTGTTACAACTGGTGCTGTATGACACCATACAGTAAGAGTGTTCATGTTGGAGACAAGCATGATTAGCAAATAGGGGCAATATACCAGTTAATAAAATTAATGGTAAAAATAACAAGGATGAAAGCACAACAAAACCTACAGTGTAAGCAAATATAACTTAGGAAATTTAAAGGTAATGAACAGGATTCAGAGGGAATCAGTTGATCTTTTAGAGCATTAGATTTGAACCAGTCCATGGAGGCGATGTCTCAATTAGGATAATGGATTACAGAAAGCAGAGAGGTACCATGCAAGGCAGTGGGGTTCTATAGTCCAGGACATTTACAAAGTTTTGAAGCCCGGTATGTTATTATGTATAAAATATGACAGGGCAAGTTCTCAAGACATATTGCATAATCTTTTTACTAGCAAAGAAATAATTTTTCTGATAACTCCCTGTTGTTTCAGTCTGTTCTCATTCATTCATTCATTCATTCATTGTCCTATCTATGTTCACTAAGCACTGATTAAGTCTCTTCACTATTACTATTGCTGGCCTTACTGTATTAAAAACAGAAAGGCCCCACTTGTATATAGTGTTTGTGTGCATTACATGGTGGAAGATGGACAATAAAGGAAAAATACATTGTATTGCACCTGGATTGACTCCAGAGAATTGAGGTCAGAGAAGTAGAAGATGCCAGCATGAGAAAGGGGTTTACCTTCTGAGGGCCAGACAAATTCATGCGGCCTTCAGGAAGTGAGGGAACAATTCATTCACTTGTATGAGACAGAGCCATCCAGCTGCAGAGACAGAACAAGAAGTCTTTGGCAGGAGTATGCCAGCGGGTTTTAAGGAAGAGCAAAAAGTCAAGGGTGGACCCAAAATGATGGTATCACCTTGACTTTTTGTGTTCTTGTATTCTGTAGTTCACAATCAATTATCAGAGGAGCAGAATAAGTAGATAAACACTTGTAACTTTGCATCTAAAATACGTGCTCTTACCCTGGCATTGGCTTATGGAAATTTACGGAAGTTCAATCTGCCATTTAATGCTACCAATCATAACCAAATGTCCAAATTACTTTTACAGACATTCTACAAACACTTTTAGAGTTTAATGGGTGTTGTCAGCATTAAACAGCTCCTTTACAATTTCTATATTCATTGATTTTTATGTTAGAATCATAAATATCATTGAAAAAATTTTAAAGTATAATTTTCTCCACTTTTACAATTAAAAATCAATACGGGTTTGGGTCACTTCCTTCAGAAGGTATTTACTAAACTGTTGGCAAATGCTGAATTTCAATTTAAAACTATTTGAAAATTAGATTTTATTTTATAATATGCAGAATAACCTGGGACTTTCATATAAATTTTCATTTTCTTTTCCATGAAGGACTTAGAGATTTTTCTCAGTAGGATAAAATATGTGCCAATTTACATTGGATTCAAAATTCCACAGAAGGCTGTTCCTAAAATAATCCTTTAGTAATTCTAATTTAGGCAGCTAGAGAGGAAGCAAAGCAGCTCCACACCTGCAGGAGCCACTAAACAAGGAATCACAGTCGTTTCCCACCAAGACAACAAGCTCCCTGTTAGCCAAATGGCATGTAAGGTACCTTTAACATTTATTTTTAAAATAAAAATGAAAAATAGGCAAACTGTATAGTGAATTACCTTACTGCATTTTTAATTACTGGGTAAAAGGGGGGCTGTCTAAGTACTTTCTTATTGGGAGCAAAAATGTGGGTTTTAGAAGGAAAGACAGGCTTAATTCCGATCAACATAACCTCTACATGTTTAATAATGCATACGCAGGGTTAAGAGAATGGAGTTTAAGATGAATTATGAAAATCCCATAGCACTTAGCCTAGCTTTGTTTTTATTGATCTTCCCCCAGGGTGTCCATCCCTGTCCCTGATGTTCTGCACTGCCTCTCCCTGGTAAATTAGCTTTCCATTGTCATTGAGTAGAGCAAGGTTGCTGTTTAAAAACATAAATATGATTAGAAGTGATTTAAGCAGTGAACATGTTTAGCATTTTCTCCTTGTGTGTCCACTTCTTCCATTGTGAGTCTTCTCGTGATTTCTATCCAGTACTACACATTTGCACAGAGCTTTATTAGAGCATGAGGGTCTTAGGAAGAGTTCATTGTTTGCCTGTTAAGTGGGCACGTTTGTAGGAATGGGTTGTTACGGTAAGTTCGGCCCCTTTAGTTCTCTGATTCTTGTCCATTTGCTTTCAATAGGAGATCACACAGCCAGAATGCACTCACCTAGTAGAAGCCCCTCAACCCTGGACTTCTTCCTCAGCCTCCATTTCCAGAACTAAATGTATTTATAAATTACCCTATCTCTTGTATTCTATTGTAGCAGCACAAAAGATGTGTTTCCATCCTGTCCTTTGAATATTGTAATTCATGAACCCACCATTGATTACTAATTTCTTGTTTAATGATTATTGTTTCCCCCAGCAGTTGTACATAATACTAGCCCAGAGGCAAACTTTTATATGTTGCTGTCTCTTAAGTTAAAATAGCCCATATTCTAGTTAGAATTACTGTGTCACAAAATATAAAGCTTTCATTGCAGTTAAGGGTCCAAAACAAATGACTCTCATTATAACACAAGTCGGGTGGCTTTCCTTATCTTGTCTGCAAAGGGCAATGGAATTCATCTGCATATTGCTCTTAATTGAGGGACATTTATATTACTGTATTGCTTTAATTTACACCTAACAAATGAAAGTATTTGTTGTCTTATGACTTTCTTTTCCTACATAGACATATGTTAGTTATACTGTGTTGTTACCTGCCTTATAGTTGGAGTTAGTTTTATTTTCCCAAATGTAACCTTTTAATAGTATTGAACCAGCTTTGTGGCTTTTCAAGTTCTGTTTCATGCCCACACCAGTTATTTGTAACAGGCAATCAAAAAGCTTGCAACTGTGACTGAGATCTAAATGTTTCTTTCATTTTTCATTGTACTATCCTTCCATTTAGTGTGTTTCATTAAACATGTTTGTGTTCTTTATTTCTACTCTGCTTAAGAGCCATCATTTCCCCTTTAACAAATATAAATAAGGATCTTACAAATGTTGCAAATCCCCAAATATCTTTCTATCTGGGTCCACAAAGAAGCCTTTCTCTTCTTCTATGATAGTGTCTGCTTTGTCAGACACTGGGAACCTACCAGTAGAAAGCTTCTTGAAAGGACACATGTTTACAAACTTCCCAGTGGAGGCAAGGTGTCTGTGATCATAGTGTGTCTCTTTAGGAACCTATCTCTGTACTCATCTTGATCTGAATTTTAGTACTAGGTGATCCATGGGATCTTGATGTGGCTGTGCCAGCAGACAGTAAGGGATTTCAGTGCAGGGCTAAGAACTTGACAGGTCTGTGAAGTGCCTGGTCAAATTCTTCTGTATAAAAGAATGCCATTTTTGCTGTCATGATTTCTGGTGAGACTAGATTTCTTTTAGCTAATATTCCTAGCCTTTCATCAGTGGAAGCAGTCAGATGAGCCTTTGAAGCTTCCCAGCACACACTGTATCATAATCCTCCTTGTGAAGAACTGCCCACAAAAGCGAGAAGGGCACAGGGCATGTTAAAGACAGCTGGTTGCCATTGTTAAAGTACAAATACTGAGGGACCTCTTTTGGTACACATATTCAGCAGCAGGCAATTTTTATTATTAGCTGTAGAAAAAAATGTATATATAAAGTTTTGGGAATCAAACTTAAAAGGATCCATTCCAAAATATGTTTATAAGTAGCTTATTGGGAAATTGAGATGTCTTTTCCTATTTAACATTCCAAGACTGGGTTGGAGTCATAGGGTCATGCTCTACCCTACACCCTCCAACAGAAGCCCTATGGGTAAGCATGGTACAAGACCCAAAGTATGACTCCAGTATTTATTAAGGAAATCAAATCCAGACAGTGAAATATAAAAGCAACTCCAAGGAAATTGGTATTAGCAATGCTGCCAATGGAATAGTTCTTATTTCAAACCAAGATAAACAATATGGTGAATTTTGGTTTAAAAGTTACAAAAGTCTTTCTCAGGTAGCATCAACTCTTTGTAACAACCACTTTGAACTTTTGAAAGACTATTTCTTAGTATATTTTACTCTGTCATTAATATGACATCAAAGGACAAATTGACAAATAGGCTCAGACTAGGTAATGTAGACTCTTATGAAAATAGAGCATTCAAGGTAACCTGGCTTAGGAAATCATGGAGTCCCAGGAAGCAGGCAGCAAAGCCTTACCTCTTCTTACTCAGAAAGATACAAAAGGTGTCAGTATGCACCGTTTTCTCTTGGGGGCCTTCTATGTGAAAGTTAGAGTCTATATGTAGGATAGAAAATAATAAATACCTCCATAAGCAAATAAAAGTTTCAAATGTATCCATTTATATTTTGTGAAGGAAGATCAGTAAAAATGTTTGAATTTTAAATCACTAAAGGATGGTTAATTGAAACATCCTTTCCCATGGAATAAAAGCTTTACAACTATTATCTAATCTACGCACGTCAATAAAGAGGCCCAGAGAGACAGTGTTCTTGGAAAAGATTGGAAGTGCTTCCTTTTCATAACTCAGATGTCAATTTGTCTTATGAATTCTCTTCCTTAGAAGTAACCTAAATATTGCAGAATTTTCAAATAAGCAAAGAACTACAGAAAATTCTGCTGATCTGATAACCAGATAAATAACACAGGTGTATGTAATTTCTAAAAGTAATACAGGAAATTAGATATTTCAAAGAAGATAGCAAAAGATGAAGGCGGCAATTGTTTTTCGTAGTGATATCACTGTCTTGTCAATTAGACTGCTTTTACTTGATTTAAATCTTGATAAATTAATGCATTAAATTATTTGGTCTTGAAATAGCCATTATTTTCTTAAAATTAAATGTATTTTAAACAAAGGTTAACGATACAGAATTTATGCAAATTTTATTATTATAAGGGTCTAGTGGCCTCACAATTTCTCTGATATTAATAAAAAAAATGTCAGTATATGTAAAACAAGCACTTTCACATAGCTACTTTCCATCATCAAAATAAGAGAAGGCTAAGCAAAATGTCTATGTCCCACACTTCAATGTGAGGCTTGGAGTCTCAAGACGGGAGGACCTGCAGCTCTAACATGCACGGTAGTAGGAAGGTATTTCAGCTCTCAGGAGAGGGCCTTTTGCCTGCTTAGTTAACTGGAAATGAAGCCAGTTAGATAAATATTCCCTGCTACAGCCACAGATGCCGGTGCTCCCCAGAGTCCTCGAAGCCACAGGTGGGGCAGCCCAACCATGTCACTCAAAGGTGAAGTCACGTGGGTATTTCAGGAAAAGTTACTTAAGTCCATGGAGCACTGTGAGGAGCAAACGCAGTGACTCAAAATCAATGTATCTTTTCTGGTTGTCAAGCCCCGTAAGTCAGACATCAGAAATCAGCTAGCATGGAGAGGAACTGATGACCCTCACTAACCATCTGGGAAGGATCCGGAGTCAGGATCTCCACAGGAAGTAAAATTACGTTTTTAGGGGATTGTGCAGCAGCTGCTCAATTTACGTGTTATATGCTGCTTTTCTACGCCCTTTGATAGAATCACAATTAGCAAGGATAGAAAATATCAGATAAATTTCTGGCTATTGTTAAAAAGGAGGTAACACTAATTAGAAAAGAGAAAGAGATGGTTCCAAGCAATATATTTGGGCTGGGTTAAATTTTTATGAAAGAGAAAAGATGAAGTTAATCTAGGAGAAGGCCTGGTAAGAAAAGAGTAACCAGCTGCCCCCTGTAGGAGCTGAGACCAGCTGAGCTGTAGTTACATAAGCTTACTGTTATTTACTGGTGCATGCATCCATTGCTTAGACTCTTAAGACCCAAACACAACACAAGCCATGGAGAATCTGTAGAAACACACTAACCAAGGTCTATTCAATGATTTAGATGAACCTAGTCAAAAGAAATCATCTATCTTGCCATGCTAAGGAGCCATAGCTAGTTGTGTCCATTCATAGTCATGGCAACAGGAAACATATGGGTAATAATGACAGAATTGAGCGGGAAATGAGACAACCCACAGAGGACCAGTCGGTGTTACTGAAGAGCAGCAGATGTCCAGGGTCCATAGGCAGTGTATGTAGTCAAACTCCCAAAGCAAAGTAGAGATGGAATCATGGGAGAGAGAATCCAAGCCTGGGAGTGTATAATGTGGAGAAGCAGGTTCATACATGCACAGTATTGAGAGAACCTGGCAGCAGGTTCATGTTCCTGCAGATTCTTGCACAACCAATACTTCCTCAGAGAGCCTTAGTACTCAGTTACCAGATGCCACGTGACAGTGAACACCTTGATGTTCATTTTCCCAGTGAGCAGGGCTGGTTAGAAATATACTTGTGTGTGCTGAAATAGAAGGAGTCAAGATTAGTGCATGTGTTTGCCAATGGTTTGTTTTTTAAACTTAAATTAAAGAGATATATGGAGGCTGGGCAGTGGTGGACCATGCCCTTAATCCCAGCACTTGGGAGACAGAGACAGGCAGATCTCTGAGTTCAAGGCCTGCCTGGTCTACAGAGTTAGTTCCTGGACAGAGAGATCCTCTCACAAATAAACAGACAAAAACACTGCAAAACCAAAAAGAATTTCAAGAGTCTGTGTTGGAAGCTGTAATAGAAGGTGTCATTATCTTTAATGAGAATTTCACGTTCAATTTCCTGTGTAATGCTGGAAACATGCCCCTTTAAACACCATTGCATTTTGGCCTTGAGATAGGTAGAGAGGGAGTGGAGTAGTCAATTTATCTCTGCTGTCAGGATCCTGCCCTAGCTGTTGCTCCTCACTCCTGCACTCTGCCTCCTTGGTTTCCACAATGCAGTGCTCTGCCTGTCCTGTCTTTGCTGATCCATTAACCTCCCAGCCCTCTAAGGATGCAATCTAGACATCACAGCAGATTTCACCAAGAATGTTTGTTTGACAAGGGTCAAGTGATAATGCTGAAAACCTCAGTAGCTGCCAGAGGTTGCCTCAGGAAACAAAACAAAACAAAACAAACCAGTGCCCCAATTTGACTTAGTTTGGAATTTTTTTTTAACACACAAAAAATGCATTTGTGTGCTTCATTAAGAAAGGGGATTCCATTACATATGTACTGTCATTCTGAAATTCTCATTAAGGTGTTGTAATTTTATCAAGAATTTCATTTGTCACAGAAGCATTGCTAAAGGTGAATGGAGTGAGAAATATCAATAGGTCAGCATCTAGCCTTTCCATATTAATTTTGCAGAGGCTTTTACTTAGAGAACCACTGCAGCCACTTGGGGATTGATCCATGTTTAACACGCTGCTTTTGCCCCCCCCCCCCAGTGTACAATTTCCCTCCTTGTAAGGTAATAAAAGCAAGGAGGAAAAATAGAGCCATACAAAAAAGAACAAATTGGCTTCTTCAATAGGGTGCTTTGCTCCACTCATCGGGGGACTTTGAACAGGGGTGCTCTGTGCGTCATGATTAAACATAATTAGAAGTTAGAGTACATGTGATCATTGAGGGAATGGAACATGCTTTGCACAGAGCAGAGCATTTTCTATGGCATTTTCTACAGCAGAATACAGTTCCCTGATAGAAAGAGACACATTATGGATCACTGTATTCTTACTACTTTATTGCTTTACAATTGATACACCTGAGTGTGCTTCAAAACTGGTACCCTTCTAATCCTGAACACATTTTAGTAGAACAAGGTCTACATCAATTGAAAAGCAATCTGAGCCTCCTAGATAGATCTGTATCAAAACAATACATATAAAGTATAAATGCTGGGGCCCAAGATTGTGGTTGTTGAGTGATGGACGCTGGGAACTCCAAAGGCATTTAACTATGTGATATGAATTTCATGTAGTGAAAAGTGTTGGGTTTTGAATCAGAAAATTGTTGGATCCTGTTACTTACTTGCTATTAAAGGAAGTAAATGGTTGCATAACTTGGTCTCTTACAGTCTCATGGATGAGGTGTGAGTGGTGAGTTCTTTGTTACAGTGGGAGTGTGAAGAGTCAGTGAGCAGTGTACATGAACACCATTGGCAGAGGACCTAGCCAGTGCAGGCACTTAGGTTGTGGTTTTGATAGTAAATCCATCCATCCTCATTGCAGAGTTAGAAATGTGAAGCACATCTGAATAGTTTTTTTTTCCTTCCATTTTTACAATACTATGGACACACCCCAGGTCCTCATTCATGCTAGGCAAGCATTCAACACTGGGCTGTAACCCCCAACCCATAAAATACAGCTGTTCAAAATTACCTACTGAATAGAGGAAACTGCAGGAATCACAATAAGGATTCATCATAGGCAAGAAAGGGATGAGGGGTATCCTAAGGACACAAAATGCCTTGTTAGTGCTTATTTTGAGAACCCTCCCTTGCAACCTCATAGAAAGTCACTTAACACAACAAAAGCGGTACCCTTAAATTCAAATAGAGAAAGTTTTCATTCCTAGAAAGAAAGAAAGAAAAAAAAACATTAGGGTAGAGATCAAAGTTTAGGACCTTATAGGAGGCAGGTGTTAACTTTTGTTCTTTTGTTGATAATATAAAAGGCCATTTGTAGAACTTTACTGTGGGGGATCTGAACTCCACCAAGTAGAGGTATTTGAGAGGCCTTGCCTTCCCTGCACTTAGTCTTGACAAGGGAGCCACTCTGGGAAGCTGGGATGCAGCAGTTTACTATTGGGAAGGAGAATGGCCAGAGGGTTAGGCTTTTAAGTGAAGTGACTCAAAGAGAGGTGACAGCTTTGTGTAGCCGTTCTATCATGGCCAATGAGGTTTATTCAAGGCAAGCTTTTCTCAACAGTATTAATGTAAGACTAATTAATCAATACACTGTAATATTTATGTTCCAAGTAGGAACAAAATTCACCTAGAAATGTTAACTGGCAGATATTGAGAAGGAAATGCAACCAAGTTTTAGGTATCTGCTATAAGGGAACCAATTGTTGCTTTTGCCAATATGTATTAGCCTTTCAATGTATTTGCAACATTTCTGAGTAGATTTAGTGACTGGGACCTACTTACAAATAGATGCCAGTTACAGATTATAAAGAAATTAGAAGCACTTGAATACCATTGGTACTTATTAGGGGTTTGCATGATTTTTCAAAAGGTGTGTATTGAGTACTTACTAAGTACCAGGAATCAGAGAATACTCTAGAAAGCCTACAGTTGACAGGGATACAAGTCTAGCCTATTGGTAATGGTACAGTAGTCATTTTAATGAAATTGGATAGTTGTTAAGACTATACTATGTACTGCATGAAATAAATAATAAGATGGTTTGTTTTTATGTAATCCTGGAAAAAAAGTCACTCTGAGATATGCACTATCATTTAAGTAGATTTATAGGGAAAAGGCATTTAAGGAGATTAACTTGTTCAAGGTCACTGAACTACTATTTCACATTAATGAAATTTGTTGTTGACACTATACTGTGTACTATATGCTCTATGGTAAATAGTAAGATGGGTTATATTTATATAACTCTGAAAAAAATCACTCTGAGATTTGCCCTATCATTTAAGGAAGGTATTTAAAAAGATTAAATAGCTTGTTCAAGGTCACAGAACTATCTGCAAAGCCAGAATGATATTCAGACCCATCCCTCCAATATCTGTGTTCTTAAATGTACACCCTCCTGCTGAGTAGGATATAGGATGGGCTTAAACCAGTGCCCACTGACAGAATATGAAAAGCATTTTGTGCAAAGTAGGGGCTGGTTACTGCAGAGAATGGAAGCAGTGGGGTTGAAGCTTGTGGTAGTTAGCCGAAACCACGACTACATTATGAAGACCTATACTTCATCCAAAGATACAGGAGACCTAAACCATTCACATAAGTGCATTTTCATTTGCACTTTAAGAGGACAACCATCTCAGTGGAGGAAACCAAGAAGAGGCCACACATAAGGGTCAGGGTGAGGTTGTATCAGTGTACACAATAGATAGCATTAGTGATATAGTAGAGAGGGGAGATTTAAGAAGCAGTTAGAAAATGATAAGATTGGAATGTTCTTTGGTGACATAATAATCCATTGCACACATGCATTGATCTCCTGGGAATGGATAAGTTAAACTTGATGCCGTGGGATTGATGGTCATACACCACCTTTAATGGAACCTTGAGAGACCAAGAGACCATCAGAAATCACTCCAGAATGGACTGATGAAAATAGCAATGGTTGGACCACGTTTTAAAAAATCCTTCTAACCTGTGTCCTTAATAAATTAATTTTTATTTAATAAATTATTTTTTTCCTCAGGTCAATGAACCTCTAACATAGCTGGTTCATAGATTTCTTTTTATTATAGTCAAAAGAAAAGGAGCTGTAAGACCCAAAGAGCCTTAAGTCCAGGGTGTCCCACTCACAGAAACACAGAGCCGGAGACTGATGCAATAAGCAAGAGGTTTATTGATCTAGCACACTGAGGTGGTCCTGCAATGGGGCAGAGGAGACCCTGAACACACAAAACACACACCTTTTATCCAACTTTTGAGAGCGGATTTTGGTAACAGCATGAGCTGGTTTAAGCCCGTCCTTGGCCCTAGCTGACCTTTTCTTTCCCCCTTTAGAAATGGTAATTAGCCTCTCCCTTCTGAAGAGGTGAGAGTTTCACGACCTCCCCTAAGCTGTATTGATAGCCCCAGGTGAGGTGAGGTTTTAGTCACCAGAAATGGGACCGGTCATTATCTGCACCAGCAGTTGGGGCTTCCTTGTAAAGCCTGTTTTGTTGGGTCATTCCAGGAAGGGAGTGTTTCTCACAACCTTCTAGTGGAAGATCCCCAGCGTGCTATTCTAGCAAGGTCATTCAGCAGTCATCTTATATTTTCTATGGTCACACATTCCCACAGAGCCACCAAAATAGTCCAAGAAAAATGAGAAAACTGAGAATAAGCACTTATATACATCTCTATAGCAGGTGGAACTGTCTCTTTAGCTCAAATATTGTTAAATGAGTGGGTCAGAACAGAACCAGGTGATCAGCAGTGTCTCACACCTATTAAGAGAACGTGTGATGAGTCAGCAGAGTGGCTCCTTTTCTTAAGCATTGTCTCCCATCATTATTCAGGGGCTAAAATAGGTACTGGGCACTTTCCTACAATTGGAATACCCAGATAACTACAACCTAAGAAAGCAGCACCAAGAAGCACAGACAATTAGCTCCCTAACAATGCTTTCCCAGTAGTCACTTAAACAAAGTGACTCAGCTTTTAATTTAAGGAGAAAATAACCAAGGTTCCCACTGAATCGGGGAAATAACCATTTTCTAAGCTCTAGATCTGTAGAGTTCTAAATATACATCAAAAGCTACATAAGATATATTTCATATTTTCCCAGGTGTCCTCAAATTCTGCAGGATGCTGTGCCCTTGGAGAATTAATTTTCTTTTCCTTGTCCCCAAGCCTGAGGACAGCATCAGAGCTCAAATACTTAAAAAAACAAACAAACAAAAAACATTGCTCAGGTTATATTTGAATCATCAATATACACCCATAACTCAGGGATGGTAGTGGATATTTTAGGCATAGTTTTGAGTTCTTCATATGTATTATGACACAGAAAAAAAGGTTTTAAACTAGTGATCAGTGTCACTTACAGTATTTCAAATGTGTGAAAATAAATACTGAGAACGCCTTGTAAGAGTTGTATTTTCTATATCCCATTAAAGTATTTTTAGATGAATATACACATGATACTACTTCATGACTTTCTGTGGCTCCAAATGTAGTGTTATTTATCATAAATCTGGTCTTCCATGTGCTAAATTTGTTGCATTGAGTTATAGCCAGGACTTGAATCACAGACGCACACACATACACACACACAGACACACACACACAGAGGGGGGTGGATATTTTAATACTGGCCCTGAGAGACAGTATAAAATTATTAATTAACAACCAAAACATCAGTACTTATGTCCCTGTGTCCACTGAGAGCAAAGGAATCCAGTACAGTACACATCAGCCACACTAGGTCCCACATCAGGCTTATTCTGACTCCAGCACTACCACTATAACCCTAAGGACGTGCAGCATACCCCCAAGTGTTCAATTTAACACACCTGTCCCTGAGAGACTGCTGTACTTCAATCTGAATAGATAGTAAATGAGTCAATAGACCTTGGAAGGTTTGAAGATATAATTAGAATTAAACTGATGCTAATGTATGATTATTGAAAATGTCCAAATATACAGAAGACCCCATGGTTTTGAGTTTGGGGTTTTTTTGTTTTGTTTTGTTTTTTGAGTCAAATTTATTATAAGAGAGTCATGAAACATCTAAAATAGAAGGATAACATGTGCCAAAAGCTGCTTCTTAGAAGATTGAACATATAAAATCCTGACCATGGTATATAGTAGATAGGAGTTAATACAGGGATGAAATAAAGCATTTTACATATAAGCAATTTTGAGGCTCTAAGTTTTCCATCATCAGTGAGCTTCTGTTAAAGAAAGGCCCAGAGTTTCATCTTAGCACTTTGTGCCTGTAACAGTGAGAGGTAGAAGGCTGTGGTCTCTGGGGAGGTAAGGATGTTAGGGTCTGAAGGGCCTTCTTTAAGAAAAATAATAAAAATGAGGAGACAAAAAAAAGGAATAAAAGTTAATATTTACCAAGTATCAGACCAAGAGTAAGTCACAAGGTTTAAATGCTAATATGTACAACTCATACAAAAGTTGGAATATGATTATTATGTGACCCAGTTCTATCCTTTTGTTCCATAATTTTTATGGCATTGCCTTTGATTGCCTAGCAAATTATGATAATTTTGTGATATTTTTCTATGAAGAGAATAGAAAATTTGTTCTAGCTTCTAGCATGACTGATCTAAATTGAGTTTCTGAGAGCTCAGAAAAGCATTTCAGTGGCAAAAGTGTATTACTGCTAATGGCTTGTACACTTTTTCTTTGTTAATTTAAATCCCTATTCCATAGCACATAAACTAAGTCCTGTTTTTTTTTAATGTTATTACACAGATAGCTTCAGGTTTTGTATATTTACAGCTTGCTCCCTCTGACCACACACACTTCCAATCAAAAGGAACAGGATATGGGGGTATCTTTCCTGCACCTGCTTTTTGACAAAGGAAGGTTTTGTGCAGTGGCCAAGCAGGAAAGAATGCTCTGGAAGCCATTGCTATCCCAGAATAATGGAAAATCATAACTCCAGGTAGAAGCAACTATGAATCATCTAAATAATTCCAGTCAAGCTATCCTGAATGCATCCTAACTCAGCCCTCTCTAGCTCAGTTCCAGAAATAATCAGCAGCCATTAAAAATGCTACCTAGGGCGATACATTATGACTGAAGAAGATGCGGAGTGAAGAAATTAGAAGTTGGAACCTTTTACAGTTCTATTTTACTTTGTGCAATTGAAAAAAGAAGCATGTGATAGTGTCTGTAGACTGCCAGGTCCCTTCTGAGAATGGCAAAAGAATCATTTCAAGCAAGCAATTTAGAAACTGAAGCTTTTCAACGTGGAAACAGATTGACTCCAAGGCAACTAATGGTACTTGGTGCAAAATGGACACACAAAATAACCCAGAGTAGTGAGGTCACTCCTCTGTGTTTGGTGCTGAGTGGATGCTCAGTTGGTAAAGTTCTTGCTGTGTGAATACAAAGACTAGAGTTCATCCCCCCAAACGCACATGAAACTGTGGCTGCTGTGCTGTGCGCTTGTAGACTCAGTGCTGTAAAGTGGAAACTAGTGGGTCTCTCAGGACTGCTATCCAGTCAGCACCCTAAAGGAACTACAGGTCTCAGGGAGAGGATCTATTTCAAAACAAAACAAAACAAAAGAAAACAAAACACAAAATACACAAAGTGAAAGGCTCTTAAGTATCAACACATTAAACCTCCTTATGAGTGCATACACACACACACACACACACACACACACACACACACACACACACCTACACCTACCTCACACAAAGACTGCTAAATTAAACTATCCTTCAAAGTAAATTGGACCCATTATAAATAATTTATCATTTTAAGTGTGGATAAAATAGAAATGGGTTGGTTCTATTTTAATATAGTATATCCGGAAATATATTAATCATAAGCACAGGTCTGTTTTCTTGTTTTTGTTTCTATGGTGAACTAGCAGTTCCTCTGGTATTTATTACTTCACCAAGTACACGTCCGCACAAGTATAAGGCAGGATCCAAACCTGGAACATCTTATTGTGAGGTCATCCTGGGGCTTTCTGGGCTGCACTTGTCTGCCATTTATGAAGGAGTCACAAACTCCTCTGTGACATTGATAATTTGTTTTAAAATTGTACATTTATATTATGTCATTTAAATGTTAAATGACTTCATGCCAACAATGGAAGAAATAAACCTACTTTGTTTGTTTTTCTTAAAGCAACTAGAAGGATCTACACTATTGAAAGCCCATATTTTTCCAAGATAGTGTAAAAATAGGTAGTTTTAAATTTTGTCTGTGATTGAAAGTACAAATTGTTCTACAAGGATGATATTATAGTCAAGCAAGAAATTTCCTAGTGAGTAGGATTTACTTAGCTCCTGGCTTCCCAGATGGACTTTCCTATTCTTGCTTGAGATTTTTAAGCTTAGCCCCTCTAGTAGTCAAAGTAACTATAAAACCAAATGGGGTCCGGTAAATCCCAGCAGTGGGTTTATATGTCTTTATTCACTAGGGGAAATCCACGCGCCTCTTTCAGGAGTTGGAATGTTTTAGATACAAGGACTCAAATGCTGGATTTTACCATCAGACATTCAAATGAAAGAGTTGAGAGACAATAAAGAGTTATGAGGCAAATAATAGCCTACCTCCCATAGAGCTGCAGCACAGTTCTCAGCTTCCCGTAGGAAGCTGCAATTCTGGATTTTGTACATGGAAATATTAGCCCTGAGGTACCTGGAAGCCTGAATGGGAAACAGATAGTATATCCAATGTTTGTATTATTGTTTCTTTCAAAAAACAAAACAAAGCAAAACAAAAACCAAAGTTGCTTTTTTAAATTTTTTAGTCAATCCTGGGACTTCACTAAAATACATAGAGCATTTTGTTGTTGTTGTTGTTCTGAACACAGACAGGTGCCCCTTAGCCAGATGTAGTATCTCATGTCCATGATCCCAGCACTTGTATTGCTGGGAGTTCTGGATCATCTTGGGTTACACAGTGAGTAGCATTAACTCAGCCAGTATTAAATAAGGTGATGGCAGGGCTTGGGTGGAGGCTGAGTTAGGGAGAGAGAGGCAGACAAAAGAGGTAACACTTGATGCCCCTGTTCACTTGATGCCCCTGTTCACTTGATGCCCCCTGTTCACTTGATGCCCCTGTTCACTTGATGCCCCCTGTTCACTTCATGCCCCTGTTCACTTGATGCCCCTGTTCACTTGATGCCCCTGTTCACTTGATGCCCCTGTTCACTTGATGCC